>OZ008367.1:335561721-336161721 GCA_963931995.1 Phaonia tiefii | reverse complement strand
TTTTCGACGCCCAAAGCAGCAGCTGATGCGCTCAAACACCATGTTTTGGAGATATCTCAATCGGAGTGCAAAAGTGCTTCGAAAATTGGTTCGAGCGCATGCAAAAATGTATTGATCTTCACTGAGAATATTTTGAAAATCAACAAAAGCATTTTCAATGAAAAATTATTGGGCAGTCTATCGAAGTGAACACATGCAAACAACACACAGCGTTAGCATCACACACGTGGTTGTTGTACAACAATAGTCTCTGTCTGAAAATAAGTACATATGATGGTATTGATGTAGCGGCAGCGAACAAATTAGCAGTTCGTCGTCGCCAAAGAGTATTGAATAGAATAGAGAACTCATGCAACAAGTTGTATGACTCAAAAGCACTGCCGACATCTGGCGAATGATTCAAAATGTATTACTCTCTTTTTGTCATCACCATTCATAATTTTGATGTGAAAAATGTATGCCTTTTGAAAGGTTTATGGCTTTTGTATTGTTTTATATAATAACATTGTTGAAATGGTGCATTTACATAGAAATATTTTGTAAAGAGAATAAGTCTCGTTTATGCTCTTTTACTCAGACTCTCTACATAAGAGCGGAAGAAGAGTGCAATAATTTCTCTATACTATTCAATGCTTTTTTTCGTCGCTCTGTTTATGACAAAGCGAAAGCAGTTATTTCAGTGATCTAAATATTGATTTATTTATTTTAACAATAATGTTAAAGCACATGTAAGACAAATTAAAGTCCAATAGCAAAAGAACCTTCAGCACAAAACAAAATGATTTCAAGCCACAACAAAACAATTTTTGAACCAAATTTTATGTATAATTTTATGAGCTTGAAATTTTTCAAATAATAAAGTATAAGTATATTGATATTTTCATAATAATATTACATTGTTGCAATATTTCCGTATATAATCGTATAAATATTCATCAATGTGCTTCAATATATTTGAAGCTCTGCCAATAAATTCTTTCTTTCTCATTGACCGCTTATATGATGCACTATATTTTTCCGTTAAAATTCTAATTTTTAATTTTTAATCAAAATGATTCATCATTCATTTCATTAATATAAATGATTCAATAATTCAAGAGCAATCGCAACTAGAACGTCCGTGTACAACAAATGCATTTTTTTGTTTTTCAATGTAACATTTACTAATGTGTTCATAGAAATCGAACAGGCGCCGTGTAACAAAAAAGTGTTACCACATCGCCCGTGAGTTCGTACACTCATTGTTTTTTTAGTTAGAATACTGTTCCTGACCTCATACATTAACTAACTATATTTTACTAATTGAATATTTAACCCAGATTCACCTCGCAAGAACTGTTTCTATCCACTGTAAAATTTAGTTATCCTTATGTTTCCCTTACCATAACAAACCCCGTTACGGCGCTGTCTTTTATTGAGTTTTTTTATATTTTACACAAAGAATTTTTGCCTCTACTTCCAATTTGTAAATTTTAAGTTAACACAGTTTTGTAATTAGGGTGTGAGGTTTCGTTTCAAACCAATATCGACAAACCATTTGCTTCCCCAACATACATTAGCAATTACACCTTCAAACAGAGCGATTAAAAAGTTAAATGCTTGACATTTCCCTCAACAGTTTTCTATAGGCTTCGCTGATTTCCAAAAACCTAATTTTTCAGTTCACCTTATGTATGAATGTGTGTCCTGGCACACCACAAGTAACACAAGGATATCTGCTGCACATGAGTGCATGGATGAGTATAAGTGTATACAAATAACACGATGATAAAGCTGTGTTAACCTTTAGTGCAATTGCAGAAACGTGAATATCCTCTCTTGAATGCACACACACACATACACACACAAACGTTTATAGACTTTAACACTTATAAACCAAAGGATCTTTGCCATATAGATATCTCCCTTCAACCAAGTGTAAGAATGTGTTCATAAAATTTATACACACGTTTATGTTTACATTTCCATGAAGAAAATGTACTTAAGGTCGCCTCGTTAGGGTGCACATTGGGATGGAGATTTCAAAAAATTAATTTTTTTCTCGATCTCAAACGCTAGTCAGTCGCTCAAATTAGGCTGAAATTGTATTCCTTTAATTCAAAGCGATGAATTTTACTGGCTTTATCTTTGATAACAAGCGGTAAAACGTTTTCAATTTTACGATTTAGTTCGACTTAATATCAGAAGATTTTGGAGCCCACATTTTCAAGCGAAGAATTCAAACGAACAAGCCAGAAGTGTTTACGAGTTAAATTTAATATTTCGGTTATCTTATAGATTATTGATGCAGCAACGAACCAATCGTTTATGCCAAAAATTAGTATCAATGTAATTGTTGAAATATACTCCCAAACAATTGAGATACAACTGAGAGAAAAATGGAATTGAAGAACAAATTGAATGCCGGCCCATCGTTCAAATAAAAAATAAGAATATTTCATCAATATGGAGAAATAAAAAAAAATATTTAAAATCGATAAAAGTAACCTGGTTTTACCGAATTTTAGCAGAAACTTTGCTGAACGTAGAGGCGGCGTGAATTGGCCTTCAAAATCAAGCGAAGTGACAGAGGTTTCTTGTAGCGTTTCTATAAGCCTCAGAACTATGCCCACGAGCGACGAACGTTGACCCTCAAAGTCAACATAACGCGGGCAATCGGTCAAATTCAACTTGGTCATCGAAAATTTGAACTTTCGCAAGCACGCCATCCAGCAGTATAGCGGAGGTCATTTGAACGATATCATATTCCGCACATATTGTCATTGATATCTCGTTTAAACAAATCAACAAATTCTTTATTAAATTTTAACATCCACATGTGCTTATTGGAAACCCCATTAGTTACTCACTGAAGATGACATCAGTTCTGAAAAGTGGCTTGAGAAGATTTTAAATGGCTAATTACTCGATTGTTTCGCCGTAATAATGCGGAGTGACTGTCGTCGATGTAAATATAAGGTGACCAGAGCAGATATCGAGTATATAGTAGTTACGTTTATTGGGTGAATATGTATTTTTGATGTGTTAACATCTATAGGCGCGGGTAGGGACTAAACTCACAAACTGAACACATCCAAACAAAAAATCACACAGATTTGTCCGTCTGCGATCACAGATTGTTTACCGTTAAAGATTTGTATGAAATTTTGTGTGCATATCGGGTAGGTCTCTGAATCGGCTAACATCTATTTTTCATAACCCTAAATGAGACGGCTGACCCATCCTTACACAGACTTGTCCGACTGCGAAACACAAATTGTCAGACTGCGAAAAAAACACACACTGATGTAGCGGCAGCGAATTATTGTTTTGTGTGGGTGCGGAGCACTCTCAGGGCAAACATAATAATGACGTGGATATACATATATAAAAATGAAATAGCAAGAGAGCAACGAAAATTGTGAGAACTTGTGTAGCGTATGTACGAACATAACAATGTAGGTATATTCGTGTGTCTGTTACTTTGCATTCTCTGTTTTTTGTGGGAATAAAACAACAAGTATTAAGCAAGGAAATAATGACACATCTAACGGGTTTTTCAACAGAGACGCTACAAAAGTAAATCGATAGGGACAGCAAACGACGCCATACTTTTTCCCGCTCTTTTGACATTTCTCTTCGGTAAGGTTTGGCATTTCATCATGGAAAGATATACGAGCCAACAACGAGTCGAAATTGTTAAAATTTACTACCGAAATTTGGAGTCAGTGGGCTCAACTTTAAGAGCGCTACGTCCAATTTATGGTCGTCATAATCGTCTTACCAGATCAACAATTGAGCGTCTAGTGGAAAAATTTGAATCCACAGGCACAGTACAAAAGTGTTCCCGTGCCAGTGAGACAAAGAAGTGCCCGTAGTGTCGAGAATATTGCTGCCGCTGAAGCTTTAGTTCAAGAAAGCCTAAATGTGTCTCTCACACGTCGTTCTCAAGCATTGGGCATCTCTGTGACGTCGTAGTGGCGAATTTTGCGAAAAGATCTTGGCCTACATCCTTACAAGATCAAATTGACGCAAGAACTGAAGCCACTTGACCACCATAACCGTCGTATGTTCATGAATTGGTCTGAGCAACAACTTGAAAATAATCTTCAGCGATGAGGATAATTTCTGACTTAATGGCTTCGTCAATAAGCGAAATATGCATTATTGGTCAGACAGCAATCCATAGGTAATCCATGAGTCATCATTACATCCCGAAAAAATTACGGTTTGGTGCGGTTTATGGGCCGGCGGCGTCAATGGGCCGTACTTCTTCCGTGATGATCAAGACCGGCACATTACTGTGAATGCGAATCGCTACCGTTCAATGATAACCGAATATTTTTGGCCCCAATTGGATAATGTGTACGTGGAGGATATGTGGTTCCAACAGGACGGCGCCACAAGCCACACAGCGAATGCCACCATCAATTTATTGGATACCAAGTTTGGTGAACGTGTTTTCTCACGAAATGGCCCAGTCGATTGACCGTCTCGGTCGTGCGATTTGATTATTTTCTGTGGGGCTACGTCGAGTCTATGGTCTATGCCAACAAGCCAGCGACGATTGATGAACTTCGTACGAATATCGAACGTGAAATTGCAGCAGTGTCGGCCGATTTATGCTTGAAAATCATCGAAAATTGGGTTCAGCGTCTGGACTTCTGCAAGCGTGCCCGTGGTGATCATGCAAAAGAAATCGAGTTCCATACATAATGGCATCGAACGTACTTTCACAGGAATAACGAATTTCATTGGTATCTAAAACCGGTTTTGTTTTATTTAAAAAAAACTTTTGTAGCGCTCTTATTGAAAAACCCGTTATATCTATAAACATTTATATATTTTGTTTAAGCACATGCGCCTTTCGGAGAGTACTGAAAAAAATTAATAAATCAAATTTTGACAAATGTAACTAAAGACTGAACTTTTGTTAAAAATTTACTTTTCGCCTGCAAGAAAGAATTGAAAAGATATGAAAATTGTTTTCTATTGCAAAAGAGTCGATCTGAAATTATTTCATTGAAGAATATTATTCGATTTCCTTTGGGCTACTCAGATCAGATTTTTTTTTTTTGCAAATAGAACAATGATTTTAACTCTCGTTGGCGGACGAGTTACCACCTTAGCGGTCTAGGTCAGATCGGGAAATTGTTTTAAATTATTTCTGAAATTTGCAAAATACAAGTATATATTTTTTTTATCAAATTTTGAAATGAATCTAAAAGTGTAGCTTGGATATATACGAAGATACATCAACGCAACGAAAATGATTTCATTAACTTGAAATCCTTTATCACTGCGACGAATACTTCTCATTACTGTGATGAATATGTTCCATTGTTGCACCTAATATGTTGCACTAATGTAAGAAGCTGGTTTGGAAATTTAATCATCCATATATGAACGATGTACAACATTAGCATCAATCACCATTTTTTGCACATTTTCCACTTCGCACTTTCGTGAAAAAATTTAATTTATTATTTTTATTTTGATTAATGATGCACCATATAGTTTCTGATAATTTGACGGTTTGGTGTTTCACCATTATTGCGATAAAGGTAGTAAACATTAGCGTGAAAACAGAGTTACCCATATTTGATACAAATCCGTTTTGTCGCTTTAATGACTGATGCGTCAAAGTAACATATTCGTTTTGTTAACTTTAAATGTTTGACTAAATACAGTAGTAAACACATAAAATGCTAAATTGATGTATTCATTGCATCAATAACAACTGAGTTGCTAAAGCAATGCAACGATGATCATTCCCAAAATCTTGTAGTATATGCTTTATTGCAGTAACGATATAATCGTGGGGAGTATGAAGCATTTCGTTATAGCAATGTAAACTAACTAAAGCAAGTGTCGCGTCCCTACGAAAAATGTTTTTGACGTAGAATACGTCTTACCTTACGGTATGAGGAGTCATGCAAGGTTTTTATTGTTGTAATATTTATTTCATTGAATTTGAGGAAACGGCTAGATGAATTTTTTTAAAATTTTTTTTGTAGGTAAATGAAGATGTTATCTTTCGTTTGATATACATTTCATATTGGTTGATATATTTCTAGTATTTTAATTTCTCAAATGAAAATTGTTTAAACACAACATATGTGTGGTGTTTGGTTGAGTGTTTTTGGTTGCTCAACATTGCTTAGGAACATGTATCTAGTAAAAAGTGAAACGAACAGCAAGCTAATGTTGCTTGGCAACATGTATCTAGTAAAAAGTGAAACAAACAGTAAGCTAACGTAATAAAGCTTTTTTGCGAAAGCTTCAATAAAGCTGTTGTAACATTAATTTTGAATTGTAAAGCGTAAAGCTTTCACACAACGCTCGAATGCTAATGCGAAGACTCGATAAGGTAAACCTTTTTTAATATTAGGGCGGCCCTCTCAACATTCGCAGAACTTATTTCAATAAAAATATTAATTAAAATACATAAATTAAATTAAGTTTAAAAAAATTGAACATAATATTTTTTTTTTTAAACGGACTTGAATCAAATGCCGTTGGTAAATATAAAAATTACAGCAGACAGTTGTCCGAGGCCTTCGGCCACGGACTGTCCCTGCAGGCTGTGTCAGAGACACGGCCATTAAGTTTAACGTAGAATACGCCATCCGATAAGACAGAAAACATATATAACAATAAATGATAAATAATATAAGGAAATGAATTTATTGTTATATATGTTTTCTGTCTTATCGGATGGCGTATTCTACGTTAAACTTAATGGCCGTGTCTCTGACACAGCCTGCAGGGACAGTCCGTGGCCGAAGGCCTCGGACAACTGTCTGCTGTAATTTTTTATTGCAGTGAGCTGATACTAACGTTTTACAAACTACAAATAATTTAAAACATATAGAATACCCAAGTGCAGGAATATCCTGCTAGATTACAGTTTCTGCTAAAATATTCCACTGTATTATTTTAGAATATTCCCGGGATTCTCGGATAAAACTCCCGGGAAATGCCGGGCCCGAATTCCCCAGATGTATTCTCTGTTTTTATAGCCTGATGAAATTTTTATTTTGAGCGAAATTAGTATTTGAAAACGGCCCAGAAAACTATGTTTGCCAATGCCGTTGCGAATATCTGAATTAAGAAGACTTCAGTGAAATTAAATGCTACTATTTTTCGTAGAACATTTTAGTCGTCTATCTCGATTCATTGCGTGTCCTTTTCGTTCTTATTTCGAGTAATGGCAAAAAAGTACTTTGAAGCTGTACTTTTTGGCATTCAAATATTGCAAGTAAAGAGTACTCAGAAAATTTCAGTAGGGGTTTTCAAAGACAAGAAATCGATATCTTTAACTTTTGCCGGTTCTGTTGAACCTTTTTGAAAGCAGTGATAAGGTAGCTACCTAGAATAGCCAGTTTGAGGGTTTAAGTATTCTAGAAAATGGTTACCTGCTGATTTTAGAATAGGCGGTGACTAATAAAAGTAGGATATTTATATAGATTACGAGTCCTTTTCGTCTTTTTTTTTGACAAGTTTTAAAATAGTTGTGAATTTTAATTGTAAATGCAAAATGCGTCCGACATCTGAATACATTTAAACGAAAATCAAATATTTTTCGTTTGTCCTCCATCTGGAATTTCACACTAATGTAAATTATGTATTTAAGTACGTTCAAAATAAGAAACAAAACTGAAATTATTCTTTAAAACAATAGTTTGCAATTTTCGTTAAGAAACTTGTATCTACTCCTCATCATTTTCCTCAGTCTGGAGTATGTGTCCATTCTACCAACAGATTTCAGTAAGTATTGCACCGCGAACTCGCTTTCCTCTATACCTGTGTGGATCTGTGTAGGAGGATATCCAAGAGAAAATCAAGACACGTTGTGGATTTGACGTTAAATTCAAAACAATTCGAACGAACGAAGGAATCCTAATGACATTTCTTGAAATTTGTACGAAAGTACACGTAAGAAATGGTGATCAAGTATTGAAATGTTCTTCGAAAACAAGTCTCACTTAATTCCACATAAGACATCTTATCTCGGAGATACGCTACGGTATTGACAAGCAAAAGTTTTGAAAACTATTCAAATACTATTTCGGCTCAAAATAAAAATTTCATCAGGCAACAAAAAAAAGATAGTGAGACCTAAGGGGTCTGTCTTTCCATTCTATATACTCGAATTAATTTTTGTTGGAGTTGCACCTTTAGAGTAATTGATAAAACCGATTAGCAAATTTGTTATCAGTTAATTGATAAAAAATATTCCAATGAGAGTTCGAACTAACGGCCGATGTGTTAACACCTTTTTGCTACACGGTACCTGTTCGATTTCTATGAAAACATTAGTAAATGTTACTTTGGAAAATAAAAAATAGCGTTCAAGCATATGATGACGTTACAATCATATGATACTTAAAATTATTGAAAGACCAGTGCAAGTAACGGGGTTTTCAATAAAAGCGCTACAAAAGTTTTTATAAATAAAACAAAACCGGTTTTAGATACCAATGAAATTCTTTATTCCTGTGAAGGTACGTTCGATGCCATTATGTATGGAACTCGATTTCTGTTGCATGGTCACCACGGGCACGCTTGCAGAAGTCCAGACGCTGAACCCAATTTTCGATGATTTTCAAGCATAAATCGGCCGATACTGCTGCAATTTCACGTTCGATATTCGTACGAAGTTCATCAATCGTCGCTGGCTTGTTGGCATAGACCATAGACTTGACGTAGCTCGCACAACCGAGGCGGTCAATCGACTGGGCCATTTCGTGAGATAACACGTTCGCCAAACTTGGTTTCCAATAAATTGATTGTGGCATTCGCTGTGTGGCGCCGTCCTGTTGGAACCACATATCCTCCAAGTCCACATTATCCAATTGGGGCCAAAAATATTCGGTTATCATTGAACGGTAGCGATTTCCATTCACAGTAATGTGCCGGTCTTGATCATCACGGAAAAAGTACGGCCCAATGACGCCGCCGGCCCATAAACCGCACCAAACCGTAATTTTTTAGGGATGCAATGATGACTCATGGATTACGTGTCGATTACTGTCTGACCAATAACGCATATTTTGCTTATTAACGAAGCCATTCAGCCACAAATGAGCCTCATCGCTGAAGATGATTTTCCGATGAAAATCCGAATCGTCGCGCTCTTAAAGTTGAGGCCACTGACTCCAAATTTCGGTAGTAAATTTTAATAATTTCGACTCGTTGTTGGCTCGTATATCTTTCCATGATGAAATGGCAAACCCTACTGAAAAGAAGTATCAAAAGAGCGGGAAAAATATGGCATCGTTTGCTGTCCCTATCGATTTACTTTTGTAGCGTTTCTGTTGAAAAACCCTTTATAAAGGGTGTCTCAGTAAGATTACACTTTTTACATTTAGTATAAATGTTCTTATGTGCAAGTGACAACCCTGACATTTGGCAGCTGGCACGCATGTTTATTTCGATTATTAAAAATGGAGCGCTTTATGAAGGAACAACGCGTCATAATTGTGAAAACTTATTATAAAAATTTGGAGAGTTATGGTGAAACCGCCCGCAAACTTCTAAAAATTTTCAGTCGATAAAGTGCACTTATTGTGTCAAACATTCGAAAAGTTGTAAACAAAATTTAAGAAATATGGTAGATTATGGACATTAATATTCCTGTGCGTCAATGTAACAGTCGAACTATTGAAAACATTACTGCTCTAAACGAGAGTGTCGCCGAAAATCCGAAAACATCAATTAACTTCAAATTTCATCAACCACTACGAGGCGAATTTTTACAAAAACGTCATATTTCACGTTCAACAACTTGATGTACTACGCACCGAATAAACCCCCTTCATGCATACAGAACTCAGCTTAATCTGGAGCTCAAACCAGCAGACCACGAAAAGCGCCGTCAACTCGTCCAATGGGCAATGGAGCAAAGTGAAGTCATTGCCAATTTAAAAAAAAAAAAAAAAACCATCTTCGCAGATAAAGCGCATTTCATTTGAATGGCTTCGTGAATACAAAAAATTGTCGAAATTTGGCTCAGAAAATCCCCATAGAATCCGTGAGAAACAAATGTACCCACAACGAGCAACTGACTGGTGTGGATTTTGATCAGGCTTCTTGATTATGCCTTATTTTTTGAAGATGTGGCCGAGATTGCAGTGACAGTGAACGGCTTTCGCAACAGGAATATGACAACGGACTTCTTTGTGGCCTTAACTGGATGGCAAGTATGTGGACAACATGTGGTTTCAGCAAGACGGCGCCGCCTTCCACACCGCGCATGAAACCATGGATTTATTGATTAACGATTTCCAAAACAAATTATGTCAAGAAATACTGATGTCAACTGGCCACCAAGATCATGTGATTTAACACCATGCGATTTCTTTCTTTGGGGTTTTGTGAAATCTCAGGTTTATGCGAATAAACCAGAAAACATTCCTGAACTCAAATCCGAAATTCAACGCGTAATCGGGGAAATACAGTCACATCTCTGTGAAAAAGTCAGCGAAAATTTCATGGTAAGACTAATAGCCTGCCATCAGAACCGTGATGGATATTTTATTGATGATATGTGTAATCGGAATATGTCTTCTTTGCAACCCAATAAAAAAAGCACAACTATTGCAAAAAATATGGGTTTTTATTTTAAAATTAGAAGGTTCATTCTTAATGAGACACTCTTCATTATAATTGAAAACTTTATTATTTCTTGTCGTTGAATGGTAAATAAATCATTTTGTATCCTGAAACGTGAATTATTTCTTATCTGATACCTGAAAATACCTACTAACACTTTGAAACGTTTAACAAAAAATGTTAACTTTAAAGTAGATAATTCAAAGAGTTTTCAACGATAGGTGTCATTTCGATAGGATACTGTATGCCAGAGATACGTCCGATAATGTATAATATTCAAGCTTTTTAGAAATTAAACTATTACTTTATTTACGAAATAGACACCAACAATTTCACCTCAGAATATGTCACAAAGTGGGCAAAGTTCAAAATGAGTTTGTCGCCTCTAATCTGTTGTCGGTTAAATATAACCCTAGCAGGCTGTTTGTCAGTGGACAACTAAGTGGGAATATATAAAAAATGTTGTAGATTTATCCACATTACTTGTAGATTTTAGATAAGTTCGCAAGAAGTAGGATTCCAAATTGAAAACAGAAGTACTAAGTCGTCGTCAGTATTACTTTATATGCGTTAAAAATCAAGTTTCGCAACACATTGCAAAACACATAACTACGCAATTAAGTATCTTTGTACTACTTCTTCTCTTTTATGGTAGAAAATTGACATAAAAAACTCGAAAATATTAAGAAAATAAGGGATACACATTTCTAATGGGAAGTCCTGGGATTCCGAGAAATTTATTCATTTTTCCGCTTTCCCGGAAAATGCAAAAGTACGGGAATTTGCATTCCCTAAGTGAGACCTAAAAGGATATTTTAATACATAATCATAATCTGGTATTTTAATATACTCGCCTAAGGATTTTATTCTGCAAAGGAATCATTCATCCCCCCCATAAACTTGTTAGAGTCAACAGGCCGTTAGAGTCAACAGGGGTACGATTTGAATCCATAAACAAAATAATTGTCACTGAACATAAAACGACTCATTTTTAAAACTTCTGACAGGCAATCTGTTCATCTTATACAAAAATTCATATACCCAATTTTCAGGACACCCTACTCCTCTTGCATAAATGTATCAGTGACATTTGTAGGTCTGGTTTGGTTTAGTTTGGTTTCTTGAGATTCCTTCTTGGTGCTTCGTGCGCTCTCGTGCAGATTATTTATGTTCATTCAGGTGTTGTTCTTGTTTTGTGCTTCTTAACATATGTAGATATTACTTAATGTTTATTTTACCATAGATTGCAGGTGATACAACCTAAATAATATATGTTTATACAGGTGCAAATATACACAGTAAAACAAAATAAAAATCAAGCTAGCAACGCATGACTGCTTCATAAGATGTATCAGATTACTGCAGTTCTTTTGAAAAATAACATTGACGACAGATATGTAGTGAGGTCGTAATTGATTAGAATGGCTTTTCTTATATAATGCAGACTCTAATTTATGTACAAAATCGTTAAGATTTTACAAATTTCAAGTTTATTTGGTAAATACATGATTGTTTACGTTTGACTGAAGATTAGAAAGGGATCAGAATATTTAAATTTTTGGAACGAAGTTCCTTATCGCATGTTGCGGGATGGGGGCTAAATGAAAACATGTTCGAATGTGAGTTCGAATCCCACCCGCGGCATTTACACCTTTTTCACTAACCGGAGAAAACATGATCTCTTAGCCTTAAAGGAAATTACAACTCTAAAATTAACTCGGATCTAGGACAACTGAACTTGAACCATATGGTAGACAGAATGAGACAACTACAATTAGAATAGTGTGTTCTATAAATAGGACTTTCAAAACTTCGGCATCAGTGCGTGTAAGTACGAATGTAATGTGTAAGTAGTGACAAACAATCATTCTGCACAATAAATGTCTTCGGTTAGTGACTAGTGTGAATGCACACCGCAGTGGCTTAACGGGCTAGACGCAGCTGAAGACGATGCTTCACAAACATCGAAACGATCGTCCAGCGAATGTGAGTTCGAATCCCAACCGCGGCATTTACAATTTATTCACTAACCTGAGAAAACATGATCTCTTAGCCTTAAAGGAAATTACAACTTTAAAAAAATAGACAATTTTGTTTAACACTATTATACTACAACACAGTATTATCAACTATATTTGATACTTTTGCTTTGGTTTGTGTCTAGACTAACATATGTTGAGAAATTTCCTGTTTAATGGGAATTTTTCTAGGTGGAGCCTGTAACCAATATTTAGTATATATTGCAGTTTTGAACCCAATAAAAAGTAAATTTGGAAAAGCAAAAGTGAAAGAAGTTCATAAAATAAAATCTTTTAAAAAATAGTTCCTTTTCTTAAAAAAAGGAACTTTTCTCAAAAACAATACCTATTCATATTCTTCAACAAAGTACCAAATATTTCTTAAAGACGTGCCTTTGCTTAAAAAATTTAAATTTTCTTACAAAAAGCCAAAGAGTAATTTTTTTATATAAGTACCTTTTCTGAAAAAAGTACATATTTTTACAACAAATTTTGCGTTTACTTAATGAAACTAAATTTTCTTTAAAGAGTACCTTTTTGTGAAACAAAATACCATTTTTTCAATAGCATTATTCCAAACAACCTCTGATGAAGATCTGTGGCTAGATCTGAAATAGCTTTACCGTTTGCCAGGAATCATGGGAATACATTTGCAAAACTCCTTTTTTAAAACTATATCTCTATTAATGGAGATATAGAATGACCTCGAGCTTGAACAATACAATTAAATATACCAATAAAAATGCGGAATAAACAAAAATTATCCCTGATGAATTTGAAGAACGTGGAGCACGACAAAACTGCATGTAATTGTTATTGTATCTAAACAAAAAACATGACTAAAGCCATTCACAATGCAAGCGAATGTTTCGTTTCTCATGCCAACTCTTTCTAACACAGAATTTCACATAATGTATTTAAATTTTTTTTTTTAAAAACTTTAACTGAAATATGTCGCCGAAGTTGGTCTATTTCTACTCCAGCAACATTTTTGTTCGAATCAATAATATACTATTAAACAGTAGATGGCGCTGTATTTCGATTTTCATTTTCAAACTTAAAAACAACAATGAAAATTGAACCCATTTGTGTTAAAATATGCATTATAAACCGTAATTTTATCTGTAGAATCTTTTATGTTTAAATACATTAAAATTTTTTTATATTCAAAGTACAAACCTGGATGTGACATTTGTGACATTTGAATCATGATCCAACTAATAGAGGTTGTGTTATAGGAACAACTTAAATGATTTGCTTTTCCTTCTGTTCATTACATAAAGAATCAAATTCAAATGTATTTAGTTTTTGTAGTGTCTGGCTTACTTTTATTGTTAAAATACATTTGTGTTAAACTGGACACAAAAACAAAATATATTTATTGTTTCCTTGAAATATTGGCCGTAATACTGGTATCACCTGTTAGAACAAACAACTCGATTCGAAGTAAACTGTTGTTTACATTGCGAACGCCTATTGAAAATGTTGCTTGCATTGTGATTCAGGTTTAATGGGGACCAATGGTTCTCTGGAGATGGAAAGAAATTTCTGCAAATGCTTTCTTGTGTGTTATTCTTGCGATATTTGTCGAACACTTGCATAATGGTGAATTCTCCATTCAAATGAGATTTCGTCTGCATTTAGTTTGAAGAATTTTCCAATAGCATCATTCCGAACAACCGCTGATAAAGATCTGTGACTAGATCTGAAATAGGTATACGGTTTGCCAGGAATCATGGGAATACATTTGCGAAACTCCTTTTTGAAAACACATCTCATATAATATCGACACGTTCCCAGCAGAATGTATTAAGCGACATATTTGGCGACAATGACTTTTTTCCATATTCTCAAAATTTCGTTTCAAGCTCCACATTTCGATATACAGAGAATGTCGCTAGCATAGCCACGTCATGACTTATTAAGCAAATGAAATGGTAATAATCGAAAAAATAATACAAATCAGCTACTTGACAGATAGATTTTTTCGTTTCCTGAACAATTTCCATTTTGTCGTTTAATACATTCTGCCGGGAATGTGTCGATATAATAAAATTAAAAATTACATGAGGTGTCAGGGACACCCGGTTGGAACGAAATTTCTTTCGATATATATTATGTACTAGTCAGTTCCAACACGCCTAAGGCGCCTGTTGAAACATACTACCATTCAAATGGACCTTTAAGAAAAGATACTTTTTGTAAAATGATATAATTTTTTAAGAATTTTTTTTTTATTGAATGTATTTTTTTAAAAGAAAATATATTTTTAGGTCCTTTTTGTAAGGATATGTATTATATTTTCCCGAAAAGGTTCTTTCTTTAATGAGGGGTACTTCTTTTATTAAAAGCTAATTTTTTTTAAGTAAAGGTACTATTTTTAAAAAGAAGTACTTTCTGTAAGAAAAAGCCTAAGAGTATGATTTTTTTTTACAAAGAAGTACTTTTTTAAGAAGAGGTACTTTTTAAAGTGGTACTCTTTATAGGAAAAGGTTATTGTTTTTAAGAAAATCTACTTATTTTCAGAAAGGCTACTTATCTTAAGAAAAGAAAAGAAACGGTACTTTGAAGAAATGGAATGTTTGTAAGAAAATTTATTTTTTTTTAAGAGAAGGTACTTTTTTTGAAGAAAAGTTTTTTTTTTAAGAAATGGGAATTAGTCCTTTTTTCAAAAACAGGTTAAATTTTAAGAGTAGGTACTTATCTCAACAAAAGTTATTTTGGTTATATAAAAGGTACTCTTTACAGAAAATTTAGTGTTTTAAGAAAAGGCAATTTGTTGTAAGAAAATTTACTTTTTTAAGAAAAGGTAGTTATATAAAAAAATTAAATTTTTTTAGTAAATATACTTTTTTTAAGAAAATTTTCTTTTTTAAGCAAAGCTACTTCTTAAAGATAAGGTATTTTTTTAAGAAAGGGTTCTCTGGTTAAGAATATGAATAGGTATTTTTTTGAGAAAATTTACTTTTTGCCGGTTCGGCTTTTCTAAATTTACTTTTTATTCGGTTCAAAACTACAAAATGTAATACACGGGCTCCACCTAGAAAGCAAAAAACACATACAAAAAATTCGCCTTATATGTTAGTCTAGACACAAACCAAACGAAAAAAAAGAGTATAAGAGCAAGCGTGCTGCCAAATGTAAATCCATGCTCAGGATTATATTTCACGGATTTGCCAGTCTTGCACTTTCGCTTTTCTAAATTTACTTTTTATTAGGTTGAAAACTACAATATGTATTAAAAAGCCCCATATAGAAAACTGCTCGTTACACCAAACCAAACCAAAAGTACACAATATAGTTGTTAATAATGGGTTGTAGTAAAGTAGTTAAAAAAGTTGTTTAAAGTTTTTGATGTGTTAACATCTATAGCTAAACCTGTCAAAGTCAAAATCTGCTAAAACCAGATTTTATGCTGCTGCTAAAACTAGATTTTCTGCGACTGCGAAAGAGAATAATGACGTGTTAAACAAAAATGAGCGAGCAAGAGAGCAATGAAAGAGTGGTGTGGCAGGGGTGAGGCAAACGAAATTGTGTCTATAGCGTATGTATTAATATAATAATGTATGTATGGACATGTGTCTGTTGCTGTTGTTGAACGGAGTATAAAGCATAGCCACGCAAAATTTCATTTGCAAGCCTAGTCGTAGTCGACGTTATGGTGACATACTAATACGTCAGCTACTTCGGACAAAATATGTGTGATATTGTGTGTTTGGCTGTTTCGTTGCTGTTGATATGGCAAACATGTGGTTATGTGACACACGTATACGTCAGCTACTTCGGATAAAGTATGTGTGATGTTGTGTGTTTGGTTGTTTCGTTGTTGTTGCTATGGCCAAACAAAGCGAGTCATTTGATGTTCAGCGTTGCCCGGTGTGTACAAAAACAAGTAGAAACGGTGTTAAGTTCGGCCGGGCCGAAGCTTATATACCCTCCTACCATGACAATTTACACTCACACTCTCCACTCTTTGCATTCCCTTAACAGTTTTTATTTTAGGTAAAGTACCAACAAAAGGCCGAATAAATAAAAATCATCTCTGGTGAGTCAAAATAACTTATCTTGAGATAAGTACCTATACTTAAAAATGTACCTATTCTTGAAAAAAGCACCAATTCTAAAATAAAATCCCATTTCTTAAAAAAAACCTTTTCTTCATAAAAAAAATCCTTTCTTAAAAAAATAATTTTTTTTATAAACATTCCTTTTCTTAAAAGTACTTTTCCATAAAAATAAAATAATAGCTTATCTTTTCTTGAGATAAGTAGCGTGTCTGAAAATAAGTATATTTTCATTAAAAAATTACCTTTTCTTAAAAAGAGTACCACTTCTGTAAAAAGTACCTGTCCGTAAAAAAGTACTTCTTTTTAAAGAAATGCATACTCTTATGGATTTTTCTTCCAGAAAGTACTTGTTCTAAAAAATAGTACATTTTCTTAAAAAAAACATTAGCTTTTAATAAAAGAGGTATCACTCATTAAAAAAGAAACTTTTCGGGAAAATATAATATACAAAAAAACCAATTGCCTGTTCTTAAAATCTACATTTTCTTTAAAGAGTACCTTTTTTGTGAAACAAAATAACTTTTCTTGAGATAAGTAAAAATGTACCTATTCTTGAAAAAAGGACCAGTTTTAACAACCACATTTCTTAAAAAAAAACTTTTCTTCAAAAAAAACTTTCTGTTAAAAAAAATACATTTTCTAAAAAAATTACTTCTTTTTAAAAAAATTCATACACTTTTGGCTTTTTGTTCCAGAAAGTACTTCTTCTTAAAAATAGTACATTAGCTTTTAATAAAAGAAATACCTCTCTTTAACAAGTGACCTTTTCCGTGAAATATATAAATATATTTTTACAAAAAGGACCTACAAATAAACGTTTTTGTAAAAAAAAAAAACACTATAAAAAAAATCTTTAAAAAGTTGTATCATTTTACAAAAAGTATCTTTTCTTAAAATATCCATTTAAATTATTGTATTTTTCAACGGGCGCCTTAGTCATGTTGGATCTAACTAGTACATACTATATAGCGAAAAGAACTTCATTCCGACCGGGTGCCCCTGAAACCACAGGTAAATGTTTTTACCAAATCTTTACACTGGCGTTCTGTATTCATTTATTTCGAACTGATTTGTGTTACGTTTTAAAGGGCCCCAAAAAAGATTTAATGATTTAATTTTCAACAAATTCTTTAGCCCTTTTTTTCACTTGTGTCTGGCTTTTCCGGAATTTCCCTTAATCGTCATCAATTCCAATTCTATTTAACATCTGTCCAAATGCGTTCCTTTAGAAAAATATATTATTCCAAATAGGAAATCTCACTTGTACAAAAACTTCGCCAAAAATGTGTAACTGTCATTTTCGCATATATTTCTGGGTTACCACTGGTGGTTATATTTTTTCTTTATAACAAAATGTTATCCACTTCAGAATAAATATTAAAGACTCTTGTTCCTTCGTTCTTCTCTCCCTCTCTCTCTCTCTCTCTCTCTCTCTCTATAACAAACAACAGTGACATAGCCACACTCTTTAGCATTGAGAACATAGAAAAGACAAACAGACAGACAGACGTACGGAGATAAGAGCATATACGAGTACAACATAACATCCTTAACAACCTCTTTAGAAAATCTCAACTATTTCCTTCCCTTGCATTTCCTTTATAACATATGAATGTAAACGTATCAGTGTGTGTGTGTGTTGTATGTGCATATAGTATTTGTATGTATGTGCTTGTACTACAGAGAACAGTAAGTTAAGATTTTCCTCTGAAATCTTTAAATGTTTATTTTGTTAAGATCGTTATTTAAGTACGTGCCCTTTACAGTGTCCCTGTGTCTGACTGAGTGTGCGATACAAGAGTCGGTGTAACTGAGTATGTATATGTGTTTGTAGAAGAATGCACTGTTACCTATCCACACTCACACACACACACACGAACATTATTCGTAGTATTTTTACTGCACACTAGATGGCATAGAAATATCTCATTTTTAGAAGAAGAATAGTCGTTTCTTTTTGATATCAAGGGAGCACACACGAATGGAAAATCATAAACCAACTAGCAAAGGTTTTTGTGGTTTTCTTTTTAGACGAATGTGTTTGAGATGCATGTGTACAAGTGTAAACGGATGTAAGTGTGGCAAAATATCTTCTGTCAAATTCTCCATTTATATACGTATGTTCGTTTGAGTGTGATTAATTTTACATATGGCCATGCTCTTTTCCATTTGTTGCAATGAAATGGTGATTTCACTTCTTGGGTGCTTAGCAATTTGTATTTAACTTAGTTAGGAAAAAAATTCATGTAGTTACGTTACGCTTGACCACAAATTCAACTTTAGCTTTACTTTGAATTAGATTGAAAATAATAAAAAAATTATAATTCCTAATTTATAAATAATTAGTTTTTGATACTTTTGGTAGAATTGTGTATATCGCTGTAATAACCAGCTCGTTCTCATACCTCGTGGTAGTTGTAAATGGCTGCTACTAATTTATATATATATATACTTATGTGCTGTGGGTTGATTCCACTATTAGCGCATTTATATTTTCCTGCCGTACCGACACGTAGTCCTTCCTAGATTGCACAAATTGTATACAAATGCAAGTAAAGGGATTTTCAACAGAGACGCTACAAAAGTATATCGATAGGGCCAGCAAACGATTCCATATTTTTCCCGCTCTTTTGACATTTCTCTTCAGTAAGGTTTGCCATTTCATCATCGAAAGATATACGAGCCAACAACGAGTCGAAATTATTAAAATGTACTACCGAAATTTGGAGTCAGTGGCCTCAACTTTAAGAGCGCTACGTCCAATTTCTGACTTCTGAGTTTCATTTCTGGCTGCATGGCTTCGTCAATAAGCAATATATGCGTTATTGGTCAGACAGCAATCCACACGAAATCCCGAAAAAATTACTTTGGTGCGGTTTATGGGCCGGCGGCGTCATTCGGCCGTACTTCTTCCGTGATGATCAAGACCGGCACATTAATGTGAATGCGAATCGCTACCGTTCAATGATAACCGAATAGTTTTGGCCCCAATTGGATAATATGGACTTGGAGGACATGTGGTTCCAACAGGACGGCGCCACAAGCCACACAGCGAATGCCACAATCAATTTATTGGATACCAAGTTTGGTGAACGTGTTATCTTACGAAATGACCCAGTCGATTGGCCGCCTCGGTCGTGCGATTTGACGCCGTTAGATTATTTCCTGTGGGGCTACGTCAAGTATGTGGTCTATGCCAACAAGCCAGCGACGATTGATGAACTTCGTACGAATATCGAACGTGAAATTGCAGCAGTATCGGCCAATTTATGCTTGAAAACCGTCGAAAATTGGGTTCAGCGTCTGGACTTCTGCCAGCGTGCCCGTGGTGGCCATGCAAAAGAAATCGAGTTCCATACATAATGGCATCGAACGTTCTTTCATAGGAATAAAGAATTTCATTGGTATCTAAAACCGGTTTCGTTTTATTTAAAAAAAAACTTTGTAGCGCTCTTATTGAAAAACCCGATAGTTTACATGTGTACCCACCAAACAAGTCAACTCGTTTACGAGGATTGCTACCCGCTGAAGAATCTGTCGTTTTTTGTTGCTTGGACACAAATATAATATGTGTTTGGAGCCTGTCTCTAATATAATATGCTTGTGCCCAAACAAATTGTGGTGGCTAATCAATATTACATGTTTGTGACACATTGATTAATATGTTATAATATATGTGTTTTCGACCCAAATATATCTGTGTTTGTGATATAAATACAGCCGTATTTGGTGCACTGTTTATGCTCTCTCGAGACCAAGAGAATAAAAGAGGGCAACGAGTGTGTATATCTTGTAAGTGTGTTTCTTTATTTCTGAATTATTCTCTCAGTGAGTGATACATAAATATTCCAAAATTTGCGTGTAAATTTCAGATGAAGTCAGTGTCTCTTATTTTGGCTGATGTATTGCGTTTTAAATTCATGAATTCAGTCGTCAATGGTTCATAGGACAATGAAAAATCAATAAACAAACGCTCGGACGGTTAAATGGTTTGTGATGTTGCTTTGGTTTTTGAGTATGTGTTTCGTATATATGTTTGTGTGCTACCAAAGTAAGAAACGTTTTTGAGAAAAGAAGCTGGAAAGGGAAACATCGGGAATCCCTTTTCTGCTCGAGCCCTTACTGAGAAAATCGTAACGGCGGACCATTTTTGAAATATAATAAAAAAACACAAGTAATTAATACACTCTTATCTAGCATGAACTAGATTTGTATATAAGTATATAGTATGTGTACCAATGCATAGTGATAACCAACTCGCAGTTGAAACCTTCTGAAAACAAAGACGCGCGAGACAACAAACAAAGGAGAAGCAAAAGAGCAGCAGATTCTCGTTCCATTTTAAACCTTTTAATTTTTTGTATTAATTATTTATAAATGAACTCGTTTCTAAATATTACTAAGTATGTGTAAGTTTGGGGGAAATACACGAATGTTTCCACGTAAGTATATGAATGTTTGGGATGAAGCACGCGTATGTTTCCACGTAAAAGTATACATATTTGTCAGTTAAAATGGTAATGTTTGCATTTAAATACACGTGCGTTTGTAATTTGCAAACATATAAATGTTCGAAGTGTGTTCCAAACATATACATGGTTCCTGCACAATATGATTGGGAGAATATGTTAGAGAGGCCGCTTTTTTGCAATGTGTATTTATATTTCGGTTCCAGCAAAAAAAAAAACAATTATTCATCATGGGAAATTTTTTTAATACTTTTTCAAAATATTCTCCGTAAAAATCAATACACGTTTGCATGGGCTTAAACCAATTTTCGCAGCACTTTTTTCATTCCGATTGAGACACTACCAAAACGTAGGTTTTGAGTGCTTCAGCAGCTGCTTCGGGCGTCGAAAAACGTTGATCACGCAGTGAAAAGAAATCATTCGTTGTCAAATCAGGGATGCAGCAACAATCCGACATGTTGAGTGATCAAGGAGCCCATTGCTTCAGCTGATGTGTAAGAGCTCGAAATGTTCTGATACAAAATGATCCGTCTTCTCTTGTTGTTTTTCTTAATTTATTCCAACACTGTTGGCAAATAGATCATAGAATACCACTCAGAATTGACCGTCCTACATTCCTCTAAAGGTACTGTGACCACATGACCGGTTATACTAAAAAAAGCAATCACTTGCTTCGATGTGCTTCTTCCGCCAACAACTTTTGTTGGATTTAGCTCATCTTGAGAGAGCCATACGGCCGATTGCTGTTTTGTTTCGGGCTCACATGCTCTCATAACGCTAAGTTTATTTTTAACTGAACATACGTCCTTCGTAACGGAAAGCATTTGCGACATAGCGAAAGGATGTTGACATAACGAAAGACATTTTTTGAGTGTCTTCCCACAGGGGACACTCCCAGGAGGAGTGAAATCAGGAGAGTGACTCCTCCGTGGAGCCTTGTTTAAAATAAAAGCAAGAGGCGTCTGCGTCTGCTGGGCGGTTGTTAATCACGGTAGTGGTTCTACTCTAAACTAACGCAATTATCAGTTCATTGGAGAGGATAGGAGGCACGTCGGTGGAACATATCCGTGCATCATCCGCAGGTATAAAACCACACCTGCAACCCTCCAAAGATCATCGGCCAGGAGACTACTCCTTGCTAGGCAGAGAGATTCACTGAAATGAGCTCGTAATTTTATTGATACCCTAGCTATTACAGCGACGTTCACATCGGAACAAGCAAAGAAGATGCTACCCTCACCCGACGAGCATCCACAGCCAAACAGGGCTAAAGTGGTAAGTGGCACCTTTGATCAAAGATCCTTTAGGCTGTAAAAGACAACCTGGTAATAGCGTTTATCGACTAGGGGATGAAAACCGAATCGTTGTATAAGGATTAATGGAAAAATGGTGTGAACGCATTGTCCTCAGTATACGTTCAGATGCGAGGAAAGATGCCGGGACCTCTTCCACGATGTCGCGATGCAGGTTATTTCCAAGGCCAGGCAAAGTTAGTAACGCTTTGAATATCAGCGGTCAGCAGATTATTTTCCTACAGCTTCGAAAAAAGGGGGTAAACTATGGCCAAGGGCTATACGGGTTTTTGCTCGGAAGGAGGTCTCCTATCCAGGCACTGGGCGCATGTCTTAGTCTCAGTCACGCCTCCTGACGCTGCCGAAATTGGGTAGATTATCAGAGATACTAATTCACATGTTCCAACTCACAACTGGAAAATGCAACGACTGGAAGGGGCGGATGGTGTCCGCAGTCACGTGATGTTCCTATTCGAAGACCGAAGCCACAATCCAGTGGCGTGGTGTCGTTTACTTTTTAGCAGATACCACTGAATATTTATAAACTTGATCAGGTATACAAGGCTATTGATAGCATGTCGATTGTAAACGAGGAAGTTGGTTGCCCCTTATTCAACACTCATCTAGTTAAGCCTATAGATGCGTTTGAACACGCTGGTGATAGTGACACTACTGAAGACTCGTTTTTGGTATCTGATGACAAACAAGATGTGATGCTGGTGGAGAGGCCAACAAATGTTCAGATTTCATCAGATCAACATACAACATAGTAAAGTGGCATTAGCCACTTTACGGCTACGCCTAGCAAAAGGCGAGGTGGATATTGGTCGAAGCCCAAGAGACCTGCGTTGCTAACGGTAGGATTTGTGAGTTGAGGAAGAACGTAAAGAATAATTGGTACACCCGGCGTTGGCAATCCCAGAGCTTGAATTGTGGCCAAAAACGATCTGAATATTGTTCTTTTAACGGCATATAGCGACAGAATTCCTCGCAACACGGCGAACCGCCTCATCATTGCTATAGCTCAGGCCTATATGGGCTATAGTCTGCTTCAACACCATTAAGTCCCTCGGGTCCGATAAGGTATCACTCGAAGAACATCAGCCTGTGGCCGGCCTTTTTCTCCCTCTGGCTAATAAAATTATACATCGCGTGAATGAACTTGTGATACATACCTAGACGATGACGGGATATAAGAGTGGTGTCTATTTCCAATGCGGCAAAGGTCTCTCACACTCTTCCTTAAGCCTTTAGGACTATAGACCTGTCATCGTTCCTACTGAAAACTTAGGAACGGTTGGTAGAACCGTTGAACGGTCGCAAAGTATTTCCTGGTATAGAATAATATGTGATAGAACTAAAATGAATGATCAGGTAGGGCATGACGAATTTTCTAGGCTACGTGGTAATTGCGGGGTATCTCAGGCTTAAATTGTGACTATTAAGAATAAGGCCGATTAGATGAGGGATAATATTCCAGCAGTTATTGAGGTCAATGTCTTCTCTGAGAGTCATCAAGTCCCTGTAATCAGAATTTCAAAACTGAAAATCTGCCTTGAATTGTGAGGGCACATGGATATTTCGAGGAAATGGAAACCGGATGAGCTCACTAGACTAAGGACTACCTCATAGGCAAAGTGTTGGCACGACACAATAGCCACTTGTAGGCATATGCTGGAAGAACGCTATATGATGATGCAGGGGATGTGGACGAAATGCGCAGATATTGTTACGGGGTTTTCAACAGAGACGCTACAAAAGTAAATCGATAGGGACAGCAAACGACGCCATATTTTCCCCCGATCTTTTGACATTTCTCTTCAGTAAGGTTTGCCATTTCATCATCGAAAGATATACAAGCCAACAACGCGTCGAAATTATTAAAGTTCACTACCGAAATTTGGAGTCAGAGGCCTCAACTTTAAGAGCGCTACGTCTAATTTATGGTCGTCATAATCGTCCTACCAGTTCAACAATTGAGCGTCTAGTGGGAAAATTTGAATCCACAGGCACAGTACAAAATGTTCCCATGCCAGTGAGAGAGAGAGAAGTGCCCGTAGTGTCGTGAATATTGCTGCCGCTGAGGCTTCAGTTCAAGAAAGCCCAAACGTGTCTCTCACACGTCGTTCTCAAGCGTTGGGCATCTCTGTGACGTCGTTGTGGCGAATTTTGCGAAAAGATCTTGGCCTACATTCTTACAAGATCAAATTGAACTGAAGCCGCTTGACCACCATAAGCGTCGTATGTTCGTGAATTGGGCTGAGCAACAACTTGGAAATGATTCGGATTTTCATCGGAAAAGCATCTTCAGCGATTAGGCTCATTTCTGGCTGAATGACTTCGTCAATAAGCAAAATATGCGTTATTGGTCAGACAGCAATCCACACGTAATCATTGCATCCCGAAAAAATTACGGTTTGGTGCGGTTTACAGGCCGGCGGCGTCATTGGGCCGTACTTCTTCTGTGATGATCAAGACCGGCACATTACTGTGAATGCGAATCGCTACCGTTCAATGATAACCGAATATTTTTGGCCCAAATTGGATAATATGGATTTGGAGGACATGTGGTTCCAACAGGACGGCACCACAAGCCACACAGCGCAAGCCACAATCAATTTATTGGAAACCAAGATTGGTGAACGTGTTATCTCACGAATTGGCCCAGTCGATTGGCCGCCTCGGTCGTGTGATTTGACGCAGTTATATTATTTCCTGTAGGGCTACGTCCAGTCTACGGTCAATGCCAACAAGCCAGCGATGATTGATGAACTTCGTACGAATATCGAACGTGAAATTGCAGCAGTATCGGTCGATTTATGCTTGAAAACCGTCGAAAATTGGGTTCAGCGTCTGGACCTCTGCAAGCGTGCCCGTGATGGCCATGCAAAAGAAATCGAGTTCCATACATAATGGCCTCGAACGTACTTTCACAGAAATGAAGAATTTCATTGGTATCTAACACCGGATTTGTTTTATTTAAAAAAGCTTTTGTAGCGCTCTTATTGAAAAACCCTTTACATACAATGGTAAAAAGCACGAAAGCCACGAACCTTCTGTCTCTCTACAGAGAAAAGGCCTCAATGCGTGTTTCAATAATGACAGTACTCTGTCTGATTGGTGGACATGCGGCGAGAATAATGGTATTGGCAAATAACTTTTGTAGAAGCTGTAGCCATGATCAGGAGGAAGAATTCACTGAATATCTTCTGTATATGTATCCAGCAATAGCCGGCAAGTTGTTGTCTTCTATGCGATACTTCTAATTTATGTTCAATTACGGGAGAATTATTTCAGATAAGTCTTGACAAGGTCTTGGGTCTTGAGCTCCTGGGAGTAAAGCAAGTGGTTCCCTCTTGGGGACAGCGTGCAATGTCGTTAGCCAGTGGTATAATTATAAAGTAATAAGTCTAAGTGACTCGTTCATCAACTGCTATCAACACCAACCAAACCTAAAATATATGCACGATACTGACCAATATTGAGCATACACGTTGTAAATACACAAATAAATAATATATAAAATATATTTCCACAAGCTTCCTTCAATTGTTCCATAGTATATTTTGGAGCTCATATCAGATTAACGCGCATTAAAAATATGATTAAAACAACACGGAATTTAATTTAAACCAGGCGACACATATGCTTAATATTTTATTGTGATTGGTTTGACACGAAGTTGGGAAACTAGTTTTCTTAAAATGCACCTTGCATAAAATGACACAAATTCTAGTTATAACATCTAGCTATCACAGTCATATCAAAACTTAAAACATCATAAAAGGAAAATAAGAAATCAAACGATGCATTTTCTATTAAAGTTAAATCCAAACATCACTAACAGGAAATGAGTTGCTGCTACCAGGGTTATTGCCGCAATAATTAAGCCGTGTTAGTGAAGAGATAACTTATATAAATTTAAAATACACAAAAACACATTCTACTTAAGTCATATCACATGTACTCGTTTACGTATTTATGATTATAATACCCTCTTTTAGCCAACCTTGCAAAGTGGGGGAAAAACTCTATTAGTACTACAAATATCATAAAATATTATTATGGCATTTCCGTGCCGGAAATGCTAACAATTCGTATAGTGTTTGTTGATTCTATGGAACTCAGCGGCGGAGTTCACGTGCCGGGAGGTTTTTAAGAGGGGTTAGCTATCAATATGCATTGCTCCTTCCTTTCCATTAGTAAGCTGGAAAATAGAGGTACAAGTTGTTAGTATATGTTTACCAATAGCACTCATAAACAGGTTTCGTGTATCGTGGATTATGGGTTACCAAGGGTTACCCTGGGTAGGCCATTCTTATTGGCTTGGGGAATGTATAATGCACTTTCACTCATTACCCACAAGGTATGGGGAAAATAGTGTATAGCTACGCATGAAAATGGGAAATAACCTATCAGGATTACCCAAGACAATGGGGATTTATCCATTAAGATTACCCTTTTCCAACAGGGTAATGGGGTAAATCGTGGGTACCAACTAGAGTGTTCAAAACCGAAACTGAAAACCCGGTGATACCGGTTAACCGGTTTTTTTCTATCAACCGTGTGCCGGTGTTTGATGTGTTAACATCTATAGCGGCGTATAGGGACTAAATCTATCAAAGTCAGAGTATATGCTGCTGCTAAAACCAGATTTCTGCGACTGCGAAGGAGAATAATGACATGTTAAACAAAAATGAGCGAGCAAGAGAGCAATGAAAGAGTGGTGTGGCAGGGGTGAGGCAAACGAAATTGTGTCTATAGCGTATGTATTAACCCTGCTGTTAGATTAGAAAAAACTTACGAATCTTAGATTGAGGGACCATTTGGTCCATACTGCAATTTTCATCCAAAATAATAATTTTATCTTATTCTTTGTAACTATTTTGGTTCAAAAATTTCTAAAGCAAGTATTTGACATATCAAAAACATCCGCTAACATATCAAAAACATCTTCTAAATATTTGACATGAATTTACATTCGCTTGGTAATGAAAAAATTTACGAATCTTAGGTTGAGGGACCATTTGGTCCATACTGGAATTTTCATCCAAAATAATAATTTTATCTTATCCTTTGTAACTATTTTGGTTCAATAATTTCTAAAGCAAGTATTTGACATATCAAAAACATCTTCTAAATATTTGACATGAATTTACATTCGCTTGGTAATGAAAAAATGTACTATTGACCAAATGGTCCTCTAACCTAAGATTCGTCATTTTGTATTTTTCTCAGTCCTGAATAAAGTTAGAAAATTTAATTTTCGCACATAACATTGTTTTATTAAAAGACCCCATTAGCAGAAAAATTTAGTCAGTATATATCACCGTTCCAAAGTTACAAGGGAAAACAGAAAAAATTTGGACCAAATGGTCCTAATCTAACAGCAGGGTTAACATAATAATGTATGTATGGACTGTTGTTGAACGGAGATATAAAGCATATCTTGCGCAGTCGACGTTATGGTGACACACTAATACGTCAGCTACTTCGCACAAAGTATGTGTGATGTTGTGTGTTTGGCTGTTTCGTTGCTGTTGATATGGCAAACATGTGGTTATGTGACACACGTATACGTCAGCTACTTCGGACAAAGTATGTGTGATGTTGTGTGTTTGGTTGTTTCGTTGTTGTTGCTATGGCCAAACAAAGCGAGTCATTTGATTTTCAGCATTGCCCGGTGTATACAAAAAGCTATTATTTTTTATTTTCCAATGTAACATTTACATTTACAGAAAGTACTTATTAAAAATTGTACCTTTTCTTAAAAAAACGTTAGGTTTTAATAAAAGAAGAATCTCTCATTAAAGAAAGGATCTTTTCGGAAAAATATAAAATCATATTTTTACAAAACGGATCTCAAAATATACATTTTTAAAAAAATGCTTTCAATAAAAAAACAACTTCTTGAAAAAAGTTTATCATTTAACAAAAAGTATCTTTTCTTAAAGATTCATTTATATTATAGTATTTTTCTACAGGCACCTGAGGCGTGTTGGCAGTAACAATTTCATTTTATTCGAAAAATTTTAGTTTCAGCGATCGAAAAAAAGTGATGGCATATTAGACATACATAGAAAAGCTATGGATGGAAAAGCTGGCATTCTTTATTGGAAACCCTTGATCGATACCAGTACCACCTATTAAAAACACGCGAGTAAATATTTACCATAAAGTTCCAAACCTTGCGAAATTTAACTACGATCCGGCTTCCCTGACGGACAAATTTGTGCTCATAAAAATTCAACAAAAATTATTTAGCTTAACTCTATGTACTTGTGTTAAATAAAAAGCCTAAGATTCTAAACATTGTTTCCGACCCACATAGAAAGGTGTAGTGGAGCACAATAGACTTTCGGTGATCTCATCCTGATCTTCATCCCGTAAGCTGCTATAGTCATCGGGAGCTGAGGTTCCAAGTCAAGAGGTGTATCCGCCAATCAAACAGCACCTACTAATAGATTAGTTTAGGTAGAAACGGTTGCCACATTGAGACACTTAGTCACATGAGGAGAGTAAGATTAAGGGGTGTTAAAGCCATACGATGCACCATGCCGGTGTTCCAAACTGGAGCTCAAAAAATAAATATACTGTCGCTAATGTGATGTATTTTTTTATGTCTGATAGTTATATAAAAAGAGTCAAATGGAAACCTTTAAATATGGCAATTCCTAGTTAATCCCTTGACACTAAACGTATACGTAACATGAACTAATTGTTGTGTTACTTATGCGCAACATCACCACAAAACGTAACCTGTGGACCAGTTCAACCTTCCAAATGATTTGTTTTAATAATAAACAAACACAAATTAGTTGCTGTGAAATGATTTACCCTTTACTTGTAGTTAGCAAATGCCACGTTTCTGGCAATTTCAGCGCTTTGTTATCATTTCTAACGCAGTTTGGCAGGATCTTGTCTTTTATTTTCTCGAATATGCATTTTCTGCTTAGTCCTATAAGCCTTGATCCTAAAAGATTAGATTGTTGTCGACACGTAGTATTTAATATACCTTTTAATGTAGGAGATTAAGACCTTGTCACTGGCACACGCCAGTGTCCAGTAGGAATGGTTTAGTGCACAATTTTTCGATTTCGATACGATTCACCCCCTAATTTTGTAAGGTTGGGAAAAAAATTCATGAACCAAAAAATGGGGAGGTTTGGGTGTGGGCAAACGGCTCTTCATCTGAGTCAAAGGTAGGGGTTAAGGGAAAAAATTCAAATCACACAACTACTCCGGGGTCACTCTTAGAGGGCTGAAATGCATGACCGACACCCACTAATTTCTCCCTCCCAACATATTCATAAAACGTACTTAAGACCTATTTTCTCACGGCAACTGTAGTATATATCGCAGTTATGTCCTGCCCATCGCATTTCATGTATAGCGGGAATGTCAGCCTTATAACTTTCGAGGACATCTGCCAATTGGATACTTGCACCGGATCTGTATAGGGTTCTTACATTCCAGGTGCATATCCGTATATCGTTGTCCTTATAACGTTTGTGGGGGTCGTCAACAAACAGGGGTTGTTTCTATATTTTCTCTGTCGTTTTCGTATACTCACCGCCATTATGAATGGTGGCGGGAGGCAAACCCAGTTCACCGGGTTTTACATTTTACCTACTGCCAGGATATTTGATTGGAGACGCGTATTATGGATAAGACGCTTACCAGGATGCAATATGTCGAACCTGGATTTTCATTTCTCGGTTTCTATAGAATCTGCCCGATGGTTTTAAGAGCTTCGGTGACATCAGTCACCTACCTAACCTGGGACGTATCAGTGATAGCATAACCAATCAGGGTGCTCAATTGTTTCGCCTTCTCACTTTAGCTAGCTAACGGAGGTTTCCGCCAAAGCCATTGCCCTGAACATTCTGCGTGGAAGTAGTTTGCTTCTTGGACTGCCCAATGAAGTAATCATTGCTGGCCACTCCCAAGTGAATGGCTATCAGAAACTTTCCACCTCCACAGGCAGTTGCATGTCCCCAAGGGTAACTATAAGTCCACATAAATTGTCGGGCAAATGAAACATAAATATTTATGTTTATGTGAAAAACTTTAAGGTTACTGAGGTTAAAAAAATAACTGTTATATTAATTCGAGTGTATGCTTTCAGTTGTACCTAAGTTTACTTCTAGACCACCGAGCTGTCAACTGAATATCGTTCTTCATTCTTCAGCCTAAAATAGTAGTCGGCGCCCATTTTTAAAAAATACATTAAATTTCTGAAGGTTTACAAAGTCTGGAGTTTCCTAACCTCCCTTTCCGCTATCTTTAGTTAATAACCTGCAATTTTTCATTTGACAAGAAATTCATGGTTTCCCAAAGAAGGTGATAGCGTCTTTCCAAAGGCCTTCACAAAGGGCTTTTCAAATCCTTATACTTCAAACAATTTGTTGTACTGTTGCATTTGTAGTTTTTAGCAAGTTGAACAACATCATTGTTATTATCTATCCGTCTGCCTGTCGGACAGGCATAATGTCTGTCACTCAATCATTCTAAATGACTGACTCCCTGTCTGATAGGGCTCAGAACGTTGAGTTCATATGTTGTAGGATGTTAATGTTATATTTTATTGCAGCAACACACAGAGTCGATTTAGTGCCGCATACACGAGAAGATACACAAATGTCAGTAATAGTTTTATAGTAATATGGCGTAACAACTTTTTCATTCATTTCAATTTAAATATAAAAATGTAAAATTATATTTAAAACTGTAGCAAAATGCAACTCGCATGGCATTTGTAGTTACAAGCTGGGCAAGGTCTAGTAATTACTTATAACAAAACCAATCAAACTCCCCGAAGGGAGGAAATGGTATGAAATAAGTTCAAGTGATTTACCCCATAGGGAAATCAGATAGCAATTTGTAATTATCCTTTTTGTGAGTTTTTTTTTCGGAATTAAAAAAGGGGGAGAGCAAAAAATATACGAAAATAAGACTGAAAACAAGTGAATCAACCCATTAATAATGAGCGAAGGCGAATTTAATTTGTTTTTGGTTTTTGTAATGCGACTGGAATACTAATCACGTGTGAAAAAGACAAAATGTCAAGGGTGAAAATGACTATAATTGCATGATAATGATAGTTGTTTGAGGGAGTGGGTATCATTAAAGCCAATAATAAATTTCCCTGAAGAAAAAAAAATAGTGTTAAACTTAATTGCACCATAAAAACATTGTTCAAATGTCAGCTATTTAATGTCAGCAATAATAATAATTTTTGATTTAAAATCCAATAAAAAGTTTAAGTAAAGGACAAGGATTATTGAGTTTAAAGTTAAATTCCTGCAATATTAAAAGCAGTTTCGTATATTGTCTGGCACTATGTAACATAAATAGAAGAGAAAAATATTGAAAGTAGGAGCCATAGCAACAAAAATTCACTACAATCGAGCCCTTTAAGTTCTTCTCAAGATGACGGTTTGAATTTCACTTGTTTTTGTATATGAAAAAACATAAGTGAGTAATTTTAGGAATCATCTCAAGGATGCTTAATGTTTTTTGAATATCTTCACGAGATGTAGGAAGAATAACACTTAAGTACTTTTTTTTCATTCCAGCTTTTCTTAAAGAATCCGATTGCATAACGGAAACGCTAGAAGATGTAACTTTCCAAGTTGTTACGTATCCCTGTTTAAAAATTGGAACCGAATTATAAAGCCTATTGCTTATGCACTGAAGTTTTATGAGTCCACTCTCCTAACGATTTTATTGTAAGCAAAATTGTGACCAGCAAAAGCCTGTGCTTATGAAGGGTGTCCAAAATTGAGGTATCATTTAGATTTTGCTGTCATTTTCTTTCTAAATTGAATTTTATTCAAAATTTTTTTTTTCAAATTTTAAATACATTCTGGTTTATTAATACGGAAAGTTACACGAAGAAACAACGTGTTTTTGTGTAATTAGCAAATTTATATTAAAATAATCTTGAGCAACGAAGCCCATTTCCAGCTCAATGGCTACGTCAACAATTAGAATTGCCGGATTTGGGGTGAAGATAATCCAAGAGTTGTCTTAGAGCAATCATTATACAAGGTGGCGCAAAAGTAAACTTCCGATGTTTTTTGGCTGTAATTTAAAAAAGAAATTAAAAACTTTGATTCTTCTTGTGGATTATTTTTATTTGGTCTTTTAGTTTTTTTTACATCAAGTCTAGAATATGATGTCATGTAAATGGCCGCCGCCACAGTTAATTGTCATTTGAGCCCTTCTTATGGCATTTTCCATCACTTTGGCCAAAACTTCCGGCGATAGGTCCTCACATCCTTGACGGATATTGTCTTTAAAGCTGCAAGAGCCTGAGACTTGTTGACATAAACCTGCGACTTCAAAAAGCCCCACAAAAAGAAGTCTGGAGCGGTCAAATCAGGCGATCTTGCTGGCCAGTGCAAATCGCCAAAACGGGAGATTAGGCGCCCGGGAAATGCATCCTTCAGCATATGGGTTGTGGCACGTGCAGTGTGTGCCGTTGCACCGTCCTGTTGGAACCACATGTTTTCCAAGCCCAACTCATCAAGTTGAGGCAAAAAGAACTCGTTGATCATTGCTCTGTAGCGTGGCACGTCGTGTGGTCGATGTCGACGGCGCTTCCATGACATCCCCGGCTACAGCAGCAATATTTGTTGTGCCAGTCTCTTCGAGGCGAGCGGCAGTGTTTCACCAGTATGCGTTGGACGGCCAGGAAATCTGGGACGAAATTCACGTTGTGCCAAAGTCACCGACCGATTATTGGTCAAATAAATAGTCAGCAATATTCCGCGTTCTGGAGCAGTAACATTGTTTATTAACGTGTATTTCGCATGTGTTTACTACACAAATGTCAAAACAGAACTGACATTAGGGGCCAATCGCAAAATTTATAGCATTTTCTGATAGGAGGATTACTTTTGCGCCACCTGTTATCATTATATATGGCCGTCGATGGTGCAATGATAGTGTGCGCGGTTCTTGTGCATGAGAGCGTGAGTTCGATCCCGGCTCTGGCCACCTTAAATTTCTTTCGAAGGCGGTCACTTCGCTTAGTGACGGCGACACTATCGAGTACTTAACCATGAAACAGCTTCTCAAAATACCGTTCGGAACCGGTGTGGGTCCCAATCAGTGAGTGTAAAACTAGAACGCGCACACCTCACTGGTTTGTGAGAAGCTTTCCCTAATCCCTTTTTGAACACGAAAATTAAAATGAGATTACGGTCAATGGAAATCACTACAGGGAAAAGATTCGAAGCTGTTTGTGACGGAAAATGGATGACGTAGACGTAGAGAATATGCGGTGTCAACTGGATGGTGCCACTTGCCACACAGCAACAAAAACAAAATATCTTTTGCAAGAAAAGTTCGAAAATCGAATTATCTCTCGTAGAGGAGCAGTGAATTGGCCACCAACATCGTGCGATTTGACACCTTTAGACCTTTTTTGTGGGTGTTTTCTTAAATCGACAGTGTAAAGCAAAAATCCCACAATGGTTTAACCTTCGCATTAATAGTATCTACCCGGATAGATTTTTAAATTTTCATTCGTGGATATCTCTGAGGGGTTTCATCCGATTTAGAAATTGTTCAAACTCAGTTACTATTTTTTCCATTTATTTCAGTAAAGGCTGGGTGTCGCATACAGCTGAAACTCAAACTGAATTTTTTTCACTTTCGGTTCATTATTTTTCAGTTCTGAAACAGCAACTGAATGTTGCTTGGGTTGCAAGATACAGCTGAAACAGAATCAAAGGCAAATGCCATATTCGGCGTTGTTTACGTTTTTTCAATTAATTCACACGCGCAATTTAAATTTCACGAAAAGTGCAAAGTAAATATTCATTAAATGCGTTTAATTATTCCAATGCGATGTTCGAACACGATGTTTGCTTTGCCTTGCTTCTTTTGAAATTGAAAACTAAAAGGAAAAGTCCACATAGAATTTACAAACGACGTGATTCAGAAGGCGCAATGACCATTTTGGTGGACAGGTATCTGATGGACGACGATACCAAGTTCAAAGGATATTTTCGTGTGAGTCCGTTGCTTTTTGCCGAAATTGTGAAAGTACTGAAACAATATCTGGATGGAACTGTCACGACTTGGAATCGGAACTCAATGAATGCACATCAAAAACTATGCATCATGTTGCGCTACTTGGCCACCGGTGAAACATTTCGATCTCTAGTTTTTCAATGTCGTGTGCACCGTTCAACCATTGGACGGATTGTGGACAAATGTTTTGATGTAATTATTAAAAATTTCTTGGAGAAAGCACTTCCGACTCCAACGACTGCATCATTGCAACAAAATATCAAGAATTTTTTGCAAAATGAAATTTCCGGAATTGTGTTGGTGCTATAGATGGGAAGCACATTAGAATCAAATGTCCACCGAGAGCCGGCTCATCGTTCTTTAATTATAAAGACTTTCACTCCATCGTTCTCTTGGCGATCGTCGATGTCAATTATAAATTTGTGGCAGTGGATATTGGTTCCTATGGGAGAAAATGGGAGAAAACTCACTATCAACCAGTTCATTCGCCAACTCAAGCCACAGCCGGTTCTTCAATTTTGTGTCGCACATTGAACAAAACTTCGTTGTATTTCACGTGTCTACGATTTTTTCTTCTTCTTCGACGGTAAATTTTAATTTTTTTCCCATGTCGTTGCGATAAAATTAATTTTTCACAATTAAAAAAGAAACAACGCGTGTGACAGTATAGACAGCTGTCGAATTTGGCATGTAAAAAATCACATTTCAGTCGGACACCGATTGAAATTAAGTCAAAAGTACATTTTTTCAGTTCCGTTGGTAATGTACTGAATTCGGTTCCAGTCACCAGCGACTGAAAAATCGGATTCAGCTGCTGAATTCAGCTGCTATTCTGTTTCAGTCACAAATGTATGGAATTCAGTGTCAGTTTCAGTTTCAGCTGTATGCGACACCCAGCCTTAAGTGAAATATAAATGATATTTAAAAAGTTTTTTTTTTAAATTTTTCCTAATTTTATCTCTTTTTGTACGCGGTTTAATAGTATCTACCCGGGTAGATACAAATAATATTGTTGTCAGGTTTAATACTTTCAAGTAAATATTTCTTATAAATGAAGCTATAATAATTGTGTTTTTTATTTCGAATATACATTTTAAGAAAATATATTGAATTTATCGTCGTAAACTATCGTACTATTTGATGTAGATATACCCATGTTTCAATTTTTCTGCTTTGTCTGTGCAAACCTAAGTTGAGCGCATACAGGCATTTTGCATGGGACACATGCATGTCATATAGATGTCTACTTCCTGGATACATGTAACAGCTACCTTTTTCTTTCGTACTTCCACTACAATCCATCGCTATTCGAAGATATTGGTTCACCTGTAAAGTAAAATTTAAAAAAAAAAAGTCCGACAAATGTACTGAAACCTACCTAAAATACATTGTACGGCTTACAACCATAGGCCTTTTGAGCTTTAGATATTATTTCGGGAATACTGAGGTGTGTTACCCCACCTTGTGGATTATTACTGACGTAAAACATAAATGCAGCAAGAGCTGAAATTTCCAACAAATTGTAAAACATAGGCAATGTCCAGCGAGTTATTACAATTTTCGTTGAGAAAGCGGAAACGAATTTGTTCATGGTATCCACACCACTTCTAGCGTTAATATAAAATAAAATAATTTCTGATGTTTGTTTCATATTGGACACAGCCGAATATCTATGCAAGGATGATGACAAGTGTAAAACGGATTTTCCCTTTGCTTGTATCGTACGTAGGAGCACTAGGTTGCGTTAGGCCGAAACCCAAATTTGCTTGAATAAACTTTTCGCCTTTTAGAAGCTTAGAATTGTTTGTTTTTCTGATGTTTTCTGATGATGGGAGCAACTATGTCCTTCAGAAACCTCTTGCTGTACCATATGAATTTTCGCATTTAGAGTATACAAATATTTGGTACCTCATGCACACCAGATTTGTATAACATATATTCCCGGTTTACTCCGTATATATACGTTAATTTTGTGGTGACCTCTGGAACGAAAAAAATGGTCATCCGCATTATTCGAGTTTACCACTTCAAAGATATATCTTATTGGTGGGAACTTTATTCATCCCGTCGAAGGTCTCTTGTCTCCATTCGAAAATAGTGCATAAAATCTTAAGCTAATGATTAATTAGTGGTTCTTTTCTTGATTGAATTACAAGAAAAATTCTAAAGAATCCCACCAAATCGGTGTTGTTGATATTCCAGTTACATGAGAATGTGAGTTTGATCCCTGCTCTGAGCAACTTACATTTCTTTCGACGACGGTCAGCTCGCTTACTATCGACACTATCGACTACTTAGCCATGAAAATCCATCTCAGAATAACGTTCGGAACTGGAGTAAAACTGTAGATCCAATCACTGAGTAGAAAGGAAGCGTACAGCTCACTGGTTGTGAGAAACTCTCCCCAGTCCCTTGCTGGGATGTAATGGGAGACAATTAATTTATTTATTTACCCGAAAGTTTGTACTCTAATGGTCTGGTGATACATGCAAATAATGTGACCCATGAAGTCGTCTATGATATTATGGCCATGCACAAACGTATTATTATGCTACACCATTTCGTACCATCTTTACAAATTGTTTTATTGGCGGCCGTCTCTTTAAGATCAGATTTTTTTCTTCCTCAATAAATTCAGAATTCATTCCATCCTGATCAGGAAAAGTATTTCGTTTACATAGTGTTGTATTTAACTCACAGTTACGTCTATCGTCAACAAATTGTCAATTATCTTAAAATATTGTGATTGCACCTATATGAATGACATAGAATATTTCTGTATCTACCCGGGTAGATATTAAGGGGTCCGCCATCTAACGTTTGTTTTATCAACTAGTGCTTATTTCGTGGATGGTAACACTTAGCTCATGTCTGATTTGGCAGATAATTAGTTTTATCCTTCCGCTGAACGAGTATGGTTGTGTATACGCTTGAACAACTGACCATCCAATGCGTTTTCGTTTCGCTAAGTGGGCCTGCGATCGACTTACAGAAGATGCCGATTTTGCCAAAAAAAAAATCATCATTTCAGATGAAGCTCATTTTGATCTTGGCGGGAATGTAAACAAGCAAAGTTGTCGCATTTGGGGCGCAGAAAACCCGCACGCATACATTGAAAAGCCGATGCACCCAAAACGAGTAACTGTTTGGTGCGGATTTTGGTCCAGAGGCATAATTGGGCCATTTTTCTTCGAAAATGAGCAAGGAGTGGCCGTTACAGTCAATGGCGATCGTTATCGGGCCATGTTGAACGAATATTTGTTAAATATTGAAGAGGAGGATATTGGCAACATTTGGTTTCAACAGGACGGCATTACGTGCCACACAGCCGAAGCTACACTCGATGTTTTGCGCCCTGTTTTTGAAGATTGCATTAGCAGCCGCAGAGCTGATGTCGTTTGGCCACCTCGGATCTGCGATTTGACACCGTTGGACTATTATTTGTGGGGTGCCCTCAAAGACAAGTGTTACGCCGTCAAGCCAGAGACAACTGACGCTTTAAAGGACAATATTCGTGAAGCCATTGGTGAAATACAGCTGCACACAATCGATAATGTGCTTAAAAATTGGACCGATCATATAGGCTACTGCATGGCCAGCCGAGGCAGCCATTTGAATGAAATTATTTCCCATTATTAACCGGGAGGATTGTACTTTTAAATAAAAAAAAGAAATTTGAGAAAATATTCACTAGTTTTTTTTATAGCATTTTCAAAAAAAAAAAATTTATTTGGCGGACCCGTATTAAACCGTGTAGTTAAAATTTGTTATTAATGCGAAGGATAAGAGATTAAAAACGACATTATCGAGTAGACATCGACCATTCACAACAGTTTATTGGAAATTTTGATTGAGAATTTTGGTAAAAGATTGCGAGCCTGCCAACGCAGTTATTAATTAAAAAAAAATATATTTTTTACTAAAATTAAAATAATAGCGCAATTTTTAACTACCTTTATTATCTTGGTCGACTTTTACGGCCTGCCATTTCTACTATTCGCCTAGACAATTTTTAGTGTTTCCGCGTGAATTCTGTCTTCTCTAAAAACCGTTCGGAATCGGTGTAGAATTTCATTTTGATTTAGAATTCAATTTTGATTTATCAGGTCAGAGATATAAACAGCAACCTTCTTCTTGCAGTTGTATCGGTCAAACACTTACCGCCTTATTCATAAAAATTTGTGAGAGGTTTAAGAGACGATTTATCATACAAAACACGTCTTTCAAACCATAACTTTTTATTAATAAGGCCGTTAATGTTTTAAGCCCGTTAAGTTCAGTTTTCGAAAAATGTTGGTAAAAATTTTTGTCATTTGTGGCAGAAATTTACCATTTTGTCATTTGTTGCAGAAATTTACGGAAAATGTTGTTGCAAAGAGTTACCATCCATCTTTGAATTAACTTAGAAATATTTCATTAGTAATTTCTTTTCTTATTCCATTTTATTTTTAACGCATATGGTGTTTCTTTTGTTTGTTAAAATAATCGAAATGCCTAAATTCCGGTTCCTAACAATTACGATATGACTTTAACGGAGCACACCTGTAATTGATTTTCCAATGAAATTTTCGCAAAGAGTTGAGCCAATGAAAAGTGAGTGAAATTGTCGGTTCATGAAGTTTTCAATATTTTTTATTCACGTACTTCGTTTGGCAATCGAAATTTCATAAGAGTTGAATACCAGGCTTTACGCAGTAACATGTGAAGAATACCCCCATCCGACCTATACCAATCACAGGTTGTTCTATGATTTTGTCTTCTTCGTGGAGACAATAGTGCTTCGAAAATTGGTTCAAACACATGCAAAAGAGAGAATATTTTAAAACTCATTCAAATCAATTTCGTTCATTTATATTTGATTTTCATTATAAGGCCAGAAATGTAAACAGCAAAACTCAACCAGCAGTTGTATCATTCAAACACTTTACTTTTTACGAAGGAACATATGAAAAATACCCCACTAACAAGCAATACCAATTACAGATTGTACAGTGTATTGAAAGTTGTGACAAAAATATGATTTTTTTCGACTTCAAAAACTATGTAATTTTTTAGCCAGATTTTTTCTATTGTTTTGCAATTTTTTCTTAACTAGCTTAGGTTTGCTTTGTAATCTTCTAATTGTAACGATGAAATCCCATTATTTGTTGCAATTTTTGCTTTTCGTTTTGTGTTTCCATTTGTTTTCATCGTACACATGTGTATTTCAAAAATTAAATTGCTTGAATTTTTTGCTATTGTTTAAGTTCAGGGTGGACAAACCTGGTGTCGCAAGAATTTAAGGTATAACAATTTGTTATGTATTAAATACAAAAAGCAATCGCGCATAAAGATCAAATATTAAATATGTGTGCCTTGTGCAATGTGCAATGTGGCGCAAATTGTGTCTATAGCGAATATAAATTTCATCTTCGAAATAGTGAATTTTTGTAGTAAAGGGTTTTTCAACAGAGACGCTACAAAAGTAAACCGATAGGGACAGCAAACGACGCCATATTTGTTCCCGCTCTTTTCACATTTCTCTTCAGTAAGGTTTGCCTTTTCATCGTGGAAAGATATACGAGCCAACAACGAGTCGAAATTATTAAAATTTACTACCGAAATTTGGAACCAGTGGCCTCAACTTTAAGAGCGCTACATCCAATTTATGGTCGTCATAATCGTCCTACCAGATCAATACTTGAGCGTCTATAACAAAATGTGAATCCACAGGCACAGTACAAAATGTACCCGTGCCAGTGAGTCAAAGAAGTGCCCGTAGTGTCGAGAATATTGCTGCCGCTGAGGCTTCAGTGCCAGAAAGCCCAAATATGTCTCTCACACGTCGTTCTCAAGCGTTGGACATCTCTGTGACGTCGTTGTGGCAAATTTTGCGAAAGATCTTGGCCTACATCCTTACAAGATCAAATTGACGCAAGAACTGAAGCCGCTTGACCACCATAAGCGTCGTATGTTCGTGAATTGGTCTGAGCAACAACTTGAAAATGATATGGATTTTCATTGGAAAATCATCTTCAGCGATGAGGCTCATTTCTGGCTGAATGGCTTCGTCAATAAGCAAAATATGCGTTATTGGTCAGACAGCAATCCACACGTAATCCATGAGTCATCATTGCATCCCGAGAAAATTACGGTTTGGTGCGGTTTATGGGCCGGCGGCGTCATTGGGCCGTACTTCTTCCGTGATAAATCAAGACCGGCACATTACTGTGAATGCGAATCGCTACCGTTCACTGATAACCGAATATTTTTGGCCTCAATTGGATAATATGGACTTGGAGGACACGTGGTTTCAACGGGATGGCGCCACAGGCCGCACAGCGAATGCCACAATCAATTTATTGGAAACCAAGTTTGGTGAACGTGTTATCTCACGAAATGGCCCAGTCGATTGGCCGCCTCGGTCGTGTGATTTGACGCCGCTTGATTATTTCCCGTGGAGCTACGTCAAGTCTATGGTCTATGCCAATAAGCCAGCGACGAAGTTCATCGTACAAATATCGAACGTGAAATTGCAGCAGTATCGGCGGATTTATGCTTGAAAACCGTCGAAAATTGGGTTCAGCGTCTGGACTTCTGCAAGCGTGCCCATTGTGGCCATGCAAAAGAAATCGAGTTCCATACATAATGGCATCGAACGTACTTTCACAAGAATAAAGATGTTCATGTGTATCTAAATCCGGTTTTGTTTTATTTAAATAAAAAACAGCAGACAGTTGGCCGAGGCCTTCGGCCACGGACTGTCCCTGCAGGCTGTGTCAGAGACACGGCCATTAAGTTTAACGTCGAATACGCCATCCGATAAGACAGAAAACATATATAACAATAAATGATAAATAATATAAGCAAATGAATTTATTTATTTGATAGTTACTTTTGATAATATACATAAGCTTATGGTAGGAAAAATAGGATAAATATGTTTTTAAATTAAACACATCATTGGTATAAAACCACACCTTGGCAGCACTTTCATTTAACATAAAAATGTATGAATTAATTTTTTCATATATTTTTTATAATTATATATCCATGTTAAATTCAAATTCACATTTAACATTTTGTTTCACTTAAATACATAAGTAAATATACGAAATTTCAATATTTTATTAATCAAAACAAAAGCCGAAGGTTTGTGTCCACACTCAAACAGCAGCATAGTTTGTGTCCACGCTACAAACGCAAACACTTAACCAAACACCACACATATGTTTGAGTGTATGTGTTTAAACAATTTTCATTTGAGAAATTTAAATATTAGGAAGATATCAACCAATATGAAATGTATATCAAACGAAAGATAACATCTTCATTTACCTACAAAAAAATTTTTAAAAAAAGTTATCTCGCCGTTTCCTCATAATCAATGAAATAAAGATTACAACAATAACAATCTGACATGACTCCCTATACCGTAAGGTAAGACGTATTCTACGTCAAAAACTTTTGCAGCGCTCTTATTGAAAAACCCGATAAAAAGAAGAATGAAAAACGGGATTAAAATTGCCAAAAGGGCATGCACAACTTACGAAACAAAGTGATAAGAACATTAACAAGTAGGTTTGATGCATAAACCAATCCTTTTTGTCTCATGAAAAGACTTCTAAACTTGTATGACCTTAAGCTCCTGATGTACACATGAGGATGTACTGAAAACTTTTTTTAGGGGGTGTCTCATACGACGTGTAGTTAAGAGGTGATTACGGAAACGTCAAACTTTTTTTTTATACAAGGGCACTTGTAGTCCCCTACCGGCCGTTGAAGTTTCGATTCGTAGTATATTTTAGAAGAAAAAAAATATTTTGTTTTGGACAATGTGGGCTCAAACGACGTGTCATGATGAATATACAGGGTGATTCAGGAAGTTCCGGACAAATTTCTCCAGCGTATTCCTTGGCTCATTTCATGAAGAAAAGTCCACTAGGACCATGTCCTAAAATGCAAGGGTGAGAAATGGCAGCGGGTTCAAAATTTTCAGATTGGTGGTCGCAGGGTAGTAGGGTAAAGTTGCTAACTGCTGAGCCAGTGGTCGGATTGTTTGAAAGGTCTTTAAGAGGCCTTTCAGAATCAAAGAAATTGAAAGATAGCCAGACCTCTTACCTTTCCAAGATGACCTAAACGAAGCCCAGAGGTCTTACCGCTCCAAAGTTATGACCATCTTACTGAAATGCAAAAATTTTTGTTTTTGTTTTTGGAAGCGAAATAACAGCACACATTGATTTGTTTTTGTAAATTAACACGTTTAAGATTTTATTTTATTGAAATTTTCAGGATTAATAAAAAAAAAGTAGAAAAAAGTCAAATCGCCGAGATACAGAGCTTTCGGAAAAAAATGGAAAAAAAATTACATAACCTCAATTTGCTCAGCCAGATGGCAGGTAACTTATGTGTTTTTCAAATATAGCAAATTTAGCTACGATTAAAATTTGAACCACGATGTCGATGGCCCCACTCCTAACTAAGACGAGGTCAAACCAGCAACTGCCTAGAACCTATTGGATTACCGGGGGAGCTGTTTAAGGCTGGCGGCGATGAGCTGATAAGGAACATTAATCATCTCATTAGAAAAATTTGGTTAGACAAATGCATGCCCGGAGATTGGAGTCTGATTGAACTATGAACTAGCTGAATCTCTGTGCCAACTACTGTGGCATAAGCCTTTTATCCATAGCATACATAGTTCTACTAGGTATAAGTACAATGTGCCAAAGACTAAAACCTATTATCGCCTTGATGACCTGATTGGACCAGATTTTCACGCTACGCCAAATCCTGGAGAAGACCCATGAAAAACAAATCGACACCTATAATCGAGCTGTCGATTATTATAAGGCCTTCTATAGCCCGATACGGGAGAAAATCTACGAAACAATGTCTGAGCTTGACATTCCTGCAAAACTCATCCGCCATCTGCAGTGAAAATTGGTAAGCATATTACCGAACCTTTCGAAACTAAGCGAGGCCTCAGGCAAGGCGACATCGTATCGTGCGATCTCTTTAACAACTTAATACAGATCATTATGTGAAAAGCTGCACCCAACATGTATAAAACCATCATCAGCAAAATGCACTTGCTGCTCGCGTATGCTGATGATGTAGATATTGGGCGCACAATGAAATTATGCGTGTTTTCGAGAATTTTGAAGGAGACAGCAAAAATTGGTCAGACAATAAGTGAGGACAAGCGATTAGAAAAAAGCTTCAAAATTGATAACCACTATAATTTCGAGGTCGTGGACGAATTTATATACCTCGGATCTGCCGCAAACAAAAACAACAACGTCAGCCTTGCGATCAAGCGGAGAATTGTGTTTGTCAATAGATGTTATTTTGGGCCAAGCAAGCACTTTAGAGATAAAGCCCTCTCTCGAGTAACAAAATTATAGCTGTATTGCTGTATGACGCAGAATCTTCGGTCTTATCGCAAGCAGACGAAACATCTTTAGGGGTCTTCGCGAGAGACATACTCCCAAAAATGTATGGCCCTATAGTGCACAACTATGAGCTGTATGAGCTGATATTGACATAGTTAAGCAGATCAAAATAACGCGAATGGATGAAGATGAACAAGCACGAAGGGTTTTCGAAACCAAACTCGAAGGAAGACGAAAAATACGAAGACCAAGACCCAGTTGAAGGGATCAGGTTGACGAATCCCTGCGTACACTTGGTATAGACAATTGGAAAGATAAGGCAAAAGATTGAGCTTGTTTGCGAAATATGTTATCTTCGTTTTGTAAGGTCTCTGACCACCGGGGTTGTTCAAGACCGTATAAATATTTAAGTAATTTTTTCGGTTTGTTTTTATTAACCCGCCAATGGTGGTGTCCTTGACCTTGATTAATAGTGACGCCGGTCTCATGCACCGGGGTTTTCAACTGAAGATTTTTCGAAACGTGTTGCTAATAATGAACTTTTTTTTTTATTTATGCACTTTGACAATAAAACAAAGGTATACAATCATTTTAAGTTCTTTTATTTCAATATTAAAATTCACAAATGTTTTTAAATAGAGCATTGAAAATAACAATGTTTTAGCAATACATTTTTTAAAATTAAGAAAAAATAAAACAAATCACATATTCATTTAGGAAAATAATGTTTATTAGTCTTTCGACAATATGAACTTTTATAAAATGAACAAAAATTGGTATCCTTCGAAAATATAATACAAAAGTGTTGCGATTATTTTTCTTACATACACGTTGACTCACGGTCTCACACACCAGGTTTGAAAAAAAAATACAGAAGTGGTGCTCACTAAGCAGCTTCGTCATTAACTGATGCAGGGGGAAGTGCAATGCAGCAGGTACTCGAAATCGCAACAAAAAACAATAACGGAGAATAAAATTATACGAATTTTTTAACACAGCCGGTCTCACAGACCAGTACGTCACCATTGCACAGTGTGGTAGGTTGCAAATCTAACTGGACAAAATTAATAGATCGCGTTGGGTTCACGTCTCACTTATGAATTATATAAAAAATTAGTTCAAGTATATAAATGGTTAGAAAAAATCAATTTTTTTTAAAAGAAGATTATTTTAATAAAATGAGGCAAAAAAATAAACAGTTCTTACTCCCAAGAAAAATACATATTTAATATGTATAAAAATTGGTTTCTTAAATACATCCTCTAAGATTATTTGTAGTTATACATATATACTAGTATTTAGGTTGAATATTCATGATTAAGATTCATGATTAATAAAAGATTCATGATTAATAAAATTATTAAGTGAGTTTTTACGTAAGGAGTCGGAGATAATCAGTTTTAATATTAAAATAGTTTTAATATTTTTAATAAATATTTGATAATAATTGTTTTCTTTACTTGTTTTTGCTTTATTACATTAATAATACAGATAATAACATATAAATACACATAGAGATATTAATTTATTCACTTTCATATGCATCGTTAAAAGATTCTTCCACCTCAAAAGCATCAATAGATAACAATGAAAGCACTTCTTTTGATATCATACCTCGAACTCGAAAGGGAGTGTGACGCAAACTTGCGATAAAAGGATCTGAAGAAATTAAGAGTCGATTGAAAAGATCTGTATTTGTGTCTTTTCTCGATGTTTTTCTCGTAAACAACTCTCTAAATTTCCTCGTGTCCTTATTTCTTGCTTCTTAAGCTTCTTCTGACAGCTGTCCAAGACCTTATTATGTCTTTTTCATGAAAAAGGATTTTATGGAGGCTAACTGGCATAATGTACCATGGGTATTCGTTTAAGTATAAATTGCGTGTCACAACAATAAAGCTTTCAAAAGTATCTTCATCAATAGGGTAACCACTACCTATAGTTTCCAAAATAATATGAAACCGTTCAATTAATTCTTTATTGTCACCAGTGATTTCTGAACTCGTTTCTGCTGCTCTAAAGAACCGTCTGGCAGTATTACCGTCATTCGTATTACCTCCTTGTTGTATTGGCATGTCTACAAGCAACCCCGTCTCATTTCGAAATTTCTTTTGAATATTTTTTTCTTTCTTCAGCCGCTTTTGCTTTATTTTCCGTTCCTCGAGCTTGCCAGGTCATTATAGTAAGCTTATATGCTATGTGTAATTCACACTCCACAAAACGGATCCATGAATGTAGCGGAGACATTTCAAAGGTTAAAGATCGTTCGTCGACAATTTTGTTTAAAATCACAGAAGGTTTATTTAGTTCACTCGGTTTCGCTCCACATATGAAACACGTTTAAGAAGAAGAAGTTACAGATGATAGTGCAGTACAAATTTTACCGTCTATCATAGTAAGCATAAAAGTAGACTCAACAAGAAAACATTGTTCGCTATTTGTGATAAGAGTTGTAGATAAATCTCTAATTTCTTGCTGTACTAAATTAACTTCTTGAGAAATTAACTCAGTGGACTCTTTGGCAAAAACAGACTTGATTGGACGGCAGTAACTTGTGGATGAAGGAGCAGGATACTTAAATCTGTTTTTTATTAATACGAGTGTTAATTTTTGACTGATAATTTAATGTTTTGCATAAAGTCGAACAACAATTTAAATCAAATGCTAAAATATATGTGACATCTGGGAGGTGCAAAATTTGGTTCAATTCCAATAACAATGTTGGAAAAAATACGTTGTTTTCACTTTAGAATATATGGGAGGTGAGCATGTCCTTTGAGATAATTTATCATAGTTATCAGTAATATTTCAGAGATCATAGTTATCAGTAATATTTAACGACAACTTTAAGTTATTTTCAATTCAGGATATGCAGGAAATAGGCGTGATCTGGGCCGACTTTCACAAAACTTCGTTCTTCCACTTATAAACGCCATGTGCACCATAATTTTGGTCGCCGTTTATATGAAATCACGACACTGTGCACCGTAAGTAAAATTTTAACTTTGAAATAACACAAACAAAAAACGGCGCAACACGTAAATTGCATTTTTGGTCGTAGAATCAAGAGATACATACCATAGATAAAGGAAATAATAACGGGTCCGCCATCTAACGTATTTTTTTCAACTAGTGCTTATTTCGTCAATGGTAACACTCAGCTCATGTCTGATTTGACAGATAATTAGTTGTATCCTTCCGCTGAACGAATATGGTTGTGTATACGCTTGAACAACGCTGGGAAATATTGCGACATTACTTTGAAAATCATGGTAATTTTGCAGAATGTGTGCGAAAATTGCGCCCTGTTTTTGGAGATCGCATTATCAGCCGGAGAGCTGATGTCGTTTGGCCATCTCGGAGCTGCGATTTGACACCGTTGGACTATTATTTGTGGGGTGCATTCAAAGATAAGTGTTACGCCGACAAGCCGGAGACAATTGACGCTTTAAGGGACAATATGCGTGAAGCCATTGGTGAAATACAGCTGCACACAATCGATAATGTGCTTAAAAATTGGACTGATCGTGTAGGCTACTGCATGACCAGCCGAGGCAGCCATTTGAATGAAATTATTTTCCATTATTAACCGGAAGTATTGTACTTTCAAATAAAAAAAGATATTTAAGAAAATATTCTGTAGTTTTGTTTTATAGCATTTTAAAAAAAAAAGTTATTTGGCGGACCATTTAGATATAGCGCGCCCATTGTCAACTTTGTTCACTAGATGCTGTCCCGTACTAGTGTCACTTTCACTGAAGTTTCCCATAATTCTCATTGACGTTTATTCAAAATTGTGGGAAATTGTTCTTAATGCAATTTAAACAAGGGAAATGTGAAAAAATTTAAATAATTTTGTATAATACCATTTGTTTCTTATATAAAAATCAATTTCAAAGCCATGAGGCCGGTGTTGGTATACAATCTCTATACATATAAGAGAAAACCCATAACACCGCCCAAAGATGAACATGCCGGAACGTCTTTTTAATCTAAAAACTTCCCCGCGCAAAAACTTTATGAACTTCTGTGGTCGCAGAGGCCAAAACCTTTAGAGTGTCTGAGGACTGTCAACAAGGAATGGTAGCTGAACCGGAGGAAGAACCGATTTATTAGGACTTAGTCGGTGGTGTCATGGCTGTGCAATTCGATTGCCATGAGATATTCGACTTTAAGTAACGTGTTGTATTCTTGTTTCGAATTGATATTTTTATTGAAAATTATTTTTTATTTGGATATGAAATTTTAGAATTTTAAGTTCATATTTTTTGCCTTTTGTTTTTGGGAACAAAAAATATCCCATTTATTGCTTTCAACGACATCTAGAAGATTACCTATTACACTAAAATTTTCCCAACACTTGTTCTTCATCTATTAGTTTACTTTATCTATGAAAACTTCGGTGAAAGTCAATATAATCCATTTCGAAGTTTGAATTATCTTAAGCGATTTTCTGATCATAGTTTAGGAAAAATACTTCGAGAACTCATTGGAAATGATTACGATATTTATTTAATGTTTAATTGTCGAAACTTAACAGTAGCCATGATGGCGGTTAATTTCCAGGCCAATATATTTCATTTATTTATTTATTAATTATATAAAATTAAATAGTGCTAAGATTATTGACTCCAACTTCTGCCCCAACTGAAAGCTAATTTTCGGAACTCGAAACCCCAACTGAGATTACACATCTCTGGCACAAAAAAAAACTTTGCGTGGGCGCAGTTTTGATACAATTTTTTTGTCAATTCTTAAGCGGCTTAAATTCTTAGGCGCTGTAAAAAAGAAACCAAACACAAAAAAAGCTGCTCCCATCACATGTTTTAAAGCAAAAAAATAAACATTTTCAATATGTTGACGAAAAGATGTTATTGATTTGAATGTGATTTTGCTCCACAGGACATAACGATTCTAAACCAGGCATTTTAGGAATGACGTGTGGGTCGTAGCAGAAAATTAGGCATTTCATACAAAGTTAACATTTTCTAAAGTTCTATTTATACAACATAATACTGATTTGGTGTCCCTCCTTCTACTAATTTTTGGTACTTAGTGTATTTTAAAATTCTTCTTAATAATAATATGCGTCAAAATTTTGCATACGACATTGATTGTGTTTACTCTACCACACGGCAAATTATTAAATTTAATGTTTAAATTCTTAAATTCGTACTTCTTATAAAGACTGCACCTTTTAAATTTAGTGTAATTTTTTTTTGTGAGCAAGTGGCAACTTTGAAATTTGGCAACTGTCACATGTGTTTATTCCGATTATCAAAAATGGACCGTTATACGAAAGAACAACACGTTATAATTGTGAAATCTTATTACAAAAGTTTGGAACGTTTTGCTGCGACCGATCGCAAAGTTTCGAAGGATTTTCAGGACAGAGAACAATTTTCAGTTTCCATCTCAATGGCATCGCCTGGGCTTAAGTCGCATGATCTTGGTGGCCAGTTGACATCAGAATTTCTTGAGATAATTTTTTCTAGAACTCGTGGCTGAAATATATCGATTGTTTCATTTGCGGTTGCATGAGGATATTCACGAAGTTCGCTGCCTACTGTTTCGTCACATTTGACGTTGTTCAGAAAAATGCCCAATTGATGTTTTCGGACTTTCGGCTACAGTCTCGTTTACAGCAGCAACGTTTACAAGAGAGCGACCGATACGTTGACGCACAGGAGTCTTACTGTCTATAACACAGTGCAACACGAAAAAATATAACCAAATACGGACACCACTAAGTGAGAAAAGGCCAAAAAAAAAGACGCGTATCTCCCAGTTTTGCCCAAAGTCATACGGTTTTTTTATGGGTCTCCAAAGATTTTGGGGCCCATTTTGCCCAAAGTCATGCACTTTTTTTTTATGGGTCTCCAAAGATTTGGGGCCTCGGTGTTATTTTCCAAAAAACTGATCATTTTGTCAGGCCCATATCTTGCAAACCGTTAGGAGGTTTGATTTACTTTTTGGGGGAAAATTGTAGCTCTTGCCCTAAAGAACAAAAGCTGTAAACATATAAAATCAAAACAGCTTCATCTTCAAGGACAAAATCGCAAAAAAAACTTAAAAAAATCTGATTTTTTTTACCTTTTTCCCCTGTTCAGGTCCATAGGTTCATGTCCCCTTTTGAGGGAAAATTGTAGCTCTTGTCCTAAAGAACAAAAACTGTAAACATATAAAATCAAAACAACTTCATCTTCAAGGACAAAATCGAAAAAAAACTTTAACAAATTTGATTTGTTTACCTTTTTCCCCTGTTCAGGTCCATAGGTAGCAAACCGTTCAAAACCCAAGGGAACAATCAACTACAAAAATGTACATAAGATCTCAATAAACAACTTTCTAGAACATAGAAATGATTCTTAACACCGTTTACTTCAACAATGAGATATGCTATGCTATCTCACCGACCGCAGCAGCACAGGCAAAGTAGTATGATCAGCACACGCAAAATGGGACGCAGCACACAATATAAGAATCAATCCTAGGAACTTCATATGTTCTAGAAAGTTATTTACTGAGATCTTAGGTATATTTTTGTGGTTGTTTATTTCCTTGAATTTTGAACGGTTTGCTACCTGTGGACCTGAACACGTGAATAAAGGTAAAAACAAATCCAATTTTTAACTTTTTTGCGATTTTGAGCTTAAACATGAAGTTTTTTTGATCTTATATGATCACAACTTTCCCTCAGAGAGTAAATCAAAATTCCGAAAGAATTGCAAGATATGAGCCTGACAAAACGATCACTTTTTTGCAAAAATAACACCGAGGCCCCAAATCTTTGGGGGCCCATAAAAAAAGTGTATGACATTGGGCAAAACTGGGAGACGCGGGTCTTTTTTTTGGTCTTTTATCACGTAGTGGTGTCCGTATATGGTTATATTTCCATGACTTAAAAAATCATGCATTCAAACCAATATATTGTTTAAATGTAAGTATGTTTGGGACTTGCACATATATGAGTATTTGGAGTATAGTTCGGATACATATCGGGTTTTCCAATAGGTATTTGACAACTTTGAATTTAATTTAATTTGTGAACGCACTATTTCACTGATCATCTAATGCTGCCCTCAGACGTACCAACAGTTGATTCAACCTGTCATAAGTTGAATCAACTGTTGGTACGTTTGAGGGCTAGTTGAAGTTAGTTGGTCGTCAGTTGAATGAAAAATCAAAATTTTTTGATAATTTGGTGAAGTTGAATCAACTGTTGGTACGTGTGAGGGCAAGCTGTTCAACTTCATTGTTTTTCTTCATTTTTTCTTGATGTTGATCAAGCAAACACATACGCTGTGAGCGCAAGAACGTTGATTGAAAGAAATAAATCAATAAATAAATAATTAGAAATAAATAAATAAAAAGAAATAAATAAATAAATAATAATAAATAATAAGAAATAAATAATAAGAAATAAATAATAAGAAATAAATAAATAAATAATAATAAATAATAAGAAATAAATAATAAGAAATAAATAATAATAATAAATAAATAATCATTGAATGTTTCATCTGACATTCGGATATAATTTGTATAATTTTTGCCTAACTGTCTTTCAATATTTTTAAAAGTTTTATGTTTGAAAATGTATTTCAATTTATTAACCAGTACTTGGCCAATTTTTTTTTAGTTTTTTATTTTTCTGTATTTATTTCTTCTTCTTCCTCTAAAATTACATCAATTCTTTGTAGCGCAAGGAAATCCGAATTCATGTTGACGCTTCAAAAATTATTTTTAAATGAAGTTGAATGAAAAGTTGATTCAAAAGTTGAAACGTGTGAGGAGAATGACCAACTTTCTTATTCAACTCAAATGTCAAAAGTTGAATCAACTGTTGGTACGTCTGAGGGCAGCATAACTGTTACTTTCTTTTCAGTAAACTCAACATTTCATCATGGTAAAGTAGACGACCGAACAACGTATGCAAATTATACAAATGTACTACCGAAATTCGGAGTCGGTGACCGCAACTTTAAGAGCGGTAACTCCAATTTAGTCTCGCCCTAGTAGACAAGCAATAGTCTCGCCCTAGTAGACAAACAATAACAAGTTTAGTGCAAAAATTTGAGTCTACATATTCATTGCGTGATGCTGCCGTGCCAGTCAGACAAAGGGTTGGTCGAACTGACGAAAATATCGCTGCCGTTCAGACGTCCGTAGCAAACGATCCAAATCAGTCGATTCCGCGGCGTTCTCAAGAACTGGGCATCGCCAAGACCACTTTATGACGAATTTTTAAATTCTTGGTTTACACCCATACAAGATATAGCTGAGTCAAGAATTGAAGCCGATGGACCATTTGACGCGACGTACGTTCTCCGATTGGGCTCTGGAGAAGATGCGCCAAGATGATGAATTTCATCGCAAAATCATCTTCAGTGACGAAGCTAATTTCTGGCTCAATGGATTCGTCAATAAGCAAAATATGCGTTATTGGTGTGGTGAAAATCCACATGTGCTTCATGAATCACCACTTCGTCCACAAAAAATAACTGTTTGGTGCGGTTTGCATGCCGGCGGCGTCATTGGGCCATATTTTTTCGTCGACAATAACGATCGTGACGTTACTGTAAATGGCGATCATTATCGCGCCATGATTACCGATTTTTTTGGCCCGAATTGGAAACCATGGACTTGGACGACATGTGGTTTCAACAGGACGGTGCCACAAGTCAAACAGCACACGTTACAATCGATTTATTGAAGAGAAAGTTTGGTGAGCGAGTTATATCAAGAAATGGACCGGTCAACTGGCCGCCTCATTCGTGCGATTTAACGCCTCTAGACTTTATTCATTGGGGATGCGTCAAATCATTGGTGTATGCCAACAAGCCGACGACGTTGGAAGAACTCAGAGCCAACATTGAACGCGAAATAGCGGCCGAAATGTGTGACCGAGTTACCGAAAATTGGGTCTAACGAATCGACCGCTGCCGACGTGCCAGCGGTGGCCATATGAACGAAGTCGAGTTCCATTTATAAATGTTTTGATTGTCTTTCAAGTCTATTATAAAGTTTTGGAAATATCTCACATGGTTTGTTTTTATAAAACAAAAAAAAGTTATCAACTCCTTATTGGAAAACCCTGCAGAATGTGTTTGTCAGAATATGTTGCAGAGGCTGCTTTTTTCAGAGTGTAGGCTAAAAACTGAACAGCATTTTATTGTTCAATGTTTTAGAAAGTTGTCAACAAAATTGTGAAATACTTTGGTGGGGTCATCCACCATGTGGCATTTATAAGGCATAATTTTTTTTCCATCTTAGCAGATATACATGGAGAATTGAGCCAGTAACTAAGAATCTGATTTGAGAGATATTTGCAGCTTTAGGAATCACATAACCACATGAAGTAGACCAAAACTAATCCCAAAGGTTTCCTGCGACCTGCAATAACTTTCATATTGGGATGGTTAATTCAATAGAGGGATTCCTAAATTTGCATTTGATTTGAATTTAAATTAATTTCAAATAAATTAATTTAAAAAAATACAAATAAAGGCACAATTGCCATAAATTGTGGACCTGAAACTGAAGGGACATTTGCTATATTCATAGTAAATTTCATAGTAAAGAAAAATGTTTTAAATCACAATGGAAACATATATATATCCTTTCGTTTTTAAGTTTTACTGTCCATAATTTACCTTTAAACTCAAACCCCAAATGAGAGATAAATTTACAAATTTCTTGCTTATAAATGAAGTAAATTACGACCTTATCGCCTACTAATTTCCCTGACGAAAATTCTTACAAATGTTCAATCAAGACTTGGGGGTACCCTTATTATCATATAATTTCTCCAATACAAATTGGTAATCTATTCCATCTATCCTCAAATTTTTGTTGCTAATACCAATTTCCTTTTTTTTTAATATTCAATGATTGAACTATGATAACAACGACCTTTGATCTTCAAACTTCGCCACATCAAACAAATTCTTTGAAATGCGAGCAAGAGGACTCTATGATTATCAGTCATGTTAAGCAAAACAAATTTCCCTTCTCTGGTAATGAAACTCATTTTCTACTAATCTCTGTTTGTTCTTATATCAAATGTGTGTAAAAGGTTGTAGTTGTTTTGTTGTTTCCTTTTTTTTCGTATAATTTAATTCAATGATAATAATGTCCTTTATTTTTTTTAATGTCAATTTTAGTTCATTTTCGTCTATTCGTCCACCCATTGGTCAAACTCTCCCTTTGTATCTCTGGCACTCAGTCATATGTCTGTCCACTATGTTGTACAACTTGTTTTTGTTTTTGTGCAGTTATTTCGTATGTTAGTTTCACACATCTGTTGGTTACTCTTTAAGTTTTGATGTTGCTCCTCTGGTGTTTGGTCAACGTATATAAAAAGTTTCTTCAACAAAACCAACATATTGGTTGGTGAGTTTTTACTAAAGGACATTGGAGGAAAATGCTAGTAAATCAGCTTTTAATCCAGTGAGTGAAATTTTAGTAATCAAGATATTAGGTAATTTTTTGTGAAATATAAAAGAAGTGAAAGAGAATCTAAGTTGAAAATGGTTTCTATATAATTTTTTCGATTTGGCACCAAAGGCGTCAGAGTGGAGCATCTGAGGAAGGTTTCCCTGATAGATGGTTTTGGACTATTTGTCATGTTTTCCGTTTCGGAAGTTTTATTAACGAAAATTTGTGGAACTTTAATTTGTATACCATCACCCATAGGGATGAATACTCCCCCTTCCCTGAGGGTGAGGATAGTATATCATTTAATACGGAAGAAAATATAACGTATAGAAACAGCCAAATTATACCCGTATCAGCTATGTTCAAAATTCGTTTTTGGACTTTTAACGCGATGAGCTATGTCCGTCTTTCTGTCGATCGGTTTACCTTTCCGGCTGGTCAACGCGAATCCTGTCCTAAATTGTTACCGATCTCAGCGCAATTTTGTCAGTGACTATTATCTGTCCAACCTACTTTGCGATTCAAAATTTACACGGCCGTGCTAATCAAGAACGACTCAAGTCCACTTTCCTACATTTTTCAGGAGAAGCCGATTTCTGAATTCTGCTTTTAGCTTCATTTGTAATAAGAAGCCCGTTGTTCTTTATAATGAAATTAATTACATTTATGTATTTTAGCCGCAATTTCCAACCATAATGGATGGTGCGAAATGTTGCTAACTTGAGCATTAAAAAAAATATTTTTTTTATATTTTGGAGTTGAGTCTTTGTTACTAAGCAGGGCAGCACACTCTGACCACTTCCCTTCTGGTACCTTCCATACAAATCGACACATTTTGTACAAAATCTACTTTTCAGAGTATGTTGGTACTTAGGGACCTCCGATCGATTCTAGTTTTCTTAAGTGCATATTAGAGTTTATATATATACCTCCAGAAAAATTTGCCTTTATTTCATGTTTGGTTGCAAATATAACGTTTGGAGCTGTTGACAAATGTAGTATACTTGTGTACAAACACATTATGTTTGCTATTCATTATTATATGTTTCAGATACATACATACATACAATAATAACATACATACATACCACATACATATAATATGTTATAATATATATGTTTGTGATCCAAATACAGCTTTGTTTGTGATACAAATACAGCTGTGTTTGATGCACTGTTTACTAATTTGTTTTGGGCGCTTTACAATAGCGAGATCATTATAAAGAAAGGGCACAAACTCAGATTATTCCTAGCTTAAGTTATTCGGGCTGAAAAATAATGGCCCCAGCAACATATTACAGGAAACATGTACATGTTTGAAAGCATTGTTTTCATGACTTAAACATCTGCTGCCTAACTGTTTCTGTATGACTCGTTTTTGATTTTAGCGGGTTTCAACAAACAAAACCACATTTGGGTCTCAAAAACATATATTACTGCCTTTTAATCATTGTATCTCAAACATGATATATTTAATAGCAAACATAATGTGTTTGGGCACAAATATGGTATATTTAAGACAAGCTACAAACACATTATATTTGTATCCAAACAACAACAAAAAGACAGATTTTTCAGCGGGATGTTATTGCAAGTGTATAACTGTATTTTTGTATTATTTTGTCAGACATTGATTCAAAAATATTCCTGAATTGTGTAAATGAATTGAGTGTTGCTGATGTTAACTGATCTGTTGCATTTTAGTTTCATGCATGCAGTGGTCGATCGTTCGTCTGCGACGTTTGGGGGGAAACACACGACTACTGCGACGTAAGCATATGGATATTTGGGATGAAACACGCATGTGTCTCCACGTAAAAGTATTCATCTTTGCACGTAAATACGCTAATGTTTGCATTTGAATATTAGTGTGTTTAGGATTTGCAAATATATGATTTAGTGGAATGTATTCCAAACATATACGTGGTGCCTGCAGAATATGTTTGGGAACATATGTTACAGTGGCCGGTGTTTACCAGTGTATACGATTGATGATCTACCGATGGCAACAATTCAGGCATAGTAGTTAGTCATCTAATGCTGAACTTGTCACGAATGATGATGAACTTGCCACGTAAAAGTATGCATCTTTGCAAGTAAAAACGATAATGTTTGCATTTGAATATTAGCGTGTTTAGGACTTGCAAATATGTGACTTTTTGGAGGATGTTCCAAACATATACATGGTTCTTGCGGAATATGTTTGGGAAAATATGTAACAGTGGCGGGTACTTGTCAGCGTATGCGATTGATGATCTACCGATGGCACCAATTCAGGCATAGTAGTTAGAAATCTGATGACGAACTTGTCACGGAGTCCGAAACTTGTCATGCCAGTGAATGTGCTTAACTGAATTGTCTATCATTCCAACAAATACCAGCCACTTTTCAATTAGAAAAATGCTGCTGATCTTGTAGGGTTCTTCTCCTACATTAACTTGAAAACAAAATATCGCTTATTGTAATTGAATTAAAGCGAATTTTGGTCGCCGTAGTAAAAGTAATAAGAAATTCAGTTGTACGAGGCGGATCAATAAGTCCCCGACTTTTCGAACTTTCCTCGTAGTTATATGCAATATAGCACTTCTCCCATCAAGCACCACCTGTTAGTAGTCTATTGTCAAATTTTTAGCAAGTTCCGTCATTTATTCTGCGTTTAACAGCTTTTCAAAAGATGCAACTCGTGCATTTTTTTTTAAATGGAAAAACCTGAAGTGGAAAAACGTGAAAACGTGCTCATTAAACATAATTTTTTGCGAAATAAAACCCGTCAATCAAACCAACGAAAAGCTTGATAAATACTATGGGGACTCTGAACCATCGATTTCAATGGTAAAAAAAAGTGGTTTACTGACTTTTGTTGTGGTCGCACAAGTACAAATGACGCTGAACGTTCTGGACGGACAAATGAGGTCAATACACCCGAAAATGTCGAAAAAATCCATCGTATGGTGTTGGCCTATCGAAGAGTTAAAGTGCGTGAGATTGCTGATGCCATGGCATTTCATATGGCAGTGTGGTTTCGGTTTTAAATGATCCGTTGGGTTTAAGAAAGCTGTTTGCAAGATGGGTGACGCGTTTGCTCTCAATTGGCCATAAACGTAATCGTGTGACAACTTCAAAGCATTGTTTGGAGTTGGTTAACCGCAATCCGAAGGAGTTTTTAAGGCATTTTGTAACTATGGATGAAACATAGATCCATTACAACACTCCGGACACCAAGCAGCAGTCTAAACAATTGGTTTCTCCGGGTGAACCGGCTCGAAAGAAGGCCAAGGTAAGTTTGTCGGCCAATAAGGTGATGGCAAGAGTTTTTTTTGGGTTGCAAGCGGGATAATCTACATCGATTAACTTCAAAAGGGTAAAACAATAAACGACGAATATTATGCCAACTTGTTGAACCGATTTAAAGAGGATTTGAAAAAAACGACCTCATATTGTCAAGAAAAAAGTTATTTTTCATCAAGCACACGTGTGTAGTCTCAGTAGCAAAATTCCATAAATTGGGCTACGAATTGATACCTCACCAATCACCTTCTCTGGATTTACCCCCAATGACTATTTCCCATTTCCAAACATAAAGAAATGGCTCGGTGGAAATAGATTTAGAAATAGATTTTGAAATTATTGGTCAAACAAATGCCTATTTTATGGACCTCGAAAAATCCTATTTTCTGGAAGGGATACAAAAATTGGAGAAACATTCAACTAAGTGTATTGAGCTAAAAGGAGATTATGTTGAAAAATAAATTTGACTAATAGTGACTAACGTGAATACACACCGCAGTGGCTTAACGGGCTAGACTCTGCTGAAGATGATGCTTCACAATCATCGAATCGATCACCCAGCGAATCCGAGTTCGAATCCCACCCGCGGCATTTACATATTTTTCACTAACCGGTGAAAAACATGAGCTCGTAGCCTAAAGGAAATTACAACTTTAATAATTTTTTTTTCAAAAAAAAAAACAGTGTTTCATTCTAAAAGCCGCGGACTAATTGATCCGGTCTTATAGCAGGTTTTTTTTTGTAAATTTGGTTGTTGTATTAGGGATTTCTACACCTTCTGAATGAGCCAGGGAGTATTTAGTCACGTTTTAAAGGAATCGTTTTTGATTTAAAGAGCCTTGCTTTGTTTCTCACAAATAGTGAACTATATCATTTTGCATTTTGAAATTGGAAGGACATATATTCCATATAAATATATGTACAGTCCGGTTCACTTATTTAAAGGCACTAAACATTACATATTCAGCAGCCTGTATCTTTTGCAATTTGCAACCGACTGCAGAATTTTAAAATTGAAATGGAAGCTAGACATCTTGAGATATAAATAAAATCATGACAATAGCGGTTTCTTAACGAAATAACTTTTTTTGAGTAATTTAGAAAAAAAGAACGAATGAATAAAGGCAAGTATTATTTTTCAAGTAAGCGATGATTTGTTGGCGAGCGTTTATTTATTACAATTTAATACATCTTAATCATTTTACGAGTCAAAATGGCAAAAAAAAAAATATTAAATCTATCAGAAGAATCTAAAATCGATGTTTACCATTCTGAAGGATATTCTAACCGGGCAATAGTTAAAAAAAATTGGACGGAGCCTAACAGTTGTCGACAATTACATCAAAGGCCCCGAGGGGTATGGAAACAAGTTTAAAGGAACGGTTTCATTGTCTTTATCTACGTACGAGAAAAGAACAGTCATCAGAATTGCTTCTAATTCTACCTTATCCTTGTCAAAAATAGGAGCTCAAGCTGGAGTGGAGGCGAGCAAGTTATCAGTACGCAGAGTAATTAAGAGCTGTGAGTATCTAAAATATCTGAAATTACAAAAAAAAACAGCCACTTAATGCTCCTCGTAAGGAAAAGCGACTTTAATTCGCAAGAGACTAAATGGTATGGGATGTGCAGCCAAGAGGTCATGTAAATGACTGGAGAACCGTTGTATTTACGGATGAAAAGAAGTTTAATTTGGATGGGCTACAACTATTATTTCCATGATCTGCGCAAAGAAAAGCGTTTTTTGAACCGACATTACAGCCGAGAGGACGGCGTTATGGTGCGGGATGCTATTACGTGCTATGGCAGCATCGATCTTGAATTTCAAAGCGCAAAAATGACTGGTGCATGCTATAAAACATTATTGGAATCGGCTTTTTCGAAGTTCAGTGAACTATTTTGTCTCATATCTTGGATATTGCAACAGGATAATGCCCCTATACACAACGCCAGAGTAGCAAAAGAGTTCATTGCAAGACAAAATGTTAATATTCTTGACGGGCCAGCCTATTCGCCAGACCTAAACATTATCGAGAATGTCTGGGGTTGGTTATCTCGTAAGGGGTTTTTATTTATTTATTTTTTTATTTTTATTTATTTAACGTTCTCACATACAACAAGATACATAGATCTTATAATTATAGTATGTGATTTACATTGGTACATCATAACATAGAAGATACATATAAACATTGAATTTGAAAATTAATATGAATTAAAAAAAAAAGCTTTTAAATTACATTAATGACATTTTCAACAGACATATAAGTACATATTAGCAAAGTACATATTGTATAATAAATATTAATATTTTCAAAAATGATTAAAAAGAGCGCGTTTAAAAGATATTGCGTTGCCTAAAATTTGTATCAAAGAAGGAGGAATGAAGGAGGTAGACAATTTGATGACAAGCAGTCACTAATTCAGGCCATTAAGGATGATTGGAATTAAATTTCGTTGGATTATATAAATTATTTTTATCTCTCAATAAGAAAACAAAGAAAAACAGTTTTTCATTAAAATTAGTTAAAGTGCCTTTATTCAAATGAACCAAAAAAAATAGCACATTTTTTGACTTTTTTTTATAAATTGCTCAAAAAAAGTTCTTTAGTTAAGCAACCAATATTGTTATAATTTTGGATGTGTTAACATCTATAGCGGCGTATAGGGACTAAATCTATCAAAGTCAGATTTTATGCTGCTGCGAAAACTAGATTTTTTGCTGCTGCTAACACCAGATTTTATGCTGCTGCTAAAACCAGATTTTCTGCGACTGCGAAAGAGAATAATGACGTGTTAAACAAAAATGAGCGAGCAAGAGAGCAATGAAAGAGTGGTGTGGCAGGGGTGAGGCAAACGAAATTGTGTCTATAGCGTTTGTATTAAAATAATAATGTATGTATGTACATGTGTCTGTTGGTGTTGTTGAACGGAGATATATAGCATAGCCACGAAAAATTTCAGTTGCAAGCCCATGGGCTTGCGAAGTCGACGGTATGGTGACACACTAATACGTCAGCTACTTCGTACAAAGTATGTGTGATGTTGTGTGTTGGGTTGTTTCGTTGCTGTTGCTATGGCCCAACAAAGCGAGTCATTTGATGTTCAGCATTGCCCGGTGTACAAAAAAACTATTATTTTTTATTTTCCAATGTAACATTTACTAATGTGTTCATAGAAATCGAACAGGTACCGTGTAGCAAAAAGGTGTTATAACACATCATCCGTGAGTTCGAACACTCATTGATTTTTTTATATCTTAAGATGTCTAGCTTTCACTTCCATTTTAAAATTCTGCAATCGCTTACAAATTGCGAAAGATACAGGCTGCTGAATATGGAATTTTAGAGCCTTTAAATAAGTGAACCGGAGTGTATATACCTACAACAACACGCTGAAAGATCTGTTGTCTTGATTTGTTGTTTGGATGCAAATATAACGCGTTTGAATCTTGTCGCAAATACAAAGGGTTTTTCAACAGAGACGCTACAAAAGTAAATCAATAGGGACAGCAAACGACGCCATATTTTTTCCCGCTCTTTTGACATTTCTCTTCAGTAAGGTTTGCCATTTCATCATGGAAAGATATACGAGCCAACAACGAGTCGAAATTATTAAAATTTGCTAGCAAAATTTGGAGTCAGTGGCCTCAACTTTAAGAGCACTACGTCCAATTTCTGAATTCTGAATTTCATTTCAGGCTGAATGGCTCCGTCAATAAGCAAAATATGCATTACTGGTCAGACAGCAATCCACACGTAATCCATGAGTCATCATTGTATCCCGAAAAAATTACGGTTTGGTGCGGTTTATGGGCCGGCGGCGTCATTGGGCCGTACTTCTTCCATGATGATCAAGACCGGCATATTACTGTGAATGCGAATCGCTAACGTTCAATGATAACCGAATATTTTTGGCCCCAATTGCATAATATGGACTTGGAGGACATGTGGTTCCAACAGGACGGCGCCACAAGCCACACAGCGAATGCCACAATCAATTTATTGGAAACCAAGTTTGGCGAACGTGTTATCTCACGAAATGGCCCAGTCGATTGGCCGCCTTGGTCGTGCGATTTGACGCCGTTAGATTATTTCCTGTGGGGCTACGTCAAGTCTATGGTCTATGCCAACAAGCCAGCGGCGATTGATGAACTTCGTACGAATATCGAACGTGAATTTGCAGCAGTATCTGCCGATTTATGCTTGAAAACCCTTGAAAACTGGGTTCAGCGTCTGGACTTCTGCAAGCGTGCCCGTGGTGGCCGTGCAAAAGAAATCGAGTTCCATACATAATGGCATCGAACGTACTTTCACAGGAATAAAGAATTTCATTGGTATCTAAAACTGGTTTTGTTTTATATAAAAAAAACTTTTGTAGCGCTCTTATTGAAAAACCCTATACTATACTTCTGTCCAAACACATTGTTTTTGCTACTCGATATTCCATGTTTGAGACACAATGATTAAAAGTTGTGTTTGTTACCCAAATGTGGTTTTGTTTCTTCAAAACAGCGGAAAACAAAAACGTTACAGACAACAAAGAATTGAAATAGCAATAAATCATCGATCCATGAAAGCCGCGCTGGCAACCATGTACGTATTTCCTGCAATATGTTGGTGAGGTCGTTATTTTTCAGCATACAAGACCTGTCAAACACAACTAATACCTAAAGATTCGCTATCATTTCTAATGCCAGAAAATACTACTCTTTATTCCGTAAAAATATTAAATATTTTTCAGATTTACCCAATGTGCATGTGGGAGGATTTCTCCAAACCATGATTGCAGTTCTTTTTCTTTATATTTTTGTAAGTGAGTTAGCTAACACTATGAGAAACTATTTTTGTATCTGTAATTGTCTACGCTTTCCCATGCTGGTTAAAATAAATAGTTTATAAAATATAAATAAAGTTTCTATATAATTTTTAATTAGATTTTCTTCGTTCTGTTACTGTTGCTTTAATTAAATACCATTGTTTTACCATTGTATGTGGGGGGCACCACAATGTATGTATGCGTAATGTGTGTTACATTCTACATACGTACTCATAAGTGTGCGTCGTATAAGTTTCCTTGGAATGCCCACCACACTGAGTCTTTAATAGTTGTCTATTTCATTTAATGTTTTTATTATTCTCTTCTATCTATTTAAATGCCATTGTGTTTGTCTTTTACAATTTATTTGTTTATTTTGCTTCTCACAATTTATATCTTGTTCTCCAGCCACACTAATCGTAGAATATGTCCTTTACATATCCACATTTTGGTTCATGAGCAGAAAAAAAGAAAAGAAAAATCGAAACTCACACACAAAACAAAAACGAGTGTATGTATATCGTATGAATTGGAATCAACCCGTCTATGTAAGGGCTCTTCTCATCCCCAAAACTGAGGGACCCTGTTATAACGTTAACATTTTTGTTAGTTGAAATTTATGATATAGTTAAGCAAACAGTACGAGCAAAAGGACGCGCATACAAAACAAGTTTATAAACCTTATTTTACTGCATTTTTTGAGAGGAGATATGGAAAAAAAGTTTTCCCTAAACTATAGTTTGACTTATGTTGTGTTGTATAAAATATGGGTTTATCGAAAAGTTGGCAGGAAGGTGAAAGACAAACAAAACAAAATAAAAATGCTTGTAAATTGTTATGTGATGCAAGATATCAGGTAGTTCAATTAAAATAAATTAGATTGTGATGACCTTCACTTTCGAAAGGTCTGTAATATAAGATAAATGGAAGTTAAAATAAAAACCACACAAAGTAAAGCGGATCATAAAATAAAATATTTATTCGAGTTGAATTTAACGTCACTAAATGCTGGGGGAACCAGAGCACAATTTAAGGGTAATTTCTAGGCAAATTCATAAGCGGGTAATTAACATATTTAAAAAAATTTATCGAACTACGAGTATCTTTCAAATATGGTCGACTTTAATGTCGTAAATAATTGTTCCAGACCAAGGTAGCTGTAATAACGGTGTTTCTGATTCAAATTACTTGCATAATTATGAACTATTATTTAAGAAGCGGAAGTGGTTAGAGTGCGCTCCTCGATCTCACCACTTTTAATTTACTGTGGTAACGGACACCTCATAAATGGATGGAGCACAGTGGTCTAGAATCTATTTGCATCGGCCAAAACAAGCGGTTCAATTCCTATGGAACAATTTTTTCACAAAATAGCCAAAATATGACAATCGCTAAAATAAAAAAGTACACGAGGTGTCAAGGGACACCCGGTTGGAACGAAGTACCTTTCGCTACATCTTATGTACTACTTAGTTCCAACACGCCTAAGGCGCCAGTTGAAAAATACTGTAATTTAGATGGATCTTTAAGAAAAGATACTTTTTGTAAAATGATAAACTTTGTTTCAGAAATTTTTTATTTATTGAATGTATTTTAAAAAAAAGTATATTTTTAGGTCCCTTTTGTAAGAATTTCTTTATAAGTTGTTTTTCAACAGAGACGCTACAATACTAAATCGATAGGGACAGCAAACGACGCCATATTTTTTCCCGCTCTTTTGACATTTCTCTTCAGTAAGGTTTGCCATTTCATCATCGCAAGATATACGAGCCAACAACGAGTCGAAATTATTAAAATTTACTACCGAAATTTTGAGTCAGTGGCCTCAACTTTAAGAGCGCTACGTCCAATTAATGGTCGTCATAATCGTCCTACTAGATCAACAATTGAGCGTCTAGTGGAAAAATTTGGATCCACAGGCACAGTACAAAATGTGCCCATGCCAGTGAGACAAAGAAGTGCCCGTAGTGTCGAGAATATTGCTGCCGCTGAGGCTTCAGTTCAAAAAAGCCCAAATGTGTCTCTCACACGTCGTTCTCAAGCGTTGGGCATCTCTGTGACGTCGTTGTGGCGAATTTTGCGAAAAGATCTTGGCCTACATCCTTACAAGATCAAATTGACGCAAGAACTGAAGCCGCTTGACCACCATAAGCGTCGTATGTTCGTGAATTGGGCTGAGCAACAACTTGAAAATGATTCGGATTTTCATCGGAAATAATCTTCAGCGATGAGGCTCATTTCTGGTTGAATGGCTCCGTCAATAAGCAAAATATGCGTTATTGGTCAGACAGCAATCCACACGTAATCCATGACTCATCATTGCATCCCCAAAAAATTGCGGTTTGGTGCGGTTTATGGGCCGGCGGTGTCATTGGGCCGTACTTCTTCCGTGATGATCAAGACCGGCACATTACTGTGAATGCGAATCGCTACCGTTCAAGGATAAAAAAATATAAATGGTTTCCCATTACATCCCATGAAGGAATCGGGGAGAGCTTCCCACAACCAGTGAGCTGTGCGCTTTCAAGTTTTATACTCACTGATTGGGACCTACAGTTTTACACCGGTTCCGAACGGTATTTTTGAGAAGCATTTTCATGGCTAAATACTCGATAGTGTCGCCGTCACTATGCGAGGTGACCGCCGTCGAAAGTAATTTTTTTTAAGGTGGTCAGTGCAGGGATCGAATCCAGGATCTCAAGTACAAGAGGCGCGCACACTACTCATGGCACCACCGACGGCCACCGTTCAATGACAACCGAATATTTTTGGCCCCAATTGGATAATATAGACTTGGAGGACATGTGGTTCCAACAGGACGTCGCCATAAGCCACACAGCGAATGTCACAAGCAATTTATTGGAAACCAAGTTTGGTGAACGTGTTATCTCTCGAAATGGCTCAGTCAATTGGCCGCCTCGGACGTGTGATTTGACGCCGTTAGATTATTTCGTGTGGGGCTACGTCAAGTCTATGGTCTATGCCAACAAGCCTGCGACGATTGATGAACTTCGTACGAATATCGAACGCGAAATTGCAGCAGTATCGGCCGATTTATGCAAGCGTGCCCGTGGTGGCCATGCAAAAAAAATCGAGTTCCATACATAATGGCATTGAACGTACTTTCACAGGAATAAAGAATTTCATTGGTATATAAAAAACCGGTGTTGCTTTATTTAAAAAAACTTTTGTAGCGCTCTCATTGAAAAACCCGTATGGCGTATGCTAACGACATGGACATCATTGGGCGAAATTTGCGAGAGGTTACTGGAGTATTTTCAAGAATTGAAAAAAATCAGCGAAGGTGGGTCTTGCTGTTAATGAGGGCAAGACAAAATGTATGGTGCCAACGACTAGATAAATCTCTCGACTTGGACCGCACTTGAATGTTGACAACCGATTTAATTTTGAAGTGGTAGATGTATTTGTCTACCTCGGATCTGCCGTGAACAAGAACAACAACGTCGGTCTGGAGATAAATAGGAGAATTGTGCTTGCAAATAGATGTTATTTTGGGCCCAGCAACCAGTTTAGGAACAATGCCCTCTCTCGACGGACAAAAGTCCATGTACATCCGACTCTCATTTTACCTGTCTTGACATATGGCCCCGAAACTTGGGTCATATCGCAAGCAGATGAAAAATACCTGGGAGTATTCGAGAGATAAATTGTCAGGAAAATATATATGGTCCTGTTAGGGAAAACTTTTTTTTATCATCTGTTAAAAAATCTTGGACCTTTTTAGTCATTCCCGTTTGCATTTCCACGAAAATAAAACAACCAAAAAAAAATATTTGCGTTTTTAATATCCCTCAATTTGTTTGGCTGGCTTTTGTTGTGATTAGAAGATATTACATGTTTTCATTGGACTTTGTTTTGCTATAAATTACAGCGTAGAAGGATTTTTTTGTTGAGGGTTATTCCATTTTGTATTTAGGTGTGGGTGTTACAAATGAAGCGTGTGTGTTTGCCTTTGACGTCATTTATCGTAGAAATCCTCTTTGTTTCTATGTGCGACTAAATTGTTTCGTTTAGAAATGTTTATAATTATGCGATTATTATATAGGTTTCAATACCAAGAAAGGCCAATTAAGTAACAAAAATATACTTCTTTAACAAACAGTTGAACATGTGGAACAATTGCTTGTTTAGCATTGAATATACTTTATGTATATGATAGATATATTTAGTTTCTTTTTATTTCCTTCCTTGACTATACACGAAGCCTTTTTAGTACATTTCTTTCTATAAGTAAGCCTATGATATCATTAAGGCATTTTATTTAAAACGTAAAATATTCAGATACATTCCTATACGTCTAAATATATTTTATTATTAAAAATTAAACTACATTTTACTGGGCAAAATTTAAAATTTGATATTTTCATGAATAATACACACGTAATTATCTCCCAAACTAAATATTTAAATAATATCATTTCAAAATCACTGGTCTTAACTTACACTTTAAACCCGATTCGAAACGGGTATAATTTGTTAAAGAAAATACTTCTCTGCTACAATATTCAACTAAAAATTTGCTAAACCTTTTGGATTGTAATGAACTCAGAGTAATTGTTATGGTATGAAATTTCCCGAACATTTATCCGGTTCGTTTCCAAAGTTGTGACAACATTTGTCCAGTCGAATGTATATTTCAATTACATGTTATTTCCACCTTTCAGTAATTTGCTTTAACTGTCAAGAAAGAGTAATTCGCATTTGCACGTTCGTCAGTAATTTTTAACAAATGATGCATTGTTCTCTTCAGCTTCTTCATTTTATTAAAAATCTCAATGTGCTGTTGCTGTCTTATGCTTAGTTTACTCATAAAAAAAGTTTTATTAAATCGCATATCTGGCTATGTGAATAGTTTGTGCACTCTACTGCAACGCACTATGGTCCAGGAAGCCACATTTGTTTGGTCAAATATACTGACATGTAAACTATATTTTTTTCAGATGTAAAGGGTTTTCCAATAGGTACTTGACAACTTTGAATTTAATTTGTGAACGTACTATTTCACTGAACATTTAACTGTTACTTTTCTTCCAGTAAACTCAACATTTTCATCGTGGTAAAGTACACGAACGAACAACGTATGCAAATTATAAAAATGTACTACCGAAATTCCGAGTCGGTGGCCGCAACTTTAAGAGCGTTAACTCCAATTTTCGGTCGTTATTCTCGCCCTAGTAAACAAGCAATAACAAGTTTAGTGCAAAAATTTGCATTGTGTTATGGTGCCGTGCCAGTGAGACAACGGTTTGGTCGAAGTGACGAAAATATCGCTGCCGTTCAGGCGTCCGTAGCAATCGATCCAAATCAGTCGATTCCGCGGCATTCTCAAGAACTGGGCATCGCCAAGACCACTTTATGACGAATTTTTAATTTCTTGGTTTACACCCATACAAGATATAGCTGACTCAAGAATTGAAGCCGATGAACCATTTGACGCGACGTACGTTCTCCGATTGGGCTCTGGAGAAGATGCGCCAAGATGATGAATTTCATCGCAAAATCATCTACAGTGACGAAGCTCATTTTTGGCTCAATGGGTTCGTCAATAAGCAAAATATGCATTATTGGTTTGGTGAAAATCCTCATGTGCATAATAAATCACCACTTCATCCACAAAAAATAACTGTTTGGTGCGGTTTGCCTGTCGGCTGCGTCATTGGGCCATATATTTTCGTCGACAATAACGATCGTCACGTTACTGTGAATGGCGATCGTTATCGCGCCATGATTGCCGATTATTTTTGGCCCGAATTGGAAAACATGGACTTGGACGACATGCGGTTTCAACAGGACGGTGCCACACAGCACATGTTACAAACGATTTATTGAAGAGTAAGATCGGTGAGCGTGTTATCTCATGAAATGGACCAGTCTATTAGCCGCCTTATTCGCGCGATTTAACGCCTGTAGATTTTTTTTGGGGCTACGTCAAATCATTGGTCTATGCCAGTGATGGCCAAAAATTGAAAAACATACCACATGTGGTAGGAAACGAAAAATGCTGCTGATGCTCTGCTCCCACATGTTCATGCTCATTTGATTGTAGCAACAAGAAAACAAATGATTACTCAAATGAACTCAGTTGCTGTTTGGCATTCATGTACAGCGCAATTGCCTATTATTGCACGCACACAAACGTACTTTCCTAGTGTTAGTGTGGCCATCACTGGTCTATGCCAACAAGCCGAAAACCTTATAAAAACTCAGAGCCAACATTGAACGCTAAATAGCGGCCGTTACGGCCGAAATGTGTGACCGAGTCATCGAAAATTGGATCCAACGAATCGACCGCTACCGAAGTGCCCGCGGTGGCAATATGAACGAAGTCCAGATACATTCATAAATATTTTGATTGTATTACTTCAAGGCGATCATAAAATTTTGGAAATAACTCAAATGGCTTGCGTTTAATTTAAAAAAAAAGTTTTCAAGTCCTTATCGGGAAACCCTTTATATAAACTTGGACAAATGTTAATGGACCCTTTCTCAATACGGCAACAAAAATTCAGGAATCATTGGTAGTCTGATTGAAATCTGTTATTCTTAAATGACTCAAACGAACAAAACACAATTAAATATACAAATATCATTTAACACTTCCAATTTTGAAATTTAGTTCTTCGGTTTGTGCTTAGAAAGTGAAAGTTGTAAATAAAATCGATAATTTGAGAGGATCAACCAATTAGGATAAGAAAAATATTGCCTTCTAATAAACATTAGTGAAATATCGGCAAAAATAATAGATGTTAATCATTTGCAAGGATATTCTTATTGGGCCATTGCGCGGGAAATTGGAAGAATCTTAAAAGATGTTCAAAACTAGAGAAATTTGGAAAAATGGAAATATTACAAAGGAAGGATTCCAAACGCTTTAACAGCAAACGACCAGAGAAAACTGTTGAGTATTTCGTCAAAGTTTTCTCTTTCAACACCAAAACTCAGGTCTACAGCTGGCAACTGAATTGAAAAAAACTGAAGAAAAAATCAATGAGTGTTCACGGGCGATTTCTTAACACCTTTTTGTTACAAAGTACCTGTTCGATTTCTATGAACACATTAGTAATAAATCGTGTTTTGGTTACACCGCTTGCTTATATAATCGCTTGTTTTGTATGGAGTACTTAGCGACGACTTAGCGAGAACTTAGCGACGCGAATCATTTTCGCTAAGTTTAAACAAATATTTTTTTGACATATTTTTCATATTTTCCAATAAAATTACTTGTCGCTATAAAGTCGTTTTCTTTGCAACTTAGCAAGCGGTAATCGCTTGCTTGTAACCAAAACACGACTAATATTACATTGGAAAATAAAAAAAGAATAGTTTTCGTGCAGATGGCTCTATTGCTATTGCACTTTTTTTTCTTACATCTGCTTTAACATTAGATGTAATATTATTATAATAAATAAAGCAATAGTTACCTCACCATAATAATTGTTTTTGATTTGTCATAAACAGAGCGGCGGCAAAAAGTGTTGAATAATATAGAGAACTTATTGCACTCTTGTTCCGCTCTCGTGTAGAGAGTCTGAGTAAAAGAGCATAACTGAGTCTTATTCTATTAGAATATATGTATATATTAGAGAATATTTCAATATAAGCGCACCATGTCGACAATGTTATTCCACAAAACAATACAAAAAGCATAAATGTTTCAAAAGGCATCAATGCTTCAAATCGATCTTATAAATGGACCAAGTTATGGCAAAAAGAGAATAATACGTTTTGATTCATTCGCCAAATGTCGACATCAATACCATCATACTTATTTTCAGGCAGAGACTATTGTTGTACAACAAGCACGTATGTGATGCTAACATTGTGTGCAGTTTGAATGTGTTCTCGAGTCTACCCCGCGGCGGAAGTCATGACCTGGAATGCCTGAAATCATGACCAAACAGGTTTTCTTTAAAATACAGAAGACCTTCCTTAAACGTTACCTCCTTCTTTCTTTTTAACTTTACGTGAGATTGGGATACAAGGCCTTCCTTGCCCATTGCCTAAAGAAGGCCTTAGAAGTCATGCAAAGAGGAAGACCTTAGCAGGGACTTACTTTAATTAATTTTTGTTACACAAAAATAAAATTAAAATAATTTATTTAATCACAAAATCGTTGTTCACTTCGACATGTTTATTTATAAGTATGTATTTATATATCTTACAAAGTTGTACCACGCCCAACTTCAAATTGAAAACTTTAAAAATACCTTGAAAAATATTAAATAAAAAATATAATTTTAAAATTTGAATGAAATTTTTCAATTAAATTACGGTTAAAAAGAATCGGAAAAGAAATATCTCCAAATTGTAAAAATCTTCTTCTTGGTTACATCTGATGAAAAAATGCATGCATTCCGCAGGCCTTATTTTTGGAAGGCATTACAAATGAACCATTCCACATGCCTTATTTGTGGAAGGCCTTGCGACTTCCGCCACTGGGTATAGATGAATATAGATGTTAGCGCATCAAAAACCGCCTCTAAATAATGTGCGCAACGAAAGTCGTTTACTATTTACTTGACAGCATATGATATGGGACATTCAAGTAAGAGTTCATGTTAAGGATTGACGTATTTTGGATTTTAGTGAAGAAAATTAATTTAATGTAGATGGAGCAGATGGCTACAATTACTATTTTCATTATGCGAGAAAGTGAAGCTATTTTAAATCGTCAGAACAGCAGAGAGGATGGAGTTATGCTCTGGGGTACAGTAAAGTATTACGGCACAATCGATTTAGAATTTTAATGTGCAAACATGACTGCAGAACTAACAAGCTCTGTTAAAATCAGCTCTCCCTAAAGTAGATGATAGTTTTGGACCGATTCCACGGATTCTGCATCAAGATAATTCTCCTATTGATAATGCCAATGTTATAAATCAATTCTTTTCAAACAAAATGGTCGTATTCCAAATTGGGAACCATTTTCTTCTGACCAAAACGTATTTAAAAATGTTTGGGTTTAGTTTTCTCGTTTATGATGGAGGAAGACAATTCAACGATAAGGAATCACTAACTGAAGCCATCAATGACTCCTTGAATGAGATTTTTTTTGAATTATTTAAAAGTAATTTATGAATTAATACAAAGCAGTATATTAGAATTTATTTTGAACAAGGAGTCATCAAAAAGTTATTAAATTATAAAATAATGTATTTTTAATTAAAATTAGTTAAATAGTTCATTATTTTTTGACTTTTTTGGAAACGGAACTTTATTATACCGCTGCATTAAACTTTAAAGTTGTTGTTGTTAATTTTCTAATCTTAAGAAAATGTCCTTTCCAACGATAGTAAAATTTTTGCAGTTGACAAGAAATTTAAAAACCTAGTAGGCACCCAGAAATTTAAGTGGTTCTAATCAACTGATTGACAGTGTATGATGTTGCGAATAGATTCTCATCAATCTTGCTGTGTAAACATACCATAGAACATGACACAAGTAGAGTTTTGATCAGATAAAGTGGTTTTTGGTACTATAGTGCAACTGTTGCAGTTTTCTGTGTTTCGCGCCAATAAACTACATGATGTTTTAAGCTGCTTGTGACAAAAACTTTAGTGACCTAGTGTGCCTCTTTATCTCTGCTTTTATTGAGAAAGTTATATTGAAAAAGTAATTCAAAATGCTGCGTTGCATTTTTAAACAGAGATAGCAAATGTAATAATATTACGTGCTTAAAATGCATTTGTGATATAAGCAGTCATAGTGGTTAATGGATAAAATTAAAGTTGTTTCAGAGAAAATAAGCGATTAGAAGAACACAAAATATATTCAAAATGATTTTACCAGCCCGTTATCATAAAACGAATTTGAACGAACGAACGGATCAGCCAAACCAAAAACGTAAATGAATAGGGTTTTATGGAACAAGAGCGGAAACACTTTTAAAAATGTATTAAAGAAACTTAGGAAGAATGAATATCCTAAATAAATAATTCAATAATATTTGTACACGCTAAAAAATCTGTCTTTTTTGTTGTTCGCATGAAAATGTAACGTGCGTTTGGCGCTTATCGCAAGTATATTATACTTATGTCCAAACACATACTGTTTGCTATTCTATATTACACGTTGGAGACAAAATGATTAATACGTACAAATGTTGGTGACCCACGAATTGGTATGTTTGGTACACAAATCCAGCTATATTTGTTGCACTATTTACTCTCTATTGAGAGCAAGAGAATAAAAGAGGTACAAGGTGAAATTATACTCATTCAAAGAATTTTTGCATTAGTTTTCATTCATTGATTCATTCAATTTCCCGAATGCATGTATAAATTGCAGATAAGGTAAGTATTTCTGACATCTATTGCATTTTAGTCATATGTATTCAGTCGCCAATCGAAAAGGGTATAGCAACTGATCATTTTTGATTAAGTAAGCAATGCTATGGAAAAATGTATATTACACGCTAAAAAATCTGTCTTTTCTCTTGTTCGGTTTTTGTGTTTTTAATGTTTTTGGAATGAAGTCCTTATTGCACGTTGCTGGTTGGGGGCTAATTGACAAAAAAATTAAACAACTTTTGTTTTAACACTATTACTACAAACCACTACTATCAACTATATTGTTTACTTTTGCTGTGGTTTGTATCTAGACTAACTGCTTGGCTCACAGTGAAAGAAATTAACAAGATGTCTCGCATAGGTTGGAAAATTTCTTGTTTAATGGGAAGTTGTCTAGGTGGAGCCTGTAGCCAATATTTAGTATATATTGTAGTTTTGAACCCAATAAAAAGCAAATTTAGAAAAGCCAAAGTGAAAAAAGTTTAGAAAAATAAAATTTTCTTAAATGATTGGGTCGTCTAAAAAAGGTAAATTTTCTGGAAAAAAATACCTATTCATATTGTTAAACAAAGTACCTTTTCTTAAAAAAATACATTACCTTAAAAAAGTACCTTTGCTTAAAAATGTAAATTTTTTTATAAAGAGTGCTTTAAAGAGTGCCTTTTTTTTTGAAACAAACTAACTTGCATTTTCTTAAAAATGTACCTATTTAAAAAAAAAAAAACCAATTCGATAAGATGCACATTACGTACAAAAAAACCTTTTCTTCACAAAAATGCCTTCTCTTAAAAAAGCCTCTTTCTTAAAAAAATTACTTTTCTTAAAATTACCTTTTCTTAAAAAAAAAATAATACCTTTTCTTTTATTTTCTTGAGATAAGTAGTCTTCTGAAAAAGAATACATTTGCTTAAAAAAATAACCTTTTCCGAAAAAAAGTACCACTTTCTTAAAAAAGTACCTATTCTTAAAAAAGTACTTCTTTGCCAAAAAAAAAAACAAATTCTTATGGTGTTTTCTTACAGAAAGAACTTCTTTTTAAAACTAGTGCCTTTTCTTTTAATTACCTTAACTTTTAATGAAAGAAGTACCTCTCTTTAAAAAATATCCATTTCGGGACAATTTAATAAAGTTTTTTACAAAGAGAACCTAAGAGTAGCCTTTTTTTTAAAAAAAAATACATTCCATAACAAAAAAAAATGTTTCTTAAAAAAGGTTGATCATTTTACAAAAAGTATATTTTCTTAAGTATCCATTTAAATTATTGTATTTTTCAACGGGCGACTTAGTCGTATTGGAACTAACTAGTACATAATATATAGCGAAAGGAACTGCGTTCCAACCGGCTGTCCTCTGACACCTCATGTAATTTTTGTGTAGGGCTTTCGTGTATATTTCTGCCAGCAAAGTGATAAACGGTTTTGAGAAAAGAAACTCAAAACAAAATCTCCCTAAAATCTCTTAGTATACAGATTGTTTAATCTTGAACGCAACGGCAACATTTTTGGCTTTGACACTTTATGTTCACTATTTCTAGCTATTATGGATCTCCAATATAAAATGATCAGTGGATCAGTGGATTTACGATTAAGATAGTGGATCTACGATTAAGCTATGTTAAATAATATTTGTAGGTTGCGGTAGTAAAAAAAATAACACTGACAATTTATCAAACATCAATTGAAATTTAAAAGACATCAATCGAAATTGAATACAGTTTTGTTGCAGTTTAGATAGGTAGTTGTTCAAAACTGATATTGTTTTTAGTATGAGTTGTATGAAAGTTGTTTAGAGTGCAGAGTTGTACTTTAATTAGCACATTGGAAAAACCCGGAGAAATCAGGTTTCAACACACTGCAATAATTTTTTTTCTTCTTTGCATGCAAATATAACGTGTGTTTGGAGCTTGCGGCAAATATAATATACTTATGTTCAAACACATTTTGCTTGCTACATGTGGGAGACACGCTGATTAATATGTTATAATGAAGGTTTTTGTAATCCAAATACCCCTTTGTTTGTTAGCCAAATTCAGCTTTGTTTGTGATACAAATACACCTGTGTTTGGTGCACTGTTTACTTATTTTTTTTTTCGCTATTCTCTGTCGAGAGCAAAATAATAAAAGAGGGACAAAGAGAGAATATTCTCAGCCTAAGTTAATGTTATTGGAAGTGTATAACTTTATTTCTATATTATCCTTGCAGTCAGTGATTCATAAATATTCCTGAATGTGTGTGTAAATGAATTGAGAATTTCTTATGTTTATTGATCTGTTGCGTTTTTGTTTCATGCATTCAGTCGTCAATCGTTCATTTGGGAGGAAACACGCGAATGATTCGACGTGCATAAGTATGTGGATATTTGGTTCCATGTAAAATTGTGCAGTTTTGGAGGGAAACATGGTAACGTTTGTATTTAAATATAAATGTTTTTAGGACTTGCAAATATATGAATATTTTTAGTGTGTTCCAATCATATTCATGGCTCCTGCTGAATGTGTTTGAGAGAATATGTTGTAACGTGGTTTTTGTCCAAGGCTAAGGTAAGCTCATCAATGTCCAGAGGGTTCCGTTAAGATACAACAAACCTTTCGAAATAAAAACAGAACTGTTTCGCCTTTTCGAGGGTTCGAATTCAGATTCAATATTAAACTTTCATTTACAAAGTAATTTAATTCACAGAAATAACATCAACTGATTCACTCGTTGCGAGTGCTTCTCCTAGCTCGTCTTGGTTTGATATAACTCTTCCGGGGGCACTTGTCTTGGCTTAACACTCTTCTTGGGGCACTTGTCTTGGCTTGACAACACTCTTCTGGGATTGACTGGTTCGGATTCACTGCGTGTATCGGATGTTTGGATTTCTGGCCGGGATGTTTTTTGAACGTCCGGTGCCAACGGATCGGTATCGGTTATCATCTGGAGGGTTACATGAGAACAGTGAGCCGAAACCCCTGTGTAGAAACAGTGGGACGAAGCCCCAGTTTAGTAATGTATTTACACCGTCTTTACTAAACAAAAACAACCCTTTGCAGAACTAGAGCTCCAAACTCAATTATATAATCTTATCTGGTTGTTCGCTCGGCGGCGACGACTCGAGTCTGTATACTAAGTACCATCACTGTAGTGACGCAAATGAGAATTGAATCTAAGCACTCATTCTCGTGTGGTCATTAAAACTCGGTGCTACTATGCACACAACGTCGAGAGAACTTGTGTGTTTCGGTTGGTGCTAATGATGGATGGTGTGTATTCTTTGGTGACGTAGGGACATACGGGGGTGTGAATGGCGATGAGTGTTAACTATAATCATGTTCATATAATCACAATATATAATACTACGTACGCACGGATCATCACGTCACATTACAATGTTACAGAGCACGTTTCTTCCAGCATGAATAAATCGAAACAACCGGTTAAATAAAAAGCCGTTTTCTCAGTTCTCTGTTTCGGACTTGAATATCCCACTCACAGATTTCGTGCCACGTGATGTTATGTTTCCGCACTAAAGCCGATATTCAAAGAAGTAGAACACCTTAAATATACACTCCGGCTCACTTATTTAAGGCACTAAAAATTCCATATTCAGAAGCCTGTATCTTTTGCAATCTGTAACCGATTGCAGAATTTTAAAATAGAAATGGAAGCTAGACATCTTGAGATTTAAAACAAGGCAAGACAATAGTGGTTTCTTAACTAAAGACCAATTTATAAAAAAAGTCCAAAAATATGATATTTTTTGGTTCACTTGAATAAAGGCACTTTATTATATTTTTTATTATTTTTAAAGTAAGCGATGATTTTTTGTAGGGAGCATTTGTTTATTACAAATTATTACATCTTAATCATTTTACGAGTCAAAATGGCAAACCAAAAAATTTTAAATCTATCGGAAAAAACTAAAATCGATGTATACCATTCTCAAGGATATTCTAACCCGCAATAGCTTAAAAAAATTGGACGGAGCCCAACAGTTGTCGACAATTACATCAAGGACCCCGAGGGCAATGGAAAAAATTTGCAAGGAAGGGTTTCATTGTCAGAATTGCTTCTAATTCTGCCTTATCCTTGTCAAAAATAAGAGCTCAAGCTGGAGTGGAAGCGACCACGTCATCAGTACGCAGAGTAATTAAGAGCTGTGAGTATCTTAGATACTTGAAGTTACCCAAAAAATCCGCCACTTAATGCTCCTCGCAAGGAAAAGCGGCTTCAATTCGCAAGAGACTACATGGTATGGCATGTGCAGCCAAGAGGTCATGTAAATGACAGGAGAACCGTTGTATTTACGGATGAGAAGACGTTTAATTTGGATGGACCTGATGGCTACAGCTATTATTTCAATGATGTGCGCAAAGAAAATCGTTTTTTGAACCGACATCACAGCCGAGAGGGCGGCGTTATGGTGTGCGAGACTATTACGTACTATGGCACCATCGGTCTTGAATTTCAAGGTGCAAAAATGAGTCGTGCAAGCTATAGAACGTAATTGGAATCGGCTATTCCAAAGTTCAGTGAATTATTCGGCCACATATCTTGGATATTGCAAGAGGATAATGCCCCTATACACAACGCCAAAGTAGTAAAGGAGTTCATTATCGAAAATGTCTGAGGTTGGTTATCTCGTAAGGTCTATGAAGGAGGTAGACAATTTGATGACAAGCAGTTACTAATTCAGGTCATTAAGGCTGCTTGGAATCAAATTTCGTTGGATTACATAAATTTTCTTTATCTCTCAATCAAAACCCGTATATTTGAAGTTATTAAAAACAAACGGGGTTGTAGCCATTACTAATAGTTCTTAAATAAAGTAGAATAAATTTAAAAAAAAACAAGAAAAACAGTTTTTCAGTAAAATTAGTTAAAGCGACTGTAATCAAGTGAACCAAAAAAAGTAGCACATTTTCTGACTTTTTTTTTATAAATTGCTCAAAAAAAATTTCTTTAGTCAAGAAACCACTATTGTCATGATTTGTTTTATATCTCAAGATATCTAGCTTCCACTTCCATTTTAAAATTCTGCACTAGGTTACAATTTGCAAAAGATATAGGCTGCTGAATATGAAATTTTTAGTGCCTTTAAATAAGTGAACCGGAGTGTATGTATAACAATTTATTATGAAATTAAAAAAATTTAAATTTAAAACTTTTCAAATTAAAAGAATATGCGTTACAATTACCGTTTTGATGATTTATTAAGGAATTACATATTATGATGTTTACAACTTCAAACAACACTTGTATTACTAAAGGGTCCGCCATCTGACGTTTTTCTTTCAACTAGTGCTTATTTCATGAATGGTAACACTTAGCTCATGTCTGATTTGACAGATAATTAGTTTTGTCCTTCCGCTGAACGAATATGGTTCTCTATACGCTTGAACAACGCTGGGAAATATTGCGACATTACTTTGAAAATCATGGTAATGTTGCAGATGCCGATTTTGCCAAAAAATCAGCTTTTCAGATGAAGCTCATTTTGATCTTAGCGGGTATATAAACAAGCAAAATTGTCTCATTTGGGGAACACATTTGGGGAACATTACATTGAAAAGCCGATGCACCAAAAACGAGTCACTGTTTGGTGCGGATTTTGGTCCAGACGCATAATTGGGGCATTTTTCTTCGAAAATGAGCAAGGAGTGGCCGTTACAGTCAATGGCGATCGTTATCGGGCAATGTTGAACGAATTTTTGTTCACAAAAATTGAAGAGGAGGATATTGGCAACATCTGGTTTCAACAGGACGGCGCTACGTGCCACACAGCCGAAGCTACACTCGATGATTTGCGCCCTGTTTTTGAAGATCGCATTATCAGCCGCAGAGCTGATGTCATTTGGTCACCTCGGAGCTACGATTTGACACCGTTGGACTATTATTTGTGGGGTGCCCTCAAACATAAGTGTTACGTCGACAAGCCAGAGACAATTGACGCTTTAAAGGACAATATTCGTGAAGCCATTGGTGAAATACAGCTGCACACAATCGATAATGTGCTTAAAAACTGGACCGATCGTGTAGGCTACTGCATGGCCAGCCAAGGCAGCCATTTGAATGAAATTATTTTACATTATTAACCGGAAGGATTGTACTTTCAAATAAAAAAAGAAATTTGAGAAAATATTCAGTAGTTTTTTTTATAGCATTTTCAAAAAAAAAAGTTATTTGGCGGACCCGTTATTACTTTTTTCGATCTTCCCGAAGCGACTGCAAATTCTCTGTTATCGCCCACACATTCGATCCCAGTTGCCAGTTCTTCTCCCGGTCCTCTTTTATCGCCCACACATTCGATCCCAGTTGCATCATCAAATTTAACTAAATTTACTACGAATGACACAAGTTCAAGCTTGTTGACTATTCCATATATGTTTGTCGTAGAGAAACACTCAATTTATTATTCGACCAACACTTAATAAAATTTATCATATGCGTTGTTGAAAACTCATTGAAACCCTGTTCAACCACTGTTATGACCACTCGAAAATGACCATACAATTTTCCTGATGATTTTAACAAAGGACATGTAAATAAACAAGTTGCTTTTATAATATAAATAATAAGCCAGTAAAAATATGGCAAGTATACCATCCTCTTTCAACCGTGTCACATTGTGTACAAGCACGACTTTCCCATGCCCATGTACTCTATATTTTAAACAACCTTTAATTTACACTTTATTCACTTTAAGTGTAATTAATTTTATCATCTTCATTATTGAGTTTCACTTACTTGTCGCGTTCAACACTTTTATATTAATTAACAACTGCACTAATTATCATTCGCTCTCATCCTCCGCCAGTATTACCCTCACCCTCACCCTTATTATCTTCATCACACCCACCTTCCCACACCCGCATGATAAAGCATTTATTTACAGTGTCGAGATAATAATAACAATTCATGTGTATAATTAAATTTTACAAATGTCATTACAATCCCTTTCAACCCGAATAGCTATAATTTCAGTTACAAACGACGACAAGCAAAACATTAGATGCTGTCAGTGCTGCTAATGCAGCTGCAGTTGCTGTTGCCACTGCTGACGCGGTGCCTGAAACAATTGCTGCATAAGCAGCAGCCTGCAGCAGCAGTTAACGTTGTTGCACACGATTCTTCGTGCTGTACATAAAAAAAAATAATTGTCACAAATCCCTTTGTCGTATGTAATAATGATAAATGATTTTGAACATACACATAAAACAAAAAACTCATTAACACATTCACACCCTTCTATATGTGTACTACACATACAAATGCACTTGACAAGGTGGTTAAAGTGATCCAAAACTGTTATGACACATACATAGAAAACACTCACGCCCTCTCGTGGATGAGTTGCGTTATACAGTGATATCGCAAAGAATTATGTCAGGAAGATGAGATATTTGAAGTTTAAATGATATTAAGTTAAGTAATGAACAGAAAAAATAACGAAAACCGAAAGATTTAACAGAGAATTAATAGCGAAACCTATTTATGACCATAAAACAGGCATCATTTCCTGTGAGTAAAGTAAAGAAAATCTTACAACAGACACAAAGAGTTCGCTGACGTTATAAATATATGTTCTTTATTTTTTTAAACAGAATATAACAACATCTTTCATTTTAACCCAATAAAGTTAAAGATAACTGACAGTTAAAAATTATAAATTTCAAACAAACTGACAGCTAGAACCATAGAGTAATGGCCAAGATGTAAAGGGTTTTTCAACAGAGACGCTACAAAAGTTAATCGATAGGGACAGCAAACGACGCCATATTTTTTCCCTCTCTTTTGACATTTATCTTCAGTAAGGTTTCCCATTTCATCATGGAAAGATATACGAGCCAACAACGAGTCGAAATTATTAAAATTTACTACCGAAATTTGGAGTCAGTGGCCTCAACTTTAAGAGCGTCATCTTCATCTTCAGCGATGAGGCACATTTCAGGCTGAATGGCTTCGTCAATAAGATATGCGTTATTGGTCAGACAGCAATCCACACGTAATCCATGAGTCATCATTGCATCCCGAAAAAATTACGGTGTGGTGCGGTTTATGGGCCGGCGTCGTCACTGGGTCGTACTTCTTCCGTGATGATCAAGACCGGCACATTACTGTGAATGCGAATCGCTACCGTTCAATGATAACCGAATATTTTTGGCCCCATTTGGATAATATGGACTTGGAGGATATGTGGTTCCAACAGGACGGCGCCACAAGCCACACAGCGAATGCCACAATCAATTTATTGGAAACCAAGTTTGGTGAACGTGTTATCTCACGAAATGGCCCAGTCGATTGGCCGCCTCGGTCTTGCGATTTGACGGTCTATGCCAACAAGCCAGCGACGATTGATGAACTTCGTACAAATATCGAACGTGAAATTGCAGCAGTATCAGCGGATTTATGCTTGAAAACCGTCGAAAATTGGGTTCAGCGTCTGGACTTCTGCAAGCGTGCCCGTGGCGGCCATGCAAAAGAAATCGAGTTCCATACATAATGGCATCGAACGTACTTTCACAGGAATAAAGAATTTCATTGGTATCTAAAACCGGGTTTGTTTTATTTAAAAAAACTTTTGTAGCGCTCTTATTGAGAAACCCGTTATATATTACAGATGGAAGCTTTAGAATAGCTGATTTCATTTTTTTCTTATCGTTGTGGTCCTACCTTGTCAAATGTTGTTTATACCAATTTCCCAGATGTATCTAATTCAGGTGGAAGGAAGCGTTAAAACAGCAGACTAAATTGTTTTTTTGTCCTTGTAGTTGTTGCCAAAAATTACAACAATTCCTCTTGCTATAACCTGAAATAAATACTTCTTGGCAATTACGATCAGCTGAATTTGACAAGGTCGGCTCTTGAAATAAAAACAGAATGCCAGCAATTTCTACTGCTTCTACCTAACTTATTTTGCCATGGTAATAAAGTATAGAGCTGTCTCCTTTTACACTCTTCGTGGCGCGGTCGGTGCGATAGAGAGTTATTTGACGTATGTTGACTTACACCAGGTGGAAGAACAAAAAATGTTGACTTAAATTTTTCATATCGTTTTGATGAAAAACTGTGAAATTTAAACATATTTTGGACTTGTTTTGATATATATTTTGGTACATATTTGTGGTGTATTCACATAAAAATATTAACGCACCAATCGAAATGCCGTTGCTGATTCATTGTTGGATGGTTTGAGCCATTGCCTCTATCTGGTGTTATTAAATCATTACTTTCCAACATCCAACCGCCCATCTGTAACACAACAAATGCCATCAATTTACTAAGAGAGTTGGCGTCTCTATACATTATTACTCTATGGCTAAAAATGTTCGCTCTAACTGAAGGATGACTGGACATGGTGAAATCAGCCATACAAAACAATATTACAACACAAAGTTTAAAATAAAGCTTCACGAAGAATCTAGGGAGTAGGGAGGCTGTGGAGTGAATAACTCTCCAGAAGACTCCAACGACGACTTTGAAATAAAGCGATTGAAGGTGATGGTATCAAGTGTCCTCCGCCTAACCAAGTAGAAGTCGGAACATAAATATCCCTGTTTAGGGATAATGTGGGTTCAAGCCTAGAACGTTTAGAACTGAACAGACATGACTCAGACCATGGCTGGTGCAAAGGTTAGTGTCCACGGCTACCATTCACGATAACGTGGTTTCGATCCCTGATCTGACCGCGTTATATTTTGTCGACGAAGGTCTCCTCTCCCGGCTTAAAAAAGAGATGGGGTTTAGACCTAGAATGTTCATAACTGACCAGATGTGACTCAGACTTAGAGGTTAACCTTCGCTGCTACTATACATGACAACATTGGTTCGATCCCTACTCTAACCACGTTATATTTCTGTCGGCGATGGTCTCTTCGCTTAGTGGGGGCTACACTGTCAAATGATTACACATGACCATACTTCTAGAAAACCGTACGAAGTCGGTGTAAAAGTGTAGGTCCCAATAAGTGGATGTAAATTAGAAAGGGCACAGATCACTGATTGTGCGAAGGAGTCTTCAGCGCCTCCACGAGATGAAACAGAAAAGCATTTATTTTGTTTAGATATGAATTAGTCTGACTTTATTGATTTATTATGTCTTAGTTTAGATCCCAGCTAAGCTGATACTTCCCTGCAGAATTACAGTGGTTAACTCCAAATAAGGTATGTAAAAATGTTAACCAAACATTTCGAATCTAGGCGAGGCCTTAGACAAGGCAACACCCTCTAATGCAGTCTCTTCAAAAGATTAACTGGAAGTTTAATAAAAAAAATCTGCTGCAAATACAAATCAACATCACAGGACATATGCTAACGATATAAACATCATTGGGAGAACTCTACTAAGAGTTACTGCAGCACTTTCCAAAATAGGGAAGGTATTGTGACCATCGGTGGTGCCATGGTTAGTGTGCGCGCCCCTTTGTACACGAGATCCAGAGTTCGATCCCTGCTCTTTAAATTTCTTTCGCTGGCGATCACCTCGCATAGTGACGGCGACACTAGGGAGTATTTAGCCATGAAAGGCTTCTCCAAATACCGTTCGAAACCGCTGTAAAAACTGTAGGTCCCAATCAGGGAGTATAAAACTAGAAAGCGAACAGCTCACTGATTGTGAGAAGCTCTCACCAATTCCTTCATGGAATGTAATGGGAAACCATATAGTTTCTTTATTCATGCCAACGAAGTAGGACTAACACCGATTCCTTTCAATGGGCAGAATATGTGAACAAACTGTAATATTTTAATATTAAGATACTTGGTGAGGATCCGACATTAGCAAAAATAAAAGCTGGAAATCAAACGGAGAATTGTGCATGCGAGTAGATAGTATGTCGGGCTCGGGAAGCATTCTAGGGACAAACTCATCTCACAAAAAATCAAAATCCGGCTCTACCAGATTCCGATCGCAAGTAGATGAGACAAAGCTGGAAGTCTTTGATAGCGGCGAGCATCGGCGTATATCTACGAGTATCGGCAAAGGAAATTGGGTCACATTGCAAGAAGATGACACAAAACTGGGAGTCTTAGATAGCAGCGAGTATTGGCGTGTATCAGTGAGTAGGAATTCGGTACAAGCCAACTACAACAATATATGGGAAATACTTCTTTTCTTACACAGCGACTGGAAGGGGCACATACCAAGTTATTAATGCGGAAGTACTACATGGTAATTCTGATCTTGGACTCTATATTTCACGGCTAGTTTCGGTAGAAGTGGCTGTCACTAGTGACACACTTCGTCCAATGAGGACCATCGTGATACTCCGGGATGCCACATTCGTCCCCATAATTGAACCTATAAATTGCCTTGTTATGGTTATGTGGCATTCAAGCCATATGATACCTCATGCCGATATTTCACAATGTGGCCGAGTAAAAGACATCCATGGGTCCCTGTTGTCGGTGGTGCAATGGTTAGTGTGCGCGCCTGGGTTCGATCCTTGCTTTGACCACCATACATTTCTTTCAGCGGCGGTCGCCTCGCACAGTGACGGCGAAACTGTCGAGTATTCAGTCATACAAAATTTGTCGAAATATCGTTCGGAAGCGATGTAAAGAGTGTAGGTCCCAATCAGTGAATAGAAAGCGCATAGCTCACTGGTTGTGAGAAGCTCTTCCCAATTCCTTCATAGGAACCATTTGTTTGTTATAGTCCCTGGGAAGCAGTTAGTACTCTGTAGAATGGTCCTGAAATCAATAAGCTTAACTTCCTTAGAGTCTGTTAGATCCAACATGATGTAAGACCCTAGATACTTTCTCGTACTCATACAAAACGCCGGCAGTTGCATATGAGATGGTCCCCACAGCTTCTGCAGTAGTCAGGAGCTGAGATTCCAACTCTAGACTCGTGTCTGTCCATTCAACTGTGTAAGGTAGTAATGCACTGATTCGAGGAACCGGTGAGCAAGAATCGGCTATTTACAGGAACCAACCGGACCGCGGCTTACAAGATCCGTTAAGCGGGTCCAAATGAAGCAAGAACGTTTCTTTAGGACCGAAAAACGGGTTCAGAGGAACCGAAAACGGTTCCAAAAACACCAAAAATTATTTCTACAGAAACAGAAAAACGTGATGAAAAGAACCGTTAAACGGTTTCTAAATAAAGGACTAGTTTCAAAAGGAACCAAAGATCTTAGACTTTGGTTGACGGTACAAAAATTTGAATTTTTGTCCAATTCTATATTCGTATAATAAGATATTTCACTTAAGCCTCTTTGGGACAGCAATTTTCTGAGACCCGGAACCGGGCAAAATAACCTGTGCTTCTCGGAACCGGGTAAATACCAGGTTCTTATCGGAAACGGTTACAATACCCGGTTCCTCTCAGAACCGAACTGGAAAGAAAATTTGTATTTTTTATCAAATTTTGTTAATTCTTACTTATATAATAAGACATTTCGTTTAAGCCCTTGTGGGACAGCATTTACTGAGAACTAGAACCGGTCCAAATACCTGGTCTTTCTCGGAACCGGACTCGACAGAATCGGTTCTTAAAATACTTGGAACCGCACATGACTAGTGTATAATAATCACAGCTATTAGCATAAGGATATCTTTTCTAGGAATTGATATCAAGTTTAGTATACAATTTTGATCATAACTTGACATTCTTGCCTAGTGTTCCTGCAATTTGTGCCAAGAGAGCATCTATTATTATCATGTCTAAGAGCTTTGGTATGAAGGAAGAGCTTGAATTCAGAAAGGGTCATACCCACATTCTCCATATCGAGTAGAATAGGTGAGGTAGTTCCTAATCTTGCCAGCTGTTCTGTCCCAATATTTCTTGAAATGATTCGGTGCCACGGCACCCATATAAGGTGGGTATGGAATTGCTTGGCCATCTAACAGATGCGTGGCGGTTGTCCGTAGTTCTTGAGGTCGGACACGAAATACAACCCAGAGGATAGCATATCGGTGTGTTTCAGACATAAGTAATCGATATCAGAGAAATTTTACTGCGGTTGGATGAAGCGATATCACCACCTGCACGTTGAAAAATATTGGCCCCAGCAACATATTACAGGAAACATGTGCATGTTTGCAAGCACTGTTTTCATGAATTGAAGATCTGCTACCGTGTTGTTTCTTTGTTGTATGTCTCGTATTTGGTTTTAACGGTTTTCAACAAACAAAGCCATATTTTGGCCTCAAAAAAATATATTATGGCCTATTAATCATTGTGTCTCAAATATGTTATATTTAATAGCAAACACAATATGTTTGGGCACAAGTATAGTAGATTTGCGTCAAGATCCAAACACGTTATATTCCCGTCCAAACATCAAAAAATACAGATTTTTCAGCCTGTGGGTTATCAATGTATACTCTGACGGAGAGACTGCTAGAAAATATCTAAAATCCGTGATATTGAGTTGGAACGCAGTACATTACTGATACATACCTTTCAACCTAATGGCCAAGCGATTTTGTATCCACCTTATATACGTGTCCGGGGCACAGGGATATCCCAGGACACTGTAGAGCTAATAAGGTAGTGCGACTAGGCATGAATTTACGTGCTACCCTGGCTGTGGTGGATTTTTATATACAAGCAAGCTCATTCTTTCACTATTGGACTGCCGACTGACAGCTGACATAGCCTAGATATGGCCTGAGTCGTTTGGAAAATTGAACATCCACTCTAAATAAAGATATTTGCTTATTGATCACTTCAAAAGCAATTGGTACATGAACAATTGGTTATGAATCTCTTCGAATAGCTAATATCTCTCGTGGTCTTGCTTGGTCCTCTGTGTGAATAGTAGACAATTTGTTGGATCTTACTCGCTTTCCATCTGACAGAAATTCAAGGATTGAAGCCGACTCGCCTTAGGATCTCTTTGCACAAATTGGTTTGTCACCAAGTAATGTTCCCCTCTACTGCAGCTACATATGTGATTGCAAATATGGTGAAGCAAAAGTGGTTTGACTGACTAGTCACCACACCAGGGGAATTTATAGTCTTAACGATTGGGCAGGAAAATGATGTCCCTTGGTGTCACAATAGTCGTCATTGTACTCAGTGCCATTAGCCACTAGTGGCAGCTACTAGTACACAAAATACTCTAATCTCATTGGAACATTATATGTGCAACAATATTACGACTATGCACTGTAAATTGACGTCGCGGTAACAGCAACGGAGGAGCTATCTATGTTCTATACCTCATATGCTTTTATAAAAACCCTTTCATCTTTGTTTGCCTTTATATAGAACAATTCTCACTACAATAGCAAAGACAAACTAACAACTTGTTCATTTATTTATGGCTTTGGGTGGATGTGTAAGTGTGTACAAATTCGCTTAAATAGATGAGCAAAATAATATTGTTTATATATATGTGTGTTGATCTGAATTATGTTAATTTGCATAAATATACAACATTTTACAGTGAAAACTTTAATGAATGTCCTTGTACGTGTATGTGAGTATTGAGGGTACTTACTTCTTAAGTGTGGCCGCCAATGCCAGATCAGGTCGAACATCAAAACGACCCTGCATATAGAAACGTAATAAATTATCGCGTTCATTTTCACGTACTCCTTCCTCCAAAGCCACAGCACCCAGTGAATGATAAGATTCCGACTCGGTAATACCAAATAATAAATCATAACTGTAAAGGGAAAAACAAACAAACGGCTATAAATACTATTGGTTGTGTGAGTGCAGTATACATTTTATATTAAGGTATACACACAGCTTTAACCACATATATGATTGCGTGTGAGGTGTAACATCCCAGCAAACTTAATGCTCTGACATCCAGATGGCTTTTGCTAAAACTCTTAGTAAAATACATTGAATTAGGAGCTGATTTCTGTAAGTTATCGATACGAAGAATATATGGCACGATTAAACTGATGTTGGCAACATTCTTCGGGAAAATTCTAATACTTCAGCCGACAATTCTTTTTTACATACGACCGTATTCTTGTTTGGAATTGTTGGAAAATTATGATTAGATGGCTGACACTTGGAATCGAAGTCTAAAATAAATCTGAATCATATTCTTAAAATAATTTTCATATCTTCTGTAACATATTGTATACACATCTGACAGAAATTCGGTCTAAACACGCATCGCAAACTCACGCAAATCCCTTTCCCTCCAAAAATTTCATATTGAGAGGTTCGAGTCGTGTATTCCCATATGTTAAATGTGGATGAATCGTGTGGCCGTCGGTGGTGCAATGGTTAGTGTGCGCGGCTCTTGTACATGGGATCCTGGGTTCGAACCCTGCTCTGACCACCTTCAAAAAAAATTTCTTTCGGCGGCGGTCACCTCGCATAGTGACGGCGACACTATCGAGTACATAGCCATGAAAAAGCTTCTCAAAATACCGTTCGGAATCGATGTAAAACTGTAGGTCCCAATCAATGAGTGAAAACTGGAACGCGCACAGCTCAGTGATTGTGAGAAGTTCTCCCCGATCCCTTCATGGAGTGTAATGGGAAACCATTTATTTTTTATTTTTTTAAAATGTGGATCGTACTTCACTAGTTGTAGGCAAGTAAAGGATGGGCTATGCAAAATTCGGAATTTAAACGCCCCGTTATTTCGATGCAGATTTCCAATTTGACATCTATGAAGTGACATATAAATAAATTTATGAAATGGCTCGCTTTACGATTTCAGAAAATTGGGAAATATTGAAAATGTTCTTCCAAAATTCTGAGTCTGAAGATGAATATTTTTACCGTAAAATTTTCTTTACCAGAAAAGCTCATGTTCACCTCAGGGGCTACAGTAACAAACAAAATTGTCACATTTAGGGGGCCTGACGACTCAACACGTCACCAATCGAGGCCTTCGAATATGATATCCACACCGCACAATTGTTGAGAATCAATTTCCAACGACCTTTTGATTTAGTAAACGTTTTTGAGTTTCGTTAAAAATTGACTGCAGGCAAGCAATCAGGGATTAATAAGTATTGAAAATCGCACAGTGGATTATGTTTTAAAAATTTTCAAAATTTAACTACCTTTCGTTCTCTCGATTACCAAGGAAACAAAAATCTTAATTTTATTTAATGTGTTTTTGAGTTGTTTGCTGCTATTGTTAATAATGCGCTCAAAAAAATTTATTTGTTTATTCCCCTTTACAAATAATAAATACATTTTTTTAGATTTGAAAATTCAATATGCTAGATTTCATTTCCTTTTTGAACCGTATCTCGAACAAATTTGTTTATGACATCTATATCTTGTTTCTTTGAGACATACAAGCTGTTTCAAAAGAATTCATCCGATGTTGTTTGGCTCTCATTTTTTTCGAAATGTAAAACTTCGATTCTGTTTTTTTAATTATGTTTATTTGAACCTTTGGAATTTTATTGCTTAAGTTGAGAAGATGATATCGGTTAAATGGGCGCCGTCACAATTGATTACCATTCGGACTCGTTTTATGGCATTTTTCATCACTTCGGCGAGAACTTCGGGCGACAGATTCTCGCACTCGTATTGAATGTTGACCTTGAGGGTTTCCAGGGTCTCGGGCTTCTTCAAGTAAACACGGGACTTCAAAAACCCCACAAAAAAAATCTGAAACTGTTAAATCGGGCGATCTTGCGGGCCAGTGCAAATCGCCAAAACGAGTGATGAGGCTTGCGCAGTGTGTGCCGTTGCTCCGTTGTGTTGGAACCATATGTCGTCCAGTCCTAATTCGTCGAATTACGGCAGGAAAAACTCCGTTAACATGGCCCTATAGCGCGCACCGTCCACTGTTCACGTTTGACCAGCGGCCTTCTCGGAAAAAAAATTGCCCGATGACTCCTCTAGCGTGAGCAGCACTTTGACACTTTGAGCGGGTGTAATAGCTCCTCGTGCATCACTCGGGGATTTTCGGTGCCCAGAAGCGATAGTTTTGCTTGTTCACGTACCCGCTGAGGTGGAAATGAGCCTCATCGCCCTTTATGATTTTGATGGAAAAATCGTCCACTTCGTCCACGAGATAGAGGATGGCTTGATCGTAGGTTACACGCGTTTGGCGGTCGACAGGCTACAGCTGATGCACGGAGTGGACTTTGTATGGGAACATGCACAGGTCTTTGACCATAGGGACGAGCGGATGATGGCTAATTGCGAGGCAAGGCGTCTCGTCGATGTTTCCGGCGATAGCTCGACATCCTCGGCAACAGCGGCGATATTCTCGGCAGAACGGGCCCTCCGGGGCCGGCCACTCCTGGCAACGTCTCGTGTGGTCCCATACTCTTCAAGGTTAGTGGCCAAACGGCGCAGTGTTTGCGCAGTCGGTGTCGGATGGCCGGGGAATCGGCGACGGTATTCGCGCTGCGCCAACACCACAGACGAATTGTTACGCAAAAAAATTGACACGATCATTCCGCGTTCTTTGCGAGTGTATCGCTCCATGGCTTGTTTACTTGTATTCTACATCTTTCTAGTCCACAAATGCCAAAAGAGATTTGACATTGGCGGCCATTTGCAAAAATAAGAGCATCTTCCAATAGGGTGGTCACTTTTGAAACACCCTGTACTTTGATTGTAAGAACTATTTTCAAAAATATAAATTTTGCAATAAAATTTGGGTTTGGGCCAATATTACTACAATACGTCAGATACAAGTTTTCAAGATTTCAAAATCTGAAAAAAGCTAATATTTTTAAAGCTAACAAAAAGCAAAACTTTTTGTGCGCGTTATGGACAACTGCATCAAACCAACCCAAAAAAACGTACTATCAAAAAATATAAATGTTGTGTTCTTGGAAACCTAAAATTCGAAAAATAGTCAACTTTCGAAATGTTGGCTGTATTCTCCGGCGGATATGCTCCTTTGGGACTTCATTTGGAGTCTCCCTAGGAGCGTTAGCGCACCGTGTGGGTGTCTTAAATTAGCACCTTGCGAACTCCGTTCGTTGGCTTGGAGGTAACATTTGAATATTTTGAGAAAGTGTGTAACCAAAATCAGGGCGATAACTTTAGCGTCATTTCAAAATACGCCGTCGATAAACACAATCACTTGGTGTCAAAATTTGCCACCCTTGTTTACGTTTTATTTTTTCGTCACTAACACAAACATCCCAATCTCAGCAATAGAGAATATGATTTTAAAATGCCTGTTCATATTTCTAGAAAAAAATTGAAATAATTTAATTATAATTGTCAGGAAAATAGAAAAACGTTTTTCAACACAAATATCTTTTTAGTGTAATAAACCGGCAACAATCCGCCTTCTTGACGCCAGGAAAACAAACCGATTTCTTGTTCTTCTTCCATAAGAATACATCGCTCATGTGCGGCAAGACCTTCATAAGTCAAAAAAATAGTTTCGAGTAAAACGATTTTGAAAGTTGAAATGATTGTATGCATAATTATATTTTAAAAATACTATCATACCGAACTTAAAAATTATTTTGATATCAGTTAATATGGCAAAACTCGACAAGAGGAATATTTTGTATTATTCAGTTCAAAAAAGATAATTTTTGTGTTACGACGTCTTGTGGCAAATGAGCAACATGTAAAAAATTCAACACCTATGATATCGCTCCGATAGACTATTCATACTATCATACATTTTGAGGGAACGCATGGACGATTTTGGAAAACGAAACATGCCTTCATACTTGATTATATCTTCCATTATATATTAATTAAATATATATTATATTAATTTCTTAATTAAATTGCAGTACCTATTTGGGCACAGGGATCAAACAAATGGAGAATGACTGGCTGTCTTCATACGTTTAGTTTTTGCATTTGACACTTATTTAAATTGCTATTTTTTGTTTTGTCTATATGTATTAGCACCAGGTGGTGTTATTCCTACAACAAGATAACTACACCGACCGTTCAGTTTTTGTTTGATTCCAATTTACTGCTAAATTCAGCGCAAATGTATACCAATAATACAAGCAAAGTACAACAAAGAAATACATTTGAATCTGGTAGTAAATTGGGGCAACAATTTGTAAAAAATTAAGTGGGCTGTTCTGGTGCTACCACCTGGTATAAAGATGTCATGTATTTCGCTTTTTTAATTTCTCCTAGTAATGCCATTTTTTCTAAGGATGGATGGATAGAATGATGTGGCGTGAAACGAAATGGGATAGGAACATTTTTCAAAGATGTTGAGCTCATAAAGTGACAAATTTGCATGGGGAAATGTCAACCTCTTTGGCTAATAGATTGAAGACGTAAAGTGTGCCCTAGTGGGAAAAGTCTATAAAAACATTAATTGCTCAATTATTCAAATCTTGATTAATCCATCTTTTCATAAGTCAATTAATCATGAATATTGATTAAACGCAAATAAGATTAATCACTTAATCGAAAATATGAGCGAGCGAGACGCTGTCTGCTTTAGACCAATGATGACGGTGTTGGGAACCAAGAACAAACAGAGGTGCAACTTTGCAATCACAGAGGCCCCCAACACTAATCGTTTACAACTCCTGCAGTCATTTCGACACACAATGCTTTAGCTCGGAAATCATGCAGTTGTTTATATCATGAAAAATATAAATATATGTTTTTAAACAAGAAATATTCTGGTCGAAAGACCTAAGACAATATACTAATTTGTTTGACTTCGCATAAGCTGTGGATATTTTGTTTACTGGGTTGCTACTTTATACGTGAGTATGGTAGAAATAAATATCTGTTACACATATGGAGGTACTGGGTTAACTTGTAAGCGGTTATATCGGCAACTTTGTATGTGAGTGTGTGTGTGAGAGTGCCAGCTATTAATGTGTTAAATGTTAGTTATGAGCTAAATACATTTTTTTTCTGCTACAATGTGAACAACTACAACACGACAACATCAATAGTGGCATCGGAAGCAGCGTTCCAAATAATGAGGTTAAATCGTGGCAAAGCAGCTTCAGGTATTGCAAAGTGGTGTCGAAGTAATTTTCAGTTTTTAGATGAAAATAAATGGAAAGTTCACAATTTTACTCCAATTTTAGATATTTATAAAACTATAGTGATAGAATTAATAATAATTGATACTGCGGCATTGGAGTCAATTAGTAAAAGTGTTTTTCAAATTAGGGTAACAATCCCTAAAATGGAAATTTAAAATAAAACCAGGAATGTCTGGAGATAGTTGTGATATTTTTACTGAATTGTAAAGAAAACATATTCCGACTAAGTATTAAATAATACATCTGTCAAATGGCCCCCACGGCTGTGATGAGAGGCCATGAATCTTATCATGAAATTTTTCATACATTTTTCACAGAGATGTGGCTGTATCTCACCGATGACGCTTTGGATCTTTGACTTGATCTCAGGAATTGACTCTGGTTTCTCTACATAATCCAGGGATTTCACAAACCACCGAGGAAAGAAATTGCACGGCGTTAAATCGCATGCCTTGTTGGCCAGTTGACATCAAAATTTCTTGAGATAATTTGTTCTGGAAATTGTTGGTCCAATAAATCGATTGTTTTATACGCTGCGTGGCCTGTGGCACAGTCTTGCTGAAACCACATGTCGTCCAGATTCATGCCATCCAGTTGAGGTCACAAGAACTCCGCTACCATTTTCCTGTAAGGAATGCCGTTAACAGTCGCTGAAAATTCGGCCTAATATTCAAAAAGGTAAGGCCCAATCACGACGCCTGACCAAAATCCGCACCAGACAGTTGCCCGTTGTGGGTGCATTAGATTCTCATCGATTTCATGAGGAATGTCTGAACCCCATATTCGATATTTTTTTTGTATTCACGAAATCATTCAGTTGGAAATGCGATTCATCGGAGAAGATGACTTGATTTTGAAAAATTGCCGTTAACTTCGCTTTGCTCCATTACCAACTGAACGAATTGCCGGCGCTTTCTGTGGTCTGCTGGTTTGAGCTCCTGAGTAAGCTGAATTTTGTACGCATGAAGGTGGAGGGCTTTTGTCAAAGTTCCCTTCGTAGTGTTACGTGAAATTCGAAGTTGTTGAGAACGATGCCAAATGTACGTCGACGGACAGGAGTTTTACTGTTCATAACCGACCCAATTTCTTCAAATCATTTGACCACGCTTCGATTGTCGACACATAAGTTGCACTTTCTCGATTGAAAATTCTTCGAAGTTTTCGAGCGGTCTCAGCCAAACTATCAAAGTCCTTCATTTCAAAGTGCTTCTTTTATTTTTAAAAATCGGAATAAATATATGTGAGAGCTGCCAAATTTCAGAGTTACTACTGATTTCTGGAAGAACTACGATTGCATGCGTAATGAGAAGTATCACCATCTCAAAGTAAATCACTCTCCTAATTTCAAAGACCCTGAAGCTGGAGCTAATTCTAACTCAATAGAAGGATCTGGGCCGCTCGCTACGCCATCCATGCCCAGTAGAGGTCGGCGAAATTATTTTATACCTGGGTACCTGGCAAAGTACATGTTTGTCTGTAGGTTGGTTGGTTGGTCGATTGAAAAGGCTGCAAGACAGCACGCTGTCCAGCACACTTAAGCTAAAGAAGCCCACTGTGATACCTGCAGTTTCCTCTATAGCAACTATTGACTAGTCGTCTAGCAAATTTTCCCTTTCAATGATTTTGTCTATAAGACCTACAGGAATATCCTGTAGGGCTACGGTGCTAACTAAATGTGCTCCGAATATCCTACTTCTTAGTCCTGCCAGGGCAGGGCAATCCAAGAGAATGCGTTTCGTCGTTTCCTCGTCCTCTTCCAAGTAGCATCTAGAGAGAGTGGAGTTTCTATGTCCCAATCTTAGGGCGTGTTTTCCTACAAGACAATGTCCCATAACTGTTCCTATCATTGTGGATAATCTGCCTCTCGGTTCCTATCCACCTGTGGCCAGAGGAACCTGGCTTGTTTGCAAGTTGAAGTACGTCTCCACTTGTCCTTCAACATATTATCGGCCCACTGCCTGATCTGCAAACGGCAGGTAGAGATTGTCATACTAATACCTTCTTTTGCCGGAAGAACCCGTGCCGTAGTACCCTGTCTACCTAACGCATCCGCTACGCAATTGCCGGGAATGTCGCTGTGTCCCGGTACCCAGATGAGCCTGATGTCAAAATACTCTGCCATCACCCTAAGTGATGAGTGACATTCTTTCATCATCAGGGACGTAGCAGCCATGGCTTCCAGGGATTTTAAGGCAGCCTGGCTGTCTGTGTAGATACATATACTCCGGAGGGTTGTGACACTACTTTTCAGTAGTTCAGCAACCTCCAGTATGGCGGTAACTTCCGACTGAAATACACTACAGTGATCAGGCAGCTTGAAGGAGATATTTACATTTAGGTCCGGTGAATGGACCCCATAGCCTACTTGCTCGTCCAACTTTGATCCATCCGTAAAAAATCTGATAGTACTGGTTTCCCTTCCAGTGACTTTTTCCAGGTATTCCTGTTCGGAATAGAAGTCCTTATATTTGTCGCACTAAGCTATCGACTCTTAGATTCTGTAAGGACCTTAGAACTGCCGAAGGTTGAATGTTCTTGAAGGCTCCCTCGATGTCCAGGAAGGTCTCCAGAGCGAAGACCTTATTCTCAAAAGAGTTTTCTATTTTGCTGACTATAGAGTGGAACGCCGTCTTAGGCGACCTGCCCTTGATATAGGCACGCTGAGAACCCGATAGACGATTCTGTGGAAGATTACTTCGAACATGAATGCCCAGTAACGTCTAAAATGTCTTAAGAACAAAGGATGACAGACTGATTGGTCTAAAGTTCTTTGGTTTGACATGAGAGCATTTGCCCTCTTTCGGGACGAAAACCACTTTGGTTTGCTTCCAAATGCTAGGAATGACTCCCAGCATAAGCCAGCCCCTGAAGCTTGCCTCCAACCAACTACAAGATAGGTATAGTGCCTCCTGTAGTTGCACGGGAATTATCCCGTCAGGTGCGGCTGATTTATAGGGCTTAAAGCATCTAATGATCCATATCAGTTTCATTCTGCTCACTATTGAGCGAACTTTTTCAATGCTAGGTGAGATTCCGCCTAGCTCTCCTGGTTGATGACCAGCATTCCTGCCATCGTTGGAAGAGTGGGTATCCAGGAGAATCCGAAGAGACTCTTCAGACGAATACGTCCACGTTCCATCGTTTTTCATTAAGAACCCCGCATACGGTGGGTTTTTAGCGGCCACGCATCTTAAGCGTGCAGTCTGGTTGGATCCCTCAATGGATTCACATAAGTTTCGCCAGGATTTCCGTTTGGCCTTCCTGATTTCACCTTTATACCTTATCTTATTACTGGACACGAAATATTTTGAGGGGTGGAAAAATTTAATTTTTTTGTGAGTCGGTCTAATATATATGAATCAACATTAATTTGAATTGTGCTGTATTCAACTTTGTTTAACTGAACCCATCCTCTCGTTTTATATGGATACTCCATATTCTTTTACGTGATTTTTTTACGCGAGTTTTCAAGGAACGTATTACCTAAAAACAGAATTAAGTGTGTGTATATTGAGACCTATTCAAATCAAATGAACTTGAAAAAAATATATAGTGAAAGTACATTACAGCTTCCTGCCCACGATTTTCATTTGAATACCATAAATTCTTTATAGTTTAAAAATATCTTATATTTCGGTTCTGGCGGCTCAATGAGTATTACTTCCAATGTTGTGTGTCGACATAAGCAGCAGACGGATTGTGGTTTAGTACTAAGTTCAATTTATAGCACTTAAAAACTTTAACCAAAAGCTGTGACAAGTGTTTGGTTTCGTTATGCATTTGTTACAAATATAGTGTTGATTTTTCTTTAAAGTTTCCCTTTCATCTCCTGCTAAGATCTTAAGTTGGTGCTCTTATGAAAGATGTAACTTTATGATTTTCTATAGTTTTTGCTTCTTTTGCGTTGAAAATAAATAAAAGATAGATGTGAAGACATTATTTCCTTTTAATTACAATTTCTCCTCCTGTTCGTTTTGCTTCCGTTTCGCTTAAGCATCTTAAGGCATCAGGAAATCTTATGTCGTTTCTGCTTTGCCATTTGTAATGCCTCATGTAACTGGCAGGTTTTTCTTTTATAATTGCAAATTCTTTAGTTTATATTGAAACTAAATATGGGCTGTTCCATAGCAATGGATGCGATATAAATTATATATGTAAAATGTAGGCTGCAAAATAGATTTGCATCAATCATAGTTTCTAAAATGATGAATATTTAGTTTTGCATAAGCAATTTTCGTTGTACAAACAATTCCGATTTCAGTATTATGACATTGGTTAAGACTTTGGGTGCTATTCTATAAGTCGTGAAGCAGTCACTTCGCGTTACTTTTGTCATTTTGGTAGTTTATAAAACGTTACAGCTGTTCGTTGACTACCTGCGCAGAGTAATGTTATTTAATGGGTAGTTTATAAAACGCAGTGCAACGTTTTTGATCACTTCAGCTGTCAAATTGAACACGCCACAGTTCTTCGCGTTATCGGGAATAGGCAGATGGAAGTATTTGGCATTTAATTGCTTATAAGTAGTTGTCAATTTTAGATGAAATGCATTCGACAGATAGAGCTCAAATTTTTTTTTAAATAATTCAAAATTATATTGTTTACGCACTGAAATTCTTATTGACAATAATAAAATTAGAAGTGTAAAGTTCAAGTAAATAATGCCTTGCAAAACTATTATAATTATATTTAAAAATTATAGACATCAGGTCATGTTGACAATAATAAACAAAAGAACCAATACATTACAATCAATACTTACCCCCAAATGGCACGTGTTTTTGAAAATACAACTAATTTAATATAGATGGGGAAATTTATTGGACATTGAACCCCAAAATAACATAGGTTTTTTACACATTTTATGTGAACATTGCTGGTATTTGAAGTATTATAAATAATAGCAATCTTAAAATCTGTTGATCTACTGAAATAGAGCAAATTTTTTTAATCTTTTTCATTCTGAGCATTTCACTCAAGATAACTTTTTCTGATCTATAATTGTTTATTTTAGTTTGGCAACTCTATAAACCGTATATGTCAGTGACAGCATTCATAAACAAACGTAAGAGCAAATTGACATATAAACTACAATTTTTTGACTTTGGCGCTCGCGTTGGCTTTTGCGTCTACGTTCACTTTCGGGACTTTTTCATTTTGTGTCCCATTATTAGCAACATCTTAAGTACAGCATTGATCTAATTCGACGACTTTCCTTAGGACGGTTATAGCTAACCCGTAAAATATTATAATCTGAGAAACGGTATGGCAACATTATAAACTTTTAACACAAATTTTCATGGAAACGTCTATTCTTTTCACAGAAAAGTTTAATTTATATATGTGTTGTGCATTAAGAGTGAAAATAGTTGGTGTAAAAATGTACATCCGCCTTTTAATTTTAAAGTTTATCGATGTGTAGTATATCAGGGTGTATTTAAAAAAGCTATTTTGAAATTTCAGACCCGCGGCCTCTTAAACGAACCGTATTGAAAAGTTGATTATTCAGATGAAAATGGGCGACGTCGCTCATGATAAATTTACACCAAAAATCGTCCACGGAGCCGTTGAGGTTCAGGAGATTGTGAGCGTTGTGTACGCGCGATTGACGGCCTGCAGACAGTAGCTGACGAACTGCTTGCACTTTGTAAGGCAACGTCTTCAAGTCTTCGGCCAAAATACGCTGCAGAGAGCAATGTGTAATGGTCTATTGCGTGGAACGTCCACTGGTCGGCTTTGACGGCTCATCCCCGTCTTCACACACACAGCAGCGATATTCTCGACAGAACGAGCACAATGGGAATTTACAACCAATCCGATAGCAGCCGTTGCATTAGGTATCAGATCGGTCGCAACAATCGAATATGGTGTTCGATCGCTTGCAACAACCGTATTTATGCAAAACAGGATTGCTGTAACCGAATTTCTTATAAATTCTGGTAGCACAACTGAATTCATTTTTAATTCAGTTACCAGAACTTAAATTTATAAAACAATTTTTATACACGCAAAGAAAAAAAACGTTTACTGCACCGTTGCCGCAACTGTAATTTGGTTGATTTGTATTAATTTATTAATCGCAACCGTTCATGTAGTTCTCCCAAATAAACTCATATATCGCAAATATGTATTATATTGTTGCAAACGAGATCTCGAGACCAAACGCGTACAAATTTACATTTGCCGCAAATTAAAAAACGTTTGCGATAACTGAAATTAACCATTTTTTTAATGAGAGCACAGATTACGAATAACATAACTTTCTCTAATTTTTTCTACTGCATACAGAGTCGTATCCACTCATTTGGTATACACACTCCCGCATACACATAATGACCACACACTATAATGCATCTACCCCTATATAATGAATAGGCAAGTGTTATTCGAATGGAAGGACACACAGACGTGTAAGTAGACGGTGACAAAATGGACAAAAATTCCAACTTTTTTCTAAACAAACTTTATGGGTAAACCCAAAATCATAAAAGTTGGAAATAAAAAAAAAACAAAAGATTAAATTAATGGTTAAACAAAAAACCATTAATAAAATTTTTCATTTCAACTCGGTTGGTGTAACCGAAACAACAGTCGGTGGAACCGTTTTCCGTTTCTCGCAAACGTTTTTTCAGCTCTAATTTTTCATAACTCGTTTACTGCAAACGTTTTTCAGTTCTCGCAAACGTTTTTTAGTTTGGAGCAACTACAACTCGGTTGCTAGTCGTAAAGGTTGCTTCAGCTCTGTGGCCGTCGGTGGTGCAATGGTCGTGTGGGCGGCTCTTGTGCATGAGGACGTGGGTTCGATCCCTACTCTAACCACCTTAAATTTCTTTCGACGACGGTCACCTCGTTTAGTGACGGCGGCACTATCGAGTATTTAGCCATGAAAAAGCTTCTCAAAATACCGTTCGGAACCGGTGTAAAACTGTAGGTCCCAATCAGTGAGTGTAAAACTTGAGCGCGCACAGCTCACTGGTTGTGAGAAGGTCTCCCTAATCCCTTCATGGGATGTAACGGGAAACCATTTATTTTTTTTTATTTGTTTCAGCTCTCATTTCTCATACCTCGTTTACTATCTCATTTGTAACTAATAACTTGAAACTAATATTTTGAAACATTTTTTTGATTATGTTGTAATAATTTCCAAACTCGATTGTGGCGACCTCAAACTTCCGCTGTGACTCCCTCTAATTCGGTTTTGACAAACTGCAATTCGGTCATGATAGCCTCTAATTCGATTGTGATAACTTCAAGTTGGGTTAAGATAACCTCTAATTCGGGTTGAATGCCATCCAGTGTGGTTGTAACAACCTCTAATTTCCGTTGCGCCAAACATTAAATTCGGCTGTCTGAAACGAATTTTTCCACAACTATGATGGCATTGCGCTAAGACATTCGTATCCTGCATATTGAGTTAACTTTTCATACTAAAATATTTCTATGATTGTTACCGATAAATAATCCAAATTATTCGAGCTTGAGGTCAGTTTGGCTTTTTATTTTCAACATTCCACTACACCATGGGGTAGCATCATCAAGAAGTGTAATCAAAATTAACAGATTAAGTTATACAAACAAAAATTATACACTGAAAAACGTTTATATAAATCATAGAGTAAAATCCATAGCTAGAGTAGCGACTTCTCTTAGTAAACTAACGAAGTTTGATGTGGTTGCATATGGACGTTGCATGTTGAAAAGTATAGATTTAATAATAGCAGATAGAGGCAATGGTTCAAAACAACAATATAATAATAATAATAATCAATATAACAAAAATAAAGGTATAACCAAAAAGTCCAAAATATGTTAAAATGTTGCAGTTCTCAGACAAAACGGCATGAACAATTTAAGTCTACAATTCTACTAACTACACTCGGCTTAAGTCAATTTACGTCAAATATCTCTCTATCGCACAGGCGTTACCATGAAGGGTGTTAAATGAAACGTCTATTGGGAAAAATGGCACCTCTAGGTCTCATTAATCTATATAACTCGTATAAATAGGCAAACACATTTATGTAGTTATATATACATGAATGTATCCATTCCCATTATTCACTTACACCATGCCGTTGCTGTTTTCTTGTTGGTTCGTTTGAGCCGTTGCCTCTATCGGGTATTAATAAAGCAATACTTTCCAACATGCAACGTTCAAATGCAACACACCAAACTTCTTAAATTTACTGAGTCAAATCGCTTCTCTATACATCAGTTCTCTAGGATATTACCCAATGTTGTAGAAAAATATGGAAAATAAAGAGCAACACTGACCTCAAGCTCGAATAATTTGAATAATTTATTTAAATTATTGTATAAAATTAAATTTTCAAGAAGATTCATACTAAATATAAGTACACATCAGAAAAAAGTATATTTTATTTGAATGTTTCATATTCTCGGTCCAGTCGCAGAGGCTCCAACTTTTTTTTCGATACACCTTAGTTTAAAATGATACAACATGTTGTTTTTTTTTCGCAATATTTCTCGTTGCTTACGCTTCAATTATTTAATTGGTGTCTTAAAGAATCAAAAGTTCTCAGAGACCAAACGAAGCCAAACAATTCTCAATAGACGTTTCGTACAATGTTTTATTCTATACAAAATGACAATCAACCATTCGGATTTTTGTCAACCAAAGTTAATTCAATGATCTTTATGGGCCACAAAATCGTGCAAAATGCCGTAACTATTTAATACATAAGCCACGCGCATGTCTCTTTAAAAATAATATAAATTTTAAAGTAGTATTACGGCTTGCAATGGATGACAGCAGCAATGACGACAACAAAAACAGCAACAATTGCGGTGACAACAAAAGCAAATCTTGGAATTAAGGCTTAGACTGGTATAAAGTAAAGTAGTTATATACGTACCGACTGAAATGCTCCGTGTATTGTCCCATTACTTTGTAGGGTTGATTAGGAATTACATGGCCATCAACAATGGGACCCAATGACGTTGAAAATTGCGACAAAGACGTTGGTATCATCAGAATATCTTGGTAGCTATAAAGAAAGATAAAAACGAAGTAAAAAAATAATGAAAAGATTTTACAAATATTCAATAGAAGAAATTTGCTGTAACAAACATGTACACAAACAACAATTGTACACACAATGGCAATAAAATATCTTAGTACGTTTTTCAAATCTTATCAAACATATAAAGAGGTGTATTTGATTCGTCATTTCGTTTGTTATTATAGTTGGACATAATTTCATTTCACTGGAAATAAGTTAGCTTCTGGGACAAGCTAGGATGTTACATTTAAAACCAGAGTTCGTATTTACACCTCTGGTGGTCACATATTGGAGACACCCATTGGTTAAAGCCTCTTCTGGAGGTAAAATTTTGTATTATTTTTTCGATTGGAGTTAGATCTACTTTTTTAACCCAGGGTAACTCATTACCCACGAAATCGAACCCTGTTTAAAACACGTTAACGGTTGTGTTCTCCCACGAGTAATCGCTATATGAAGTAAATATATTTTGGGATTGCATTTGTCTTTTATCAATCATTAACTGAAACAGAAAATAACCAATATTTTCAAATACTTTCTGGGATACTCCATTTTTTCCGAGACGACCTCTCAGCCCAAAAAGCCAAAATGCAATGTTATTCTAAACGGATGCCACAGTCGGTTGGTAATAGCTGTTGGAATGCCTGAATTTTGTATGGGAACATTTTCAAGTCCAATGACAAAATGCTGGGCTGGGAACCCCGCGAAATGTGCAATTGTTGAACATGTATTCTTGTGGCTGTTTCGGGCTCCTCCACTACATTTTCACGCACTGTCTCCAGATAAACGGGCGGTTCAGGGCCTTCCGGGGCTACGGCTGTACCGTGGCTCGCTTCAAATTGAGTTGCCATACGTCGAATTGTTTGCGCTGTGGGCGCTGCAGGGATTCGTCAACCTGATCCCTCCAGCGGAGTTTTGGTCTTCCTAATTTTCATCTTCCTTCGAGTTCGGTTTCGAAAACCGTTCGTTCTGGTTCGTCTTCATCAATTCTAATGACAAGGCCTAGACAGCGGAATCGCGTTATACTCGTATTGATCCGCTTAACTATATCAATGACGGGATATACAGCTCATGGTTCATCCGTTGCCGATACTCGCCGTTGTGCACTATAGGGCCATACATTTTTCGGAGTATTTATCTCTAGAAGATTCCTACAGATGCTTCGTCTGATTGCGATAAGACCCAGGATTCTGCGCCAGAAAGCAAGACAGGTTGTATGACAGTCTGGTATAGTTGGACTTTTGATACACGAGATAGGACTGTATATCTAAAGTGCTTGCTTAGCCCAAAATAACATCTATTCGCAAGCACGATTATCCGCTTGAGCTCAAGGCTGTCGTTGTTGTTTTTTTTAAGGTGGATCCGTGGTCACCAAATTTGTCCACCACATCGGCATTATAACGGTTATCAACGTTCACGCTTTGGTCTAATCGCGTGGAGGCCCTGCTCGTTGAAACCATTAATTTTGCCTTTACCCTATTTACCGTCAGTGGGTCTAACTCTTTGCGGACTCTTTCTCAATTCTCGAAAACACTGCAGTAATTTCTCTAACTGTGCGGCCAATGGTATCTAACTATATCATCAGCATACGCGTGCAGCATGTGACTTTTGCTGCTGATGGTTTTATTCATGTTAACTGCAGCGTTTCTCATAATGATATCCATTAAGATGTTAACGAGATCGCACGATAGGGTGTTGCCTTGCCTGATGCCTCGCTTGGTTTCGCAAGATACGGTAGGATCCTTACCAACTTTCGCTGCGGATTTGGTGTTTGTCAAAGTCATCCTACAAAGGCGTATGAGTTTTGCAGGAATACCAAGCTCAGCCATAGCTTCGTAGAGTTCCTTCCGTATTGGGCTATCGAAGGCCGGTAATTGGCAAATAAATATCAGGTGTCGATTCGTTCCCAATGGGCCTTGTCCAGGATTTGACGTAGTGTGAAAATCTGGTCAGTTGTCGATTTTCCAGGCCTAAAGCCACACTGGCATGGTCCAATTAGGTCAGCGTTGATTGGCCTTAGTTCTTCGCACATTATACTCGATAGAACCTTATATGGTATGAATAAAAGGCTTATTCCACAGTAGTTAGTACAGGGACTCCAATCGCCGGGCATGCATTCATCTACACAAATTTGGCTAATGAGCTGATGTATGCACATCTTATCAGCTCATCGCCGTCAGCTTTAAACAGCTCTGCCGGTAATCCATCGGCTCCTTCGGCTTTGTTGTTCTTAAGCCGGGTAATAGCTGTTTTGACCTCGCCTTGGTTAGGAGGGGGCAATCGACGCTGTCGCCCAAATAGTGACCGATTGTCTCGTCATTGGATATCTCAGGTACCAATAGGGCAATGATGTATACACGTCCCAATGTACTCTGCACAACTGCGATGAGATTTCCGTCCTTGTATTTATAGACCTGGACCATGTCTGGAACAGTTTTGGGGCATCATTCTTCCTTCTGTATGTCTTAATTTTCTCACTCTCGTACTTTCTCCACTGCCGTTTCCTACGCCTAAAGAGATTGTTTACCTCCTTCTTTATTATCGTACCTACGCCGCTCAGTATCAGCCTCGCGTTACAGATGACTGAAGCACTGCCATGCCTGCAGCGTGGTTTTCGTAATTTGCAATACGACACTCCACATCGAACCTTGGTTTGTTGCGAAGCGGTTTCCCAAAACCAAGTACGGTTGTCACGGCAGTTCGGAAATGGGTTTCCATTTCGCTTCACGATCGTCATCGGGAGGGGTGTGAGTTCTCTGCCAATAGTAGCGAGAGCTTCCTCGAGTAGGCTTTGGCTACCTCTGGTAATTGAAGCTATCCGATGTCCAGCTTCCTCTGCGTCTGGTTTCGTACGATGTTCGCAGTACTTAATCTTGTGCGAACCTATGCTACTACCAGGTAAAGACCAGAATCGATGTTTGCCCCTCTGATCACTCGTACGTCCATAACAGTGGATGAGTGTCTTCCATCAATTACCACTTGATCAATTTGGTTCTCCGTTCTTTGATCAGACGATACCCAAGTAGCCTTGTGGCTGTCCTTCCGCTAGAATCTTGTACCAGTAACGACCATGTTCTTTGGTCGCGATAAAGTTAATTATGTAGTCACATAATGTAGTCGCAACTGTCAGCATGTATACTAAACTTGCCAAAAGTTGGTTGAAACACATTCTCCCTGCCTTCTTTACCATTAATAGCAGTTAATGGAAACTCGCTCGCTCTCTGTACATGTAAAGTTATCCAACATCGTTTGTTGTAAACGTTTTTCGGTTCTCGTAAACGATTATATTTTCCCAGTAAATGATAATTTGCCTCGATTTTCTTCCCAAACTTACTTTTATTGACTATATTACAACCTCGTGAGGTCAGACGTGTATGTGTAAATTAATCAAACAAACAAATTAAACAAATTTCAACATATTCTTCCAACTGGCTCTATCCTTCGCCTTTTCTCGCCAGTGGTAACACCAAGGATACTGAGGGATTCTTCTACCTGGTCTTTCCAGCGGAGTCTTGGTCGTCCTCTTTTCCTGCTTCCATTGGGTACGTTATCAAAAATCTTTCTCGCTGGCTCATCTTCATCCAGTCTGATAACATGACCTAGCCAACACAATTGGCCCACTTTGATTCGTCTAGCTATGTCCACGTCAGAATAGAGATTATATAGCTCTGCGTTCCAGCGACGTCAGTATGCGCCGTTTTCCCTAACAGGACCATATATTTTACGGAGAATTTTTCTCTCGAAAACGCCCACGTGTTTTTCATCCCCTTGCGATATGACCCAAGTTTCGGAGCCATACGCCAAGACTAGTAAAATGAGAGTCTGATATAGCTGGACTTTTGTCCGTCGAGAGAGGGCTTTGTTCCTAAACTGCTTGCTGAGTCCAAAATAGCATATATTTGCAAGCACGATTTTCCTATCTATCTCCAGGCTGACGTTGTTGTCCTTGTTCACGGCGGATCCAAGTTAGACAAATTCATCTACCACTTCAAAATTAAATCGGTTGTCAATGTTCACGTGCGGACCACGTCGAGAGGTTTCTCTAGTCGTTGACACCATCAATTTTGTCTTGCCCTCATTAACAGCAAGACCCACCTTCGCTGATTCCATTTCGATTCCAGAAAATACTGCAGTAACCTCTCGCAAATTTCGCCCAATGATGTCTATGTCGTCAGCATAGGCCACCAACATATGGCTTTTCGTGTTAATGGTCTAGTTTGTATTTACTTCAGCCTTTCTCATTATTATCTTCATTAAGATGTTGAAGAGATTGCACGAAAGTGTGTCGCCTTGTCTATGTCCTCGCTTGGTACAGGGTGGTTCAGTGAGGTCTTTCCCCACTTTCATTGCTGATTTTGTGTTGGTCAGCGTCATTCTACAGAGGCGGATCAGTTTTGCCGAAATACCAAGTTCAGACATAGCTTGGTACAGTTTTCCCCGTACGGGGCTATCGAAAGTAGCTTTGTAATCGATAAAAAGATGGTAGGTATCGATTGGCTTTTCGTGGGTCTTTTCAAGGATTTGCTTAGCGTGAATAGTTGGTCAGTCATGGCCTTGCCTAGTCTAAAACCACACTGATAAGGTCCAATCAGGTTTTCAATAATTGGCTTTAGTCTTTCACATATTACGCTCGACAAGACCTTAAACGCGATGGATAAAAGACTGATAACGCGATAGTTGGAACAGACACACGGTTCACCCTTTTTGAATACAGGACAGAATTCACTGAGACGGCATTCGTCGGGCATAGATTCCCCCAGCCATATACCGCATATCAGTTGATGCATGTGGGCTATCAGTCCTTCGCCACCTGCCTTAAAAAGTTCAGCGGGTAGGCCATCCGCACCAGCGGCTTTATTATTCTTCAGGCGGGTGATCGCCGTTCTAATCTCGTCTAGGTTGGGGGTACAATCTATACTATCTTCCACTATCCTTACCTCCTGATCTTCAGTGGAAGAATCTGAGTGGAGTAGTGCTGAAAAGTGGTCTCTCCACATTTTGAGCACACACTGCTTCTCAGTCACAAGATTCCCATTCTCGTCCTTGCAGGAGGGCAGCCCATTGTTAGGCCCGTTGGTCGATCTTCTTAACGTCTGGAAAAACTTTAGGGATTCACCATTCATCCTGCACATTTCGGTTCTTTCACTCTCTCTCTCTGCTCCCACTGCCATTTTTTTCGCCTAAATAGTTGGTTTTCCTCCTTTCTCAGCTTCTTGTACCGCTCACTCGGAACACGCGTTGTAACTGACTGTTTCGTTGCCATACGTGCAGCGTCTTTTGCATCAGTTGCAATGCGACATTCTTCGTTGTACCACGGCTTATCCTTTTGAGGTTTTTGTTAATATAGTTAATTTTTCCAAAACTTCTTTTGACCGTAAAGACATTTTTCTTTCCGTGTAGATGATATTGCTAGATTCTATATGTTATTGCAATTTAGTTATGATTACATTCATGTACAAACACTAAAGTGTTTTTAATTATTTAAAGTATAAAATATTTCCCAGAAGTTGTTACATTCTGTTGCCCAGGATAAAGTACTTGAACTTATGGCAAATGATAAATAATGTCTAGGGCAATTTAGTGCTTTAAATTTATATTGTCTAGTTGAGAAATTTCAATCCTTTTTTAGTAACTTTATATACAAATATGGAAATTCTTCACAAATTTTTGAAGAGATTCTCAAATGCAATATACACGAGCATGAGTAGTAAATGTTTGAAACTAAAAGCAGTTAAAGGAAATTGTTTAAGCAAAATATGTACGTACATTCTTGCAACAACACACATGTAATTTGCCGCATATTTGTATATAGTCGAACGTGTTTGGCCACATGCTCGATCTTACATTGTGACTCGTTTATTCTATACACAAGACTACTTGCAGATTTATGTATTTTCCAACATATTTTGTCATTTTCAAAAAGTTAATGCCGTCAAGTGTGATTTATAGTATTCTGTATCGTTCAACTTTTGCCATCTTTGCCCTGTTTGGACGTCTTTTGGTATCGCTTAACTGCAGTTTTAGCCCCCATTCCCCCATTCCCCCCTCTAAACCCAAACGAGTACAACATATTTTCCTTAGTACCTTAATGCCACTGGAATAATATGATTTTGTTATTATACTATCAATGTGATTTTTTTTATGTTAGTTTGTGTTGCTCTTTCGGTTTTTCACTCGCTCTTTTTAATAATATACCACATCAAGGACTTCAATCGAGTCTTTCATGTTCTATACGATAGAACATAATATCTCACAAAAAGGTAGTTGCAGCACAGTGTGGTGGTCCTTCCTTTTTGACTTTCTAACAGAGCTTTTAGAGTAATGAAAATTTGTAGCAAGAAATATAAGTATAATATTTAATACGAGTATTGTTATCCATCTTTTGTGTTGCATGTACATATAAAGTTGAGACTTGTAGGCCGTTTGTTACCACAGAATGAAATGGAATGTCCTGTTAAAGATTAGAGAGGTCATAGACAAAAAGTACTTAGTTATGGACCATTGAAATTTGATGTATATACTTCGATTTAAGAAGTGATGGTTTTATGAGAGTATTACGTTCGTCATGAACACAAGGAATTTCTTAAGTCGTCACAGTACAATACAAACCAAAAATTATGTGTATAACGTGCCAAGTAATGGCCTGGCCATAGGTGTCCAGGGAAAGTTACGACTGTAGCAATATTAAAGAGAATAATGTGCTGAAAATTGCGTGCATGGAATACTTTCATTTTTAAAATGAAAGACGAAAAGTTTATTTATCCTTATTGGCCACATCAAATATGATGTGGCTTTTCACTTGCATACTGATCGGCGTCTGATCCATATTGGGCGTCTGCAATCAAATATCCTACCGAAGTGAAGTTGGCCCACCATGGCTGGCCCACTTTTCTGTACAACGTTAAAATAAAACAAATCGATTGGACTATTAACGTCAATTCTAGTTACGTTATTCAGCATGGTATGTGTAATATAAAATTCAGGACATTGATCCAGATCCTTAAAAAGGATGAAAATTAACATTTTTAATACAAGTTTCAGAAAAGTTCACAAAGGTTAAAAAAGATAAAATGTTTAACTTTCTTTATATGGTTTTACTATTACTAGAAAATTTAGAAATAAAAACTCAAGGACTATGAAACAAGAGAAGACCCTTAAAATCGGTGCAAACGATTCGCGCTATATATGTACTATATGAAAACTTCTCAGAAAATTAAAAAAAAGGTTGGATAATTTTCACGGTTAATATTCACGTATGTTTTTGGAAATACGAAGCAGAAATTGCATAAAAAATGTCAAGGACATTGAAACAGGAATAGTCGGTATTTGCAACAACTTCTCTGAATATTAAAGTGTGAAAATTTTCAAAACTTTTTTTAATTTTCTGAGAGTTTTCATGTATCGGGTTTTTCAATAAGAAAAGTTTTTTTTAAATAAAACAAAACCGGTTTTAGATACCAATGAAATTCTTTATTGCTGTGAAAGTACGTTCGATGCCATCATGTATGGAACTCGATTTCTTTTGCATGGCCACCACGGGCACGCTTGCAGAAGTCCAGACGCTGAACCCAATTTTTGACGGTTTTCAAGCATAAATCGGCCGAAACTGCTGCAATTTCACGTTCGATATTCGTACGAAGTTCATCAATCGTCGCTGGCTTGTTGGCATAGACCATAGACTTGACGTAGCCCCACATGAAATAATCTAACGGCGTCAAATCGCACGACCGAGGCGGCCAATCGACTTTGCCATTTCGTGAGATAACACGTTCACCAAACCCGGTTTCCAATAAATTGATTGTGGCATTCGCTGTTTGGCTTGTGGCGCCGTCTTGTTGGAACCACATGTCCTCCAAGTCCATATTATCCAATTGGGGCCAAAAATATTCGGTTATCATTGAACGGTAGCGATTCGTATTCACAGTAATGTGCCGGTCTTGATCATAGCGGAAGAAGTACGGCCCAATGACGCCGCCGGCCCATAAACCGCACCAAACCGTAATTTTTTCGGGATGCAATGATGACTCATGGATTACGTGTGGATTGCTGTCTGACCAATAACGCATATTTTGCTTAGTGACGAAGCCATTCAGCCAGAAATTATGACGACCATAAATTGGACGTAGCGCTCTTAAAGTTGAGGCCAGTGACTCCAAATTTCGGTAGTAAATTTTAATAATGTCGACTCGTTGTTGGCTCGTATATTTTTCCATGATGAAATGGCAAACCTTACTGAAGAGAAATGTCAAAAGAGCGGGAAAAAATATGGCGTCGTTTGCTGTTCCTATCGATCTACTTTGTAGCGTCTCTGTTGAAAACCCCGTTACTTCAATTGTGACGCTATCTAAATTCGGTTGTAACAACATCTAATTCGGCTGTGACAACCTCTAATGAGGTTGTACCAACCTCTAATGAGGTTGTGTCAACCTCCAATTAGGCTGCGTCAACCTCCAATGAGGTTGTGTCAACCTCTAGTGAGGTTGTGTCAACCTCTAGTGAGGTTGTGTCAACCTCTAGTGAGGTTGGTCAACCTCTAGTGAGGTTGTGTCTACCTCTAGAGGTTGGGTCAACCTCTAGTAAGGTTGTGTCAACCTATAGTGAGGTTGTGTCAACCTCTAGTGAGGTTGTGTCAACCTCCAATGAGGTTGTGTCAACCTCTAAAGACATTGTGCCAACCTATAATGAGGTTGAGGCAACCTCCTAATTCGGTTGGGGCTAATTCGGCTGCCTAAACCGAATTTTACTGTGAGTGCAACCAGGAAACAATAGTAACATTTTTTATTTTTTTCGAGCATGACTAATATTAGAATAAGCGTGATTTTGACTTTTTTTGGGTTTGGTAGGCAAGACAAGACGGACAAAACTGCTGTAATGGTGGCGGTCTATATGGTAGTGATTTGCGATATGTCTAAAAGGATCACTATTTCGTCTGCGAACAATTTCGGCATGCATTATATATCTTTATACAATGGTGATGAATAGACAAACCCATATGTTCAAATTAATTAGTTTATTATATTATTCTACTTAACATTTAGAAGTTTACAATGTGCTGTAAACCCTGTCAAGGGTCAAAAGGAGTTTGGGAAATAAAAATTGGAAAATGGAGGATTCATATACTCTCAGTAAAATTCGGGCATATTAAGACATTAAATACCCAACGATTTTGTTATTATACTTATGGACAAAATACACATTTAAAATAGATGATATTTATTTCAGCTTCCAATTTCTGAATTTAACTGAATAACCAACAATTTATTGGGATTATTCTTGGTTATAGTTGATGTTCATGAAACCATTACCGCTTGTAACGTTGTACCATTTTCCAATACCGGTTACCTTGGTAGCAATAACTTCCTTAGCTGGTGGTGGCTGCTTTTGTTGTTGAGCACCATCACCTTCTTGCGGCTGCTGTTGTTGTTGTTGCTACTTTTGGAGTTGTTCTTCTTTGTATTAGTAGAATGCTGACAAAAATTGTCGACGTCTCGCACTAAGTCTTTTTTATAGCACCTTAAAAATTAATTAATGTTGAAATTCTTCCTGGGTATCACTTTTCTTCGAGGTGTTTCAGCTTCATGATTTCCTTGAATTTTCGTCTTTGTGTTTACAAAATATGACAAATGAACACATGATTTGGTAAAAAAGTACCTATTATTCAACCCTGTATGGTAACCCAATTTGCCATATGAATCCGTTACGAATTCTTCGTTGCCCGAAACGGACGTCCGTAACGGACTCGTAACAAATTCGTTTTTGTATGAAATTCCTTTCGAAACTGCAAATCGTTTTTTGCACTTTTTCGGATCCGTCTCGAACTCGCAACGAACTTCATATTCGAATCCGTTTCGGATTCGTTTTTTTGGAAATAAAATCAATTCGTGATGGATCCGAAATATCGCACTTTCAAAGATACACTTTTTTATGTTTTTGCGGACTCGTAATGGGTTCGAGACGAATACGCCAAATCACAATTTCACTGATTCGCTTTTTATTGTTTTTACGAACTCGTAACGGGTTCGGAACGAATTCGAGAACTCAAATTTCGCTTTTTTATGGATTTCGAAGAGGATCCACATGCGTTTTTGTGCCCATTGGGAATATACCAAAAATGTGTCAATCGGGCAACCACGGATAAAAAACGCTAACGCCGGAGGTGATACATAAAGTGCCATACATCACCATCAGTGAGTACGCTGGCGATCACTTGTGATTCGTTACCTGGGAGTTGTACCATTAGGTCGATAATTTCTGTGAAGCAAAATTATGGCTTTTTGTACTATAAGACAGCGGCATCCCATTCAGTTCCTTATGCCTCTTATTTTTTGTACTAATCGCTACTATTGCACCATGTTGTACTATGTTATGTCGAGACTAACGCCGCCATTACTGGGAATTAATTGTCCAGAATTAGTGTTAGTGAGGTGTATTCGACCCTTCACTTGCACTTATGGCCAGGGGCTAAGTACCACACCTCGTAATTTTAATGTGCATCAAAGACTGTCCATATGCATCTACAGTTATATTACCATACACGCCAACTTTCTCTTTCAATGAAATCAAATCCTATTCACACTAATAAGCTATTTAATTATATGTATTTGTTGTTTATACAATGCTCACACATACATACACATGCCCTCGAGAATAATACACTGAAATACAAAAAATAAATAAAAAGTTATAAAAGCTGAAAAAAAACTAACAACGAAAGGCTTTGTTTGTTGATTTCCTGTTCGTCCTTTTTTTGCTCTGTCATGGCATGTATACATCAACATTGAAATACAAATGAAAATGACAATGAAGTAAAAGGAAACTAAGAGTGACAGTTTTTGGGAGATATGGTGATAATTATGTGGCGTTTTGTAATGTTTTTTTCAGAGTCAATTTGAACACAGGCATGAGTGAGAGATGCCAAACAGTTGGCTGTACAAAGTTTAACTTGTATAATTATAAAAATTATGATAACATTATTTATGTTACACTAATTATGTTATACTTTTCTCCCTACCATGAGAATGTCAAAAAAACTGGATAGGTAACCATATAGATGTCAGGGATGGTATTAAAGAATAATTACCAAAAGTGTTGAGAAATAACATGCTAAGTCTATTTAAATTGTATTACAAATTTAGTTATTATTTTTGTTAAATACTAAAACTTAACATATTAGTTGGTTGGTGCTTAAAATATGCCAAGCCAATTCAAGGACCAATTTGAAGGTTATAGTAATTTTAATATACAGACAAACATTCTGCGTATTATTATTTCAAGGAACGTATATCTGTTCTCCGGCGTTCATCGCCTTAGAAATTGTTCCAAACCTCTAGATATTTAAATCAAACCCAACATGAATTAATTAAGATAAAATCTCTAGAATCTTGCTGGTAAAATAATACAATACAGGTACATATGTTATATCTACCACAAATATTTATGCTTTTGTAAAATTCATTCATATGTGTTCTCATGCGAAAAACATGATATGAGTGTATTTGTATTCCTAGTCGAAACGAGAAAGAGGTAAAGTGTGTGGGATGCCTTACAGAGGGCCTGTTTAGTGTGTTAGATATATCGCATTTCTTGTCAGGTTGTGCCAAGAATTTATTCCAAATAAATGGGTGAAACCCATGAAACAGTGCTACACTGCTGCCTGGGGAACGAATGGGTTTTAATCCGGATGCATGTATTGGTGCAGTAGATTAAAACCCTGCAACTGTTTGGTTTTATATCCCCACCAATATTTGGGAGATATATCACCATTCTGATATTGCGGCTAAATCTTATTTTTATCATCAACATATTAATATTGTATTCATATCCTCCATTTATCGTCTAAGCAATAATTTGGAGATATAAGGAAAAATATACTTCAATCAGAAGACAAATTTTCCAAATATATGTTCAATTAATAATATGGAAATTCTGAACAAGCTGCAGCATCTACGGCTAAGAAGTTAGAGGAACAAATAATTGCATAAAAACTAGTCTATATTATTCCAGAATAGTAAAATATTGGTAGAAATCCTGAAACTCAAATTGAAGGGCTTCCAGAAGAAATAATAACGCTGGGAAATGACATGAGAAGTAAGCAAAATACTCAGTGTAATTTCAACAATGGCAGGGGTAATTTAAAGCTTATTATTGAAATTTCCTATTTACGCGCTGAAAAATTGTTTGGATGCAAATATAAAGTGTGTTTGGAGCTTGTCGCAAATATAATATATTTGTGTCCAAACACATTGTGTTTGCTATTCAATATTACATGTTTGAGACACAATGATTAATGTGTTATAATATATGTGTTTGCGACCCAAAACAAAAACAGCTGGTTTTGTTGCACTCGAGTGCAAGAGAATAAAAGTGTGACAACGAGAGAGTCTATCTTGTAAGTAAGTGTGTATCTGTATTTTTGTATTATTCTCTCAGTCAGTGAGTCATAAATATTCTTGAATGTTTGTGAAAATTGCAGATGAAGTTTTACTTATTGTAGCTGACGTATTGCAGTTTAGTTTCCTGTATTCAGTCGTCAATGTTTTATCGGGCAGAGGTTATCAAAAGCGCTTGATCAGTGAAAAAAAATAAACGAAGGCCCGGACGGTTAAATTGTTTGTGGTGTTACTTTGGTTTTTGTGTATGTGTTTCGTTTATATGTATTTGTGCCTCAAAAAGGGATTTTGAGGACAGAAACTGTAAAGGGCAACAACGTGAAGCCCTTTGTCTGTCGGAGTCTTTACAGACAAAATCGGATCGGCGTACCAGATGGCAAATAAGTATAATAAAAATAAACAAAAGTAACTAATCCACGCTTGGCTTGCATGAACTAGATTTGTATATAAATATCTTCTTTGTGTTTCAGCGCATAGCGATAACCAACGCATAGCTGAAACCATCTGAAAACAAAACCGTGAGAGACAACAAAGAACGGAAAAGTAAAAGACCAGCAGTTTCTCATTTCATGAAAAAAAGAACAAATGATGCATTCAATGCAAGTAAATGCAAAAAAGGGCCGTTTTAAATCTTTTATTTTTTTTTGTATTAGTTATTTATAAATGTGTCTTTATATTGATAAAATTAATTATAATAAATAACACCCATAAATTGAATTCAAGTGGCCGTCGGTGGTGCAATGGTAGTGAGCGCTGCTCTTTGTACATGAGGACGTGGGTTGGATCCCTACTCTGACCACCTTAAATTTCTTTCGACGGCGGTCACCTCGGATAATGACGGCGACACTATATAATATTTAGCCATGAAAAAGCTTCTCAAAATACCGTTCGGAACCGGTGTAAAACTGTAGGTCCCAATCAGTGAGTATAAAACTTGAACGCGCACAGCTCACTGGTTGTGAGAAGCTCTAATTTTTTTTATTGAAATTTCATATTTACACGCTGAAAAATCTATCTTGTTTATTGTTTGGATGCAAATATAAAGTGTGTTAGAAGCCTGTCGCAAATATAGTACAGTTGTGTCCAACCAGATTGTGTTTGCTATTCAATATTACATGTTTGAGACACAAAGATTAATATGTTAAAATATATATGTCTGCGACCCACATATATTTATGTTTGTGATACAAATACAGCTGGTTTTATTGCACTGTACTCTCTCGAGAGCAAAAGAATAAAAGTGGGACAACGAGAGAGTCTATCTTGTAAGTGTGTTTCTGTATTTTTGTATTATTCTCTCAGTCAGTGAGTCATAAATATTCTTGAATGTTCCTGAAAATTGCAGATGAAGTATTTCTTATTGTAGCTGATGTATTGCATTTTAGTTTCGTGTATTCAGTCGTCAATGTTTTATCGGGCAGAGGATATCAAAAGCGCTTGATCAGTGAAAAAAAGAATAAAGGAAGGCTCGGACGGTTGAATGGTGTATGATGTTGCTTTGGCTTTTGTGTATGTGTTTCGGATATATTTAGTTGTGCTACCAAATTGAGAAACGATATTGAGAAAAGACACTGGAAAAGACAACAACGTGAAGCCCTTTGTCTGTCCGAGCCCTTACTGAGAAAATCGGAACTGCGTACCAGTTATCAAATAAGTATAAAAAAACAACAAGCATCTAATCCACCGCATAGTTGAAACCTTCTGAAGCCAAAAACGTTAGCGACAACAAAGAACGGAGAAGCAAAAGAGCAAAAGATTCTCATTTCATGAAAAAAAAAACAAATAATGCATTCAGTGCAAGTAAATGTAAAAAAGAGCCGATTTAAATCTTATATTTTTTTTGTATTAATTATTTAAAAATGCGGATTTATATTGATAAATTTCATTATAATAAATAACACATGTATATTGAATTTAAAGAATAATTCGTTTCTAAATATTATTATGTAATGCAGGAAGTACGCATCTGTATCCACGTAAGTATAGGGAGCTTTGGGAGAAACACGCGAATGTTACCACGTAAATATATGAATGTTTGGAATGAAGAGCGCATATGTTTCCAGGTAGAAAGATACGTGCTTGCCAGTAAACATGATACTGTTTGCATTTAAATACAATTGTGATTGGGACTTGCAAACATATGAATGTTTGAAGTGCGTTCCAAACATAGACATGGTTCCTGCAGAATATATTTGGGAGAATATATTGCAGAGGCAGTTTTTATCAGCGTGCATGCACCTTATCAGCTCATTACCCATGGCTTTGAACAGATCTGCCGGTAGTGTATGAGCACCTGTGGCTTTGTTGATTTTAAGCTGTAAAATTCATATTCTGATCTCGTCTGGATTAGGAGGTCAGAAATCGACACCATCGTTGTTGAGGTGTTCAACTCGTTCGTCTGCATTTGATACTCCTGGGACAAGTAATGCAGGGAAGAAATGTCTTAATATCGCCTATGTACTCTGGAGAACTATTATTTGGCCTTAAATTTACACAAGACAAAGTCTGAATAATGTCAGGTTTTTCGTCTTCTCATCTAGCTATAGGAAGAATTTTTTTGACAATTAAATTTATTTCACTCTTACGCTCTCTCCACCGACGATTTCTCGCTTATTGATCAGAATTGATACACGTTGAATAAATAACGACCCCAGAAATATATATGAGAGGAAACATGTACATGTTTGAAAGCATTGTTTTCGCGAATTGAAGGTCTGCTGCTTTTTGGTTCTTCATTGTGACAGAGAGCAGTGTTTTCAGTAGTTTTCAACAAACAAAGCCATACTTGGGTTTCAAACACATATATTATAAACTATTAATGACTGTGTCCCAAACATGTTATATTCAATAGTAAACACAAAGTGTTTGGACACAAGTGTACTATATTTGCGACAAGCTAGAAACACGTTACATTTGCATCCAAACAACAAGAAAAGACAAATTTTTCCGCGTGTATAAGCAGCTCAAGTCACAAGTACGTATGTACATTACACTGTAAGATTATATTCAATCTATTACCAAGTGATCAATCTGATTCTTTATTTTCTCAATACTCAGCTGTCCTGTTAATGGCATTTGTGATGGAATCTCGTACCACTGACAACCATGTTTTTGCCGTCCTGAAATCTATGAGTCTCATTCCATCGTCGGAACTGCTAGCATGTAGACTGGACCTGCTAGCATCTTTATCAAAATGTTATCGATAATTTCATGAAAAGAGCAATGACCTGTGATCATAGCCACTGGGACGATTTGTAAGACGCTGAAAATCGGCTTGTTTTTGTTTGAATGCAGACATAACGTTTTTGCAGCTTGCCGCAAATATAGAATACTTGTGTCCAAACAAATTGTGTTTGCTATTCAATATTACATTTTGGAGAAAAACTTATTAATAGGTTATAATATATACTTTTGTGACCCAAACTACTGAAAAAAACGTGACAGACAACAATGAAACAAAAAGCAACAGATTTTCAATTCATGAAGGCAATGCTCGCAAACATATACATGGTTCCTGCAATATGTTGCTGGGACCGTTTTTTATTTCAGCGTTTAGGTATTTCATTCCGTTCTTAATCGCATTCTGTAGGACGCAATAAAAATGTCAGCATTAGATCAAAACATATGTGATATATTTTTAAACTAAATCGAAGACTTTTGTTGGCATATCCTTTGCAAGTGGTCGTTTTTCATTGCAGAAAAAACAAATCACTCTCCGGTGTGCCCCATATATCTGGTGGCCTTTAACAGATTTTCCCCTGGACAACCAAAGACGTAGTACATATGTGCATAGTTAAATTTAAGGGATTGTTAGCATTTATACCAAAAGTAAGCTTTTTATATTAAACAGAAAAGTTTTCATGTATTTGAAACTTAAATTGACAAAAGTATTAAAAATAATTCATCCAAAGGCTGTCGACAACATATGGTTGTTGTGTCGAGTCTTTGGTTTTGCCATCCATTTACTCCTTTTCCGTAAATAAACATACAAATATAAAATGTGTGTGTGTGAGGCTTTATAGCAATGTACCCACATTCATACATTCCTACAAATGTTGTTTTGTTGATTGTCTGCGTTCATTTAAAACTCGGTCCTTTACGAAATGCTGATTCTCTCGATGAGTAATTGCTTTAACACGAACAAATTTTTAATTTAAAAAGTTTTGTTTCGCCAAAAGGTTTATCAAATAATCACCTACGTAAATGTTTTCCTAATAAACCCCAACAGTGCTTTGCATTAAATGCAGGATATTGCTGAATCCTTTTTGTGACCCTTTTTGAATTTCATTGAATGTCCTTTCTTAAAGCATTTATTGCAAAGGTGGCAAACTTTATTAACTAAGCATTTATATTTGGAATCAAAACATTCTCCATCTTAAAATGGTATCTTTTTTGTATGTTGACAATTTCTTGTGTCGTATTAAAGAAATATAAAAATATATAAATTATTTTTAGCCATCATGGTTAAAATTGTAAACGTACTACGATGGATATACAAAATTTCTCCCGGGATAAATAAATTCAAACTGCAATTAAAGATATATTTCTGTTGTGAATGAATTTGATTTTATTGAAACAGGAGGTAAAAGTGACGACGCATTGTGAGCCGGATTACACAAAAGTGGTAATAATATCGGAACTTGTAAACTAAAGGGTTTTTCAATAAGAGCGCTTCAAAGTTTTTTGTGAATAAAACAAAACCGGTTTTAGATACCAATGAAATTCTCTATTCCTGTGAAAGTACGTTCGATGCCATTATGTATGGAACCCGATTTTTTTTGCATGGCCACCACGGGCACGCTTGCAGAAGTCCAGACGCTGAACCCAATTTTCGACGTTTTTCAAGCATAAATCGGCCGATACTGCTGCAATTTCATGTTCGATATTCGTACGAAGTTCATCAATCGTCGCTGGCTTGTTGGCATAGACCATAGACTTGACGTAGCCCCACAAGAAATAATCTAACAGCATCAAATCGCACGACCGATGCGGTCAATCGACTGGGCCAATTCGTGAGATAACACGTTCACCAAACTTGGTTTCCAATAAATTGATTGGGGCATTCGCTGTGTGGCTTGTGGCGCCGTCCTGTTGGAACCACATGTCCTCCAAGTCCATATTATCCAATTCGGGCATTCACAGTAATGTGCCGGTCTTGATTATCACGGAAGAAGTACGACCCAATGACGCCGCCGGCCCATAAATCGCACCAAACCGTAATTTTTTCAGGATGCAATGATGACTCATGGATTACTTGTGGATTGCTGTCTGACAAATAACGCATATCTTATGGACGAAGCCATTCAGCCTGAAATGAGCCTCATCGCTGAAGATGATTTTAAGTTTATTAAGATGATTAAAGTTGAGGCCATAAATTGGACGTAGCGCTTTCAAAGTTGAGGCCCTGACTCGAAATTTCGGTAGTAAATTTTAATAATTTCGACTCGTTGTTGGCTCGTATATCTTTCCATGATGAAATGGCAACCCCTACTGAAGAGAAATGTCAAAAGAGCGGGATAAAATATGGCTTCGTTTGCTGTCCCTATCGATTTATTTCCCTGTTGAAAACCCCTTTATTAATGTGATTGTTTTAGAATCAACTACATGTGTGTACTAGGGTGGCAATGCAATGTATGGAGCAATTATTTTTGTCTAATTTTAACAAATACCAGGCAGATTCTTATACCATTTGGTCTAGAACTAGAGTGGTGAAAATTTGAGCCCAATCAGTTTACTCTAAGCCGTTCCAATTTGTTGACAAAACTTTCGGGTTTTGGCATTTTGGGTGTAAATTAGTATACACTAGAAAATTTTGCATTTCACAGTTCATTTGAATAAAAAATTCCACGTTAATTTAGTTCGACCTAGTATAAAGTGTTAAAAATTTGAATAAAATCCCACCACTCGAGGGTTCAAACCCTAAATTTAAAATATTTGCAAATATTTAAATTTGGGTTTAACGGTTTTTCTCCAAAAGTTGTATCTAAATGAAAATAAAAAAAATAATTCAAAAAAAAATAAGTTACAGTGTTTTATTTATAAATGCACTAACAACTAGAAAATAATTTTTCTCTTAGCCTCAATAAGTATATTCTTCTTCATGATGGGGTTGTACAATGGTCCACCTACTTAGCACTTCAACAACAGTGATCTAGAATCTAGACTCTAGATACTTTCAATATAGAGCGTAATTAAAATGAATTAGTTAATTAATTTTTTAGGGATCTTTCAAATAAACCGCTTGCATTTAAATTAAAAATGGCGACAACATTAAATGTCGAATTAAGTGTCAAAATTAAATGCCAAATTAAGTGTCAAAATTAAATGTCAAATTAAGTGTCAAAATTAAATGTCAAATTAAGTGTCAAAATTAAATGTCAAATTAAGTGTCAAAATTAAATGTCAAATTAAGTGTCAAATTAAGTGTCAAAATTAAATGTCAAAGTTAAAGTCAAAATTAAATGTCAAATTAAGTGTCAAAATTAAAGGTCACATAAAGAGTCAAAATTAAATGTCAAAGTTAAATGACAAAATTAAATGTCAAATTAAGTGTCAAATTAAGTGTCAAAATTAAATGTCAAAGTTAAATGTCAATATTAAATGTCATAGTTAAATGTCAAAATTAAATGTCAAATTAAGTGTCAAAATTAAATGTCACTATTTCTAATTTAAATGCAAGCTTTTTATTTGAGAGATCCCTAGAAAATTAATTAACTAATTCATTTTAATTACGCTCTTTATTGAAAGTATCTAGAGTCTAGATTCTAGACCATTGTTGTTGAAGTGCTACGTAGGCGGACCATTGTACAACCCCATCATGAAGAAGAATATACTTATTGCGGCTAAGAGAAAAATTATTTTCTAGTTTTTAGTGCATTCATAAATATATCACTGTAACTTAATTTTTTTTAAATTATTTTTTTATTTTTAATTTTTTAGTAAATAAATTTTTAATGTTTTAATTTTTTTTTTCATATTCATGTATTGTCATCCAAATCTGACAAGTGTGCAAATTTTAAGTTCGATTGGTGTTAAAAATGAACAATACAGACTGACAGACAACAAAGCAAGTTAAATATAACACTGTAAAAATATTCAAGTCGGATATCAATGCCTTCTAGTAGAAGTCCATATACTCACAGTAAGGTATATCCCGATATCGTAACTCTATGGTTTCGGGATGATATGATGCGGCAAAGTAGACCATCTCATCCATCTTAAAATAAAACTTATGAGCTCAAACCGATTCAATAAAATCGTATATGACAATTGGTTACACCAACCGGGTTAATAAAAAAAAAAAATGAATGCGACCTACAGTTTTACACCGGTTCCGAACGGTATTTTTAAGAAGCATTTTCATGGCTAAATAATCTATAGTGTGGCCGCCGTCGCTATGCGAGGTGACCGCCGTCGAAATAAATATTAAGGTGGTCAGAGCAGGGACCGAACCCAGGATCTCAAGTACAAGAGGCGCGCACACTACCTATTGCACCGCCAGGTTAATAAACCGATTTAAAAGCACAGAAGCTTGATATTTCGGTTATACATAATTTACTAATTTCAGTATTAATATATTACTGTCTTCTACAATTTTTTTTAAATATATATATAAATAAACTGGTAATTTAGATTTTAACTGGATTTCAATGACCCAAACGCTTTAAGTAATACTGTGTGTAATTTTTTAAGTCATGGAAATACGGACACCACTACGTGATAAAAAACAAAAAAAGACAGCCGTGTCTCCCAGTTTTGCTCAAAGTCATACCAAGCCCTTTGTTTTATGAGCCCCCAGAGATTTGGGCATCGGTGTCATTTCGGCAAAAAAGTGATCACTTTGTCAGGCTCATATCTTGCAAACCGTTCGTAATTCTTATTTTGTATGCTGCGACTCTTGTTGCGTGTGCTGAGCCTACTGCTTTGCCTCTGCTGCTGCGGTCGGGGAGATAGCATAGTATCTCAATGTTGAAGTAAACGATATTATCTCTGCACACAATCAATAAATGTCTTCGGTTAGTGACTTGTGTAAATACACACTGCAGTTGCTTAACGGGCTAGACGATGCTGAAGATGATGCTTCACAAACATCGAAACGATCGTCCAGAGAATGTGAGTTCGAATCCCACCCGCGGCATTTACTTTTTTTCACTAACCGGAGAAAACATGATCTCTTACAGACTTAAAGGAAATTACGGTACTAAGAATCATTCTTAGGAAGTTCATATGTTCTATAAAGTTGTTTACTGAGATCTTATGTACATTCCTGTAGTTCATTTCTTCCTTGAATTTTGGACGGTTTGCTACCAATGGACCTGAACAAGGGAAAAAGGTAATCTTTGACCTTGAAGATGAAGTGTTTTTGTCCAGAGTTTTTATTCTTTATCATAAGAGCTACAACTTTCCGTCAGAGAGTAAACCAAAATTCTGAACGGTTTGCAAGATATGGGTCTGACAAAATGATCACTTTTTTGCAAAAATGACACCGAGGCCTCAAATTTTTGGGGGCTCATAAAAATAAAAGTGGCCGGCGGTGGTGCAATGGTTAGTGTGCGCGCCTCTTGTACAGGAGATCCTGGGTTCGATTCCTGCTCCGACCACCTTAAAATTTCTTTCGACGACGGTCACCTCGCTTAGTGACGGCGACACTATCGAGTACTTAGCCATGAAAAAGCGTCTCAAAATACCGTTCGGAACCAGTGTAAAACTGTAGGTCCCAATCAGTGAGTATAAAAAAACTATAAAGCGCACAGCTCACTGGTTGTGAGAAACTCTCCGCAATTCCTTCATGGGATGTAATAGGAAACCATTTTTATTTTTTTTTTTTTCATAAAAATAAAAGTGCATGACTTTTGGCAAAACGGGGAGACACGGGTCTTTTTTTTTGTCTTTAATCACGTAGTGGTATCCGTATATGGTTATGTTTTTTTCATGTTGCACTGTGTAATCAAAAACGGTTATCATATCTGTTTACGCAACGCAATAAAATTATAGAATTTTTGGTACAGGTTTCTACAACTACATTCCTCAAGCCCGGGGTTTTAAGCCGGTTTGACCACATGAGTTAAATTTGCAATTCATCACTTGCACTTGTTTGATGCCACCGTTGTTAAATCAAGATCCAAATACTGGAATAAAAGACCGGTGCCAATAATAAAATCCGGATTTATTAACAGCTTTCTACAAACAGATTTTTAATTGTGTTAAACCCGGGGTTTTAAACCGGATTCTAAAACCCGTTATTGCAACCAATTGTCATGTCCGATTTTATAGAATCGGTTTGAGCGCATAACTTATGTTTTTAGCTCATGTTTTGCAATTTGTATGATTTGGCACCCTTATAAAGCCATCTATGCGATTTTTATCGAGATGGCCAACTTTGCCGCACAATATCATCCTGAAACCGTTGAGTGAATATACCGTGTTTTACCTTATTGCCAGCATATAGACTTCTACTGAATGGCGTTGGTACCAGAGTTGCATATTTTTTCGTTTATATAAACTTTTGGGGAGAAACCAAAAACCCAAATTTACATTTTTTCTACATTTTTAAATTTTTTTTCAAATTAAGAGTTTGAACCCCAAGAGTGGTGGGATTTTACTCAAATTTTTACCACTTTATATTCAGGTCGAACTAAATCAATGTGGAATTTTTTATTCCAGTGAACTGAGAAATCAAAATATTGTAGTGTATAAAAATTTAAACCCTAAATAAATTACCAAACCCCGAATACTTTGACCACAAGTCGGAACGCCTTAGAGTTATCCAATTGAGCTCATATTGTCACCACGTTAGGTTTAGACCAATAAAATCACGGGTCTATACGAATAATCCAGACACGGTGAGATACAGCTGCATGTCTGTGAAAAATTCATTAACAATTTCGTGAAAAGGGAAATGGCCTGTCATCAGAGCAGTGCTGGCCATTTGACGCATATTTTATTCCGTACTTAATCGGTACACGTCGTCTTTGCAATACAATAAAAAAAAAACAACTACATATTTAAAAAAATGCGTGCCTTCATTTTAAGATGAAAAAGTGCATTCTTACTGAGACACCCTTTATAAAGGCCATATACATACTACTAAAAAACCTACTGAAAGTAAGAAATGGCAACTATCAGTCTACAAGATAAAAGACTTCGGTTAGTGTTTCGGTGGCAAGACGCTGCTGAAAATGATGCTTCACAAACATCGAAACGATCATCCCGCGAAAGTCAGTTCGAATTATAAACGTAGAGTTTACAATTTTTTAATGATCACACATGATCTGTTAGCCTAAAAACAATCACAACTGTTTAAAACCACAATCATTTCGACACATTTGGGTGTGTTTTATGTAGAAAATAAAATCTGGGGTGTTATGAAGCACCCTATAGCAATTGTGTGATAGTAATGTATTGTATTATAGTGGTTCTATTTCAAATTCAAAATTAGGTAAGAATTTGGGAAAGTGTGTTAGCCAAAACAAAACAAAGTATCAAGTTTGTATTTTACTAAAAAAAATTAAATTTTAAAGCTACGAAATTTAAGTAAATATATTGCAAATGTATTCGTCACAGCATGGCTGCCGATGTCCTATAACTCCAAAAAGATTCGGTTTAAATCGTGTTTTTGGTGACAACAAAAATATTTTCATTAAATACGAGGAATTTGGTTTTTAAATTTGTATATGAAGATCAATTCTATTACAAAATATGGCCCTAAGGGTTCGGTTAAAATATCAGAACATACAAATAAATAAATAAAATTGTTTAAATATTTTTGAGATATGTATAATCATCGAAACGAATTTATTATGCCAGCAACTAATAATTAACTTGATGTATCATTATATCATGGAAACCAAATGAAACATAAAATTTTTAAATTTATTGCGACTGATAATATCAAATCTTAGTATTGAAAATTAAGCGGTCCAATGAAAAGTCTATAGTAGGAATTTGTAATTAATCGCTACTGAATAAATTTTATGGTTCATGGATCCCACCAAAATTGTATGTGGCAACAAATTCGGCAGTGGCAATAAATCAGCAATATTTCAAAATAGTTTAATAACTGCAATTGCAATAAGGACCTTGACATACATCTGTGCGAGTGTGTTCGTATGTGTAATATAATGTAATAATTTAGTTTATATTTAATATACCACATATATATAAGTATTAGAGTATTAGAGAATATTTTTGGAAATTATTTTCGAAGAAAACATAAGGCTAAAATCATTTTAGATTTTAGAATGTTTCGTCAAAAATTTCCTAAATGTTTTTCCGATATGTAAGTCGGTGGTGGTGCAATGGTGGTGTGCGCGGCTCTAGTACATGAGAACGTGAGTTCAATCACTGCTCTCACCACCTTAAATTTCTTTCGACGGCGATCACCTTGTCTCACACAATCAGTGAGTCCTGGACTTTCGAGACACTCACTAAACGAGGTGACCATTGTCGCATGATATAACGGGTCCGCCAAATAACTTTTTTTTTGAAAATGCTATAAAACAAAAACTACTGAATATTTTCTCAAATTTCTTTTTTTATTTGAAAGTAAAATCCTTCCGGTTAATAATGGAAAATAATTTCATTCAAATGGCTGCCTCGGCTGGCGATACAGTAGCCTACACGATCGGTCCAATTTTTAAGCACATTATCGATTGTGTGCAGCTGTATTTCACCAATGGCTTCACAAATATTGTCCTTTAAAGCGTCAATTGTCTCTGGCTTGTCGGCGTAACACTTATCATTGAGGGCACCCCACAAATAATAGTCCAACGGTGTCAAATCGCGGCTCCGAGGTGGCCAAACGACATCAGCTCTGCGGCTGATAATGCGATCTTCAAAAACAGGGCGCAAAACATCGAGTGTAGCTTCGGCTGTGTGGCACGTAGCGCCGTCCTGTTGAAACCAAATGTTGTCAATATCCTCTTCTTCAATTTTTGTGAACAACACTTCGTTCAACATGGCCCGATAACGATCGCCATTGACTGTAACGGCCACTCCTTGTTCATTTTCGAAGAAAACTGGCCCAATTATGCCTCTGGACCAAAGTCCGCACCAAACAGTGACTCGTTTTGGGTGCATCGGCCTTTCAATGTATTCGTGCGGGTTTTCTGTGCCCCAAATGCGACAATTTTGCTTGTTTACATACCCGCCAAGATCAAAATGAGCTTCATCTGAAAAGATGATTTTTTTTGGCAAAATCGGCATCTTCTGTAAGTCGTTCGCAGGCCCACTTAGCGAAGCGAAAACGCATTGGATGGTCAGTTGGCTTCAACTCCTGAACCAATTGGACTTTGTATGGTGTCATACCAAGGTCTTTATGCACAATTCGTCTCAATGATGTCTCCGAAATGTTCAATTGTTGAGATGCACAACATCGATGGTTCCCGGCAAAACGGCCGATGTTGGACGACCTTCGCGAAATTCAACCTGGAGCGAACAGCGTCCGAGACTGAACTCTTAGCACCAGCAATTTAGCTTCATGGTGCTTCATCACCAAAAGTCGAAGGAAGTTGATTGATACACTCTTGTCTCGATAATCCACGCCGAAAATCGAAAAAATCATCGCGCGTAAATTTTCACGGTGTAATTCCATTTTTTGACTCAGATTAATTTTTGCAGCAAGTCCAGTTGAGCCCAAAATCCCGATTTTTGTTATTTTTTTGGGGGCGTCAACACATTATTTTAAGCTAAAGTGTTAAGAAGAAATTTGTGGGAAACCGATATTTTCGGAGTTATGGGCCTCCAAGTTCAGATATATGGCGGGTATTACATTTAGAAAATTGCCTTTAGTGATTGGTTTGGTCGCTGTTTTGTATAACACAGGCCAAAATAATTGAAAAATATTAGTTATTAGTTATCGAGATATTGAAATTTTTACAACTTAGTATGAAAGTTGTAATGCGAGTATTTGGGTCCTTCCAAACAAACATAATTATAGGGGGCCCAAATATTACACTTGAAATTTACGAATCAAAACTGGGCACAAGAAAATACAATAGGGGGCACTGCGTAGAAATGCACGCGATTTTTTTAAAATAATTTTTATTTTTATGACGAATAATTATTTTAAAAAAATTGCTGGATATTTTTAATATAATTTTTATTTTTTGGGGGAAAAAGAATTTTTATTTTTTTGACAAAAAACATCTTTTGAGAAAAAAATATTTTTTTTTCTTATTCTTTAAACGAGCTTAAGATCAATTATATGTGTTGCTCGTTTAAAGAATAAGAAGAATTTCAATTGAAGATCGTGGACAACTTTATATATTGTGTAAATTTTTTTTTTTGCTCAGCTTTAACTGTTAGATGCTCGGGATTTTAAAAGGTTACAAAGACAAATAAGGTGTCTTATTTTAGATGCAGGGCCCACCTATCTGACGGCATTGTCAAATTAGTACCTTCACATCGGCAATATTCTGAGATAATAGCATTTTTTCTGAAAAAGTAGGGTTATAAAAGACGAATATCATGAATTGGCTCGCAATGGGTTAACGAATCGTGGATATGAATACGGAGTTTTAAAGACATTTCTATAAGCTTTCCAACGATAGCCATATTGTTCCGGTCCATCCGAAAATGTAGAAGATATTAAAGGTTATATGTTCAAATTTTGGGGGCCCGTAATCCGGGAGATATGGGCCGCCGACAAAAAGAAAATTTGTAACTTTCTTTAGATACAAATTTATACCCATTGTAGTAATTTGGTGCTATTACGAGAGGTTGGGCTGTCCTGGACTGAAATTTGAGCTTTCCAATGCAAGTTCCAGTTTTCATCTGGCAACATAAATTGCAACCCTCTAAATGCTAGTAGCCCAAGATCGCAAAGAATGGACTTCGTCAAAAAAAATTGCAGTCCCCAAAATGATGGCATTGAATTTGAATTTATTGTTTATTAAATTTTATAAAATGCAGAGGAGTTTTGATTTTAGGTTTTAGTTTACACAAACAGTACATTTAGTACAACAACAAAACTTCACTTGAAAATAAAGCACATAAATAAATACACCATATACAATTCTAAAAATTATTCAACATTTTTAAATACTTCAAAAACCACATGGTACCTATTCTACATTCCTATTCCTATTTATTGCGTCCATACAAAACGACCCGCTCCAGTGAACATACATACGTATAAAATTCGTACGTATAGATTACAATTCTCTTGCTAACTAAGAAGTCCTGGTAACAACTCTGGGAATTTGCATTTACAATATGCAATTATCACTAAATTCTCTTGGCTCAGTCTTCTGCTAGGGAATCAGCAGTACAATTCTTTGGAACTTTTAAATTTACTTTGTTGCATCTGCCAGAGCAATGAATGCATCTTCATTTGCAACTGCTGAGATGGGAACTGGTGGGTATTGGCTTACATTACCATTTTTAGATAGTTTCTCATTTATATCATTTCAATTTAACTTTTATCATATTTATTCATTTGATGCTCATGCATGTTTGTAAAGATACATACAAACATTCTCAGATATCCGATTTGAAATACAATTTACTTGTGGGAAGACATTACAATGGCAAGTTAATAATTTCCTTTGGGAAATACTAATTGATGTAATTTCTTTAATTAGTTCTGTTGTAGAAGAAATTCATTGTTTAATTTGATAATTTGTTCAAAAAGTTTAAAAAATTTGTACACAACTTTCAAGTTACGAACTAAATCAATAATATTGAGACAAACATAACAGTGAGAGGCAGACTAAAATCCTGTAATTCGGATTAAAAACCAAATAACAATGAAGAATCGTTGTCTTTCTTTTAATATAGAAGTAGTAGCACTTAATGACTAAACAAATAAATTATGTATCTCCCTATCACGTGGTATGTTTTAGGGGCACTAACTGGGACGTTGAGTTTTACACCGCTTCATTATGAAGATTTTGCCATGTATGACCATGTAGACCGCACATGAAATGCCTCTTGGTGGGATGCGTCAACAAATTTGGCATCAGTTAATAAGATTTTAATATATTTTTTATACAAACCAGCAATTATTGGGTAAATAGTAAACAAATAGTAAACAATTTGCTCATTTTCTGATAATATTTGCATCAATTTAAAAGAGTTAATAAACAGAAATAAATCGTATGCAAATAAATGCAAAAAAAAATTAAATAATAAATTAAAATAATAAACTTTTCGCAACAACACTTACCTGCAATCTTGAAATATTAATTATTTTGCCCGGCTCATTAATAAATTAATTCTTGTTAACAACATGGCTAAATAGTACTTGGTCCAAAAGCTACATTTGTAATATTAATATTACGCGTTTTCTCCCTCTCGGTCAATACAAACATACTGAAATGCTTGGTCTGTAATCCCTTTTCAATGTGTTGAACACGAATGTAACACGTAAATACCCTTGTAAATATCCGTGCAAATACCCAGCAAACCAAACGGTAAGAATTCGATTAGAAATCAAACTGAATGTTGGTAACAACATCCCATTTCGGATCCTACATTAGAAAGGTTCAAGACTAACATTAAACATTATGTCTGATGAAATTTTTATAATTTTGTTAACATTTCACACCGATTTTCGAACCAATTCTAAACTAAAATCATGGAAAATTCTGAAGGCAAATTCGATTTGTCATACGGAATGCTGACGTTATGTATTAATAAATTCTGAAGGCTTTGCCATCAGGTCGTAAAGAATTATTATCGGAATCTGACACTGATCGGAAAAGCATCGTCACAGGGATAAAAATGATCATAACCCCAACAACTTTTTGGCATCGCAAGTGAGCTAATGTGCAGTTTCATTCCCGCTACGAAAATATGTTCATCAACCGCAAATTGTTCGTCACTGCGATGAAATCATGGTTGTTGCTGCAATGAATTTGATTCATTATTCCAACGAATTTATTTCGTTGCTGCAATTAATTTGTTTCGTTGCTGCATTGAATAGGTATCGTTCTTGCAATGAATTTATCGGAACGAAGTTACTTGCAGGATGGGGGCTAAATGAAACAAAAGAAACAACTTTTTTTAACACTATTATGCTACAACCCAGTATTATCAACCATAGATAAAGGAAATAATTGATACAGCGGGACCATTGTCAACTTTGTTCATTAGGTGCTGTCCTGTACTACTGTCACTTTCATTTAAGTTTCCCATAATTCTCATTGACTTTTATTCAAAATTGTGGGAAACTTTTGCGAAAGTAATTTAATCAAGGTAAAATGTGACAAAATTTAAATGATTTTACATAGTAGCATATGTTTCTTATACCTATCTAAAAATTATTTCAAAGCCATGAGCCCGGTGTTGGGATATCAATTGGAGAAAACCCGTAAGACTGCCCAACGATAAACATGCCGAAACGCCTTTCTGATTTAAAAACTGTGTTTGAGGACTCTCAACAAGGGATGGTAGCTGAACCGGGCGAAGAACCAATTTATTATGTTATAGACGGAGGTGACATGACTTTGCAATTCGATGGCCATCAGATATTGTACTTTAAGTAACGTGTTGAATTCTTGTTTCGAAGTGATATTTTTGTTAAAAATTAATTTTTCTTTTGATATGAAATTTTAGAATTTTAATGTCATATTTTTTTACTTTACTTTTGGGGAACAAAAAAAATCGCATTTATTGCTTTCAGCGACATCTAGAAAATTATCCATTATACTAAAATACAATTCAGATTTTTTTTTATTTTTTTGTTGTTTGGATGCAAATATAACCTGCGCAAATATAGTATACTTGTGGAAAAGCACATTATGTTTGCTATTCAATATAACATGTTTGGGACGCAATGATTAATGCATTATAATACGAGAATTTGTGACCCAGATGTGGCTTTGTTTGTTGAAAACTGCTGAAACGAAAACCGTCACTGACAATAAAGAAACACAAACACACATATCTTCAATTCACGAAAACAATGCTTGCAAATATGTACATGGTTCCTACAATATGTTGCTGGCGGCGTTATTTTGCGGCGTGTGCCGATGTGTAACTATATTTTGACCTGCCATTGTGAGAAATTCTGAAGCTATTTTCGATTTGTCGTACCGAAATCGGCCGATCACTGACATTTCGTGTTACTAAATTCTGAAAGTTTTGCCGACAAGTCGTACCAAATGCAGCCCGAAGACTGACCTAATATCTTAAAAAGTTCTGATGTTTACATTGAGATAAATTAAATTTTTTTGGTATCCGAATGATTGAAAAATCTTTAAATTGCGTATCTTTTCTGTCCAAGTTGGTACCGAAAATTGAACGCAAGGACCAACACGAAATCTGCACTACGCCTCTCCGATTTTTTTTGCTGATGTTTCATACTGTTTTCTAACTAAACCTTGAACTGCAATAATGGGAAATTCTGAAGAGAAATTCGATTTGACGTACCCAATTCAAAACGAACTCAGATATTTCGTCTTAATAGATAATGAAGGTTTTGAAAATACCGAATTTTTGCCGAAATCTGACCTCATATCTCAAACAGTTCTGATGCTTATATTGAGAAAAATTAAACACGTTTGAGAAATTACGAGATTTTTTCCCATATTTTATACTCATTTCAAACTAAACTCTGAACTGCAATCGTGGACAATTCCGATGGGGTTTTTTATCTTTGAGCGACAAGAACACTAAGATAATTCTGAGGTTTTTGTCGACATTCCATACCGATTTGAAAAAACAAACTTTGAACTGCAATCAATCATGGGAAATTCTGAAGAGAATTGGAAACATGGGAAATTCTGAAGAAGTCTGGTATTTTCGGCTTAATACATTCTCAAGGGTTTTCCCGTTAGTCTTACCGAATTCAAGTAGAATTCTGACCACATATCTTAAAAAATTCGGATGTCTGTACAAAGATAAATTAAATTAAATTAAAATTTCCTATTTCGGATGCTATTTCTGTCTAAGGTGGTATCGAAAAACGTATGATAGCCCCAACAAGAACTTCAAACAACTTGCCTGAGATAATTCTAAGGCTTCTGCCGACATTTTATGCTGATTTTTAACTAAATTTTGAGCTGCAGTCATGAGAAATTCTGAAGGGAAATTCGATCTCTCGCACCAAATTCAAAACCAAATTCTGACATTACAACTTAATAAACTCTGATGACTTTGCCGACATGATCTGACCAGATATCTTACAAAATGCTGATGCTTCTGAAGAACTTTAAATTTTTTGACGACATATCTTTACGATTTCTGACCAAACTCGGGATTGTAATCATGGGGAATTTTGAGGCCAATTCAAACCAAACCAAATTCTGACATTAACACAAAAAAACAAACTGTTTCCCATTACATCCCACGAAGGGGTAGGGGTGAGCTTCTCATAACATGGGAAATTCCGAAGAAAAATTCGATTTGACGTACCCAATTCAAACCGAACTCATCTTAATGGATTATGAAGATTTTTCCGAAAAGTTATACCAAATTCTTGCCGAAATCTGACCTCATACCTCAGCCAGTACTGGAATTTATATTAAGAAAAATTAAACATATCTGAGAAAATTCCGAGGTTTTTTTTCCATATTTTATACTGATTTCAAACTGAACTCTGAACTGTAATCGTGGGACATTCTGGAGGGGTTTGTTGATCTTTGAGCGACAGGAACGCTGAACGGCTAATATTATTCTGAAGTCTTTGTCGACATTTCATACACATTTTTAAACAAACTTTGAACTGCAATCAATCATAGGAATTTCTGAAGAGAAATTCGATTTCTGACATTTCGACTTAATACATTCTGAAGGGGTTTCCCATTAGTCGTACCGAATTCAGGTCAAATTTTGTCCTCATATCTTAAAAAATTCCGATGTCTATACAAAGATAAATTTAAGTTTATATCCGAAAGTCCGAAAAATCTTCCTATTTCGGATGCTATTTCTGTCTAGGATGGTACCAAAAAACGTATGGTATCCCCAACAAACTTTAAACGACTTGGCTGAGATAATTCTAAGGTTTCTGCCGACATTTTATACTGATTTTTAACTAAATTTTGAGCTGCAGTCATGAGAAATTCTAAAGAGAAATTCGATCTCTCGCACCAAATTCAAAACCATATACTGACCTTACATCTTAATTAATTCTGATGACTTTGCCGACACGATTTCCCTGCCGAAATCCGACCCCATAACTCTTAAAATTCTGATGCTTCTGAAGAACTTTAAATTTTTTGACGACATATCTTTAAGATTTCTGACCAAACTCTGGATTGTGATCAAGGGGATTTCTGAGGAAATTTTTACAAAATTTAACCAAATTCTGACATTATCACAAAAAACCCTGTTTCCCATTACATCCCATGAAGGGTTTGGTGGGAGCTTCTCACAGCCAGTGAGCTCTGCGCTTTCTCGTTTCACACGCACTGATTGGTACCTACAACTTTACACCGATTCCGAATGGTATTTTTGAGAAGCTGTTTCATGGCGTAATAATAGATAGTGCCGCCGTCACTAAACGTGGTGACCGCCGGCGGAAGCAGTGTAAGGTGGTCAGAGCAGGGATCGAACGCACGTTCTCAGGTACAAAAGTCGCGCAGGCTAACCAAATGCTAAGCTCTGTGTTTCAGATTGTGTTTGTTATCCAAATCATTGCTTGTACACTCACAGAAATAATGCCGAATTTAGAGGTCGTAGCAACCGAATTTGAGGTTATCGCGACCGAATTAGGGGTTACCACAACCGAATTAGGCGTTAAAACAACCTCATTATAGGTCATCGCAACCTCATTAGAGGTCGTAACAACCTCATTAGAGGTAGTTACAAACTCATTAGACATCGTCACAACCTCATCAGGGGCCGGCCGAACCTATTTAGACCAGAGTATTTAGACAAAGCTTTCGAAATACATTTCGTAACCGTCGTAAAGCTGTAGGTCCCAATTATTGTGAATGAAACTAAAGAGCGCATAGCTCAATGATTGTGAAAAGCTCTCCCCTTTCCCCACAAGGAATGTAATGGTAAAATTTATATTCAGTTTATATTTTATATTGGAACAAAATAAATAAAATTCGCTCAAAAGTTTAACAGATACGAATTATTTGGTAAATGTCGGACCAAAAAGCAATACCTGAACAACTTTCAATAAAATAAATCAATAAAACACGTTTCAGGACTCATTCAAATATGGCGAAACAAAATAAAAATCTCTCTGACAATTCTAACATAATTCATAACGAATTAGATAATATTTGGCGTTCAGAGTTCAGATATTATTCATTTCATTCTGATATAAAACATTGTCCTAACATTTAGGTTTACTGGGTTTCAATGTATTGAATAACCATATTACACATACATGGGGTGACAGAGATGAAAATGATTTGAAATTGACCGCAAATATTTATGAAACAGAGCGGAAAATCAAACAGCGCTAATGACCATGACTGGCAACCATCATGACCTACATACATACCACCGTTACTAAACTTTAACGTGACAAATTAATTGCTGATAGTTACCAAGAGAAAGTTGATTTGTTAATTAACGCAAAAGCACCTTGTTACGTTATCCTTTCGATGATTTCCCCCTCCTAGGCTAAATCCAATCAATTCATTAACTTACCGCTTTTGTCGTAAACACGACAGCATTTCTTCATTGTCATCATTAAGAGGACAATTAAGCCCATGAGCTATTTGCATAGTAAGCTGCATCGAATGATTAGAAGCTGCCCAATCGGACATGGCAGAGCCGGACATCAAAATTGCACGATGAAATAGTCCTGCAATAAGTAGATAACATGAAGGACGATCACAACAAGTGGATGGAGGGATATTAAAGTTACGATAGTTTCAGTATTGTTACCTGATGCCACGGGCGATACCATAAGATAGTTGACACAAGCAGCACCCGTGGAGTGGCCCATTAAAGTGACACTGTCCTTATCGCCGCCAAATGAATGAACGTTCTCTTTTATCCAATGTAATGCTGCTATTTGATCTAATAATCCAAAGTTTGCAACAGTATTTTCGTTGATGCTAGGTCTCATAAAACCTACAGGTGGCAATTGAACAGTTGCAATGACAAAAAAAAAAGAAATAATAGAAATTGAGAAGAAAAAGTTTGTTAGTAAAGTTTTTGTTAGTTACTGCTTTAGTGCACAGTGGAGTGGAAGTCGATTAATGCTGTACATTTTCTGGTTTACTCATAAAAAGTTGTGAGAGACACTGTCTGTATGACAAAACGGTCTCTCAAACCTCTCATAACTTTTTATGAATAAGGTGGTGACACTATAAGTTTGCTATTCTCATTAAAAACCGAAATTTTTCGCATATAAATTTTGATTTCCCTTACCGTCTATGGCGGAGTAAAAATTAGTTTGAAAATTTACATAACCTTTTCTAAATTCTATGGCAAGGAGTTAGATTCAGAACAAGAGTCTTTCCATACCAAACGCACAAAACAAAACTCCCACGTCTCCGACATTTCCAAAAATGCTACCGCAACATAATTTCTTTAACATCTTCTTTTACCTGTCCAAGGAAAGAATGTACACAATTCATTTACAGATGTATAGGCATGTTAAAGTTCTCTAACTTTTGAAATTACTTGAAATATGTGTTGATTCAAACCTTTGATTTACAGAATTTGTTGGCGATTTTTAGTCATTAATGTCCTGTTTCAAATATATTATAAAGGACTTTATGGCATTAAAAAAAGATCTATTGACGCTCTTAATTCTCACACAGTTTTCGTAGTTTTTATTTTTAATATACGGTTTTGAAGATAAGAGATGATTTTACAAACCACATGTCACGTGATGTCTGATTAAAAATGTTTTCTAAATAGTTTATAATACACTCCGGCTCACTTATTTAAAGGCACTAAAAATTCCATGTTCAGAAGCATGTATATTTTGCAATTTGTAACCGATTGCCGAATTTTAAAACGGAAATGGGAATGAACATCTTGAGATATAAAAAAAATCATGACAATTGTAGTTACTTAACTAAAGAACTTTTTTTTGACAATTTATAAAAAAACTCAAAAAAATTGCTTTTTTTTTTTGGTTCACTTGAATAAAGGCACTTTATTATTTTTAAACTAAGCGATGATTTTTTGTAGGGAGCATTTGTTTATTACAATTTATTACATCTTAATCATTTTAGGAGTCAAAATGGCAAAACAAAAAATTTTAAATCTGTCGGAAAAAGGCAAAATCGATTTTTACCGTTCTGAAGGATATTCTAACCGCGCAAGAGCTAAAACAATTGGACGGATCCCAACAGTTGTCGACAATTACATCAAGGACCCCGAGGGGTATGGAAAAAATATTCAAGGCTGGGTTTCAATGTCTTTATGTACGTACGAGTAAAGAAAAATCATCAGAATTGCTTCTCAATCTGCATTATCCTTGTCAAAAATAAGACCTCAAGCTGGAGTGGAAGCGAGCAAGTTACCAGTACGAAGAGTAATTAAGAGCTGTGAGTATCTTAAATACCTGAAATTACAAAAAAAGCCACTACTTAATGCTCCTCGTAAAGAAAAGCGGCTTCAATTCGCAAGAGACTACATGGTATGGGATGTGCAGCCAAGAGGTCATGTAAATGACTGGAGAACCGTTGTAGTTACGGATGAGAAGAAGTTTAATTTGGATGTGCCTGATGGCTACAACTATTATTTCCAAGATCTGTGCAAAAAAAAGCGTTTTTTGAATCGACATCACAGCCGAGAGGGCGGCGTTATGGTGTGGGGTGCTATTACGTCCTATGGCATCATCGATCTTCAATTTAAAAGTGCAACAATGACTGGTGCAAGCTATAAAACGTTATCGGAATCGGCTTTTCCGAAGTTCAGTGAACTATTTGGTCCCATATCTTGGATATGGCAACAGGATAATGCCCCTATACACAACGCCAGAGTAGAAAAAGAGTTCATTGCAATCCAAAATGTTAATATTCTTGACTGGCCACTCTATTCGCCAGATCTAAACATTACCGAAAATGTCTGGGGTTGGCTATCTCGTAAGGCCTATGAAGGAGGTAGACAATTTTATGACAAGCAGTCAATAATTCAGGCCATTAAGTAGGCTTGGAATCAAATTCCGTTGGTTCGATTACATAAATTCTCTTTATCTCTCAATGAAAACCCGTATATTTGAAGTTATTAACAACAAAGGAGGTTGTACCCATTCCTAGTAGTTCTTGAATAAAGTAATATAAAGCGACACACTAGTGATGATCACTAAAGCACCAGAAATATCATCGCCAGCTTGAAATTGCAGAGGCTCTTCTACCGACTATTTAAGGGGCAAGAATTACAAATCGGGGTCAGTTGGTCAAAAGCAGTGAAGCAGTCGTTTAGTGTAGAGCTTAATAAGACTACTCAAATTGTGTTGTAGTGCTTCGGTCAGTCGCCATGTGTTATTAGAGTCAGTTTCAGTGGAATCAGCCGTGTTTCTTCTGAAGTGCCTTTGCAAGTCTTCAAGCCCCGTTCCCAGTCGTGTTTCATCTGAAGTGCTGCCGCCACTCTTCAGCCCCCTTCTCGGTCGTGTTTCTACTGAAGTGCTCGCGCCAGCCTACAGCCATGTTTCTTCCGAAGTGATTTCGGCAGTCTGGGCTGAAGACTTTTCTCTTCTCTTTTCTTTTCTCTAGCCTTCAGCCGTGTTTCGCGGGTCCTCAGCCCTGTCTGTCTGAAGTGCTTTCGCCAGCCTTCAGCCTCGGTTCCCTCGTCTTCATGCAGGTTCTCAGCCGTGTTTTTCCTGAAGTGCTTACGCCAGTCTTCAGCCGCCATTCCCTCCATTAAGCCTCGGTTCCCTCGTCTGCAGGCCGGTTCTCAGTCGTGTGTCTCCTGAAGTGCTTACGCCAGTCTTCAGCCGCCGTTCCCGCGTTTTCAGCTTTGTCTGTCTGAAGTGCCCTCGTCAGTTCCAGCGTCGTCAGCCCTGTCTGTCTGATGTGCTTTCGCCAGCCTTCAGCCTCGGTTCCTTCGTCTTCATGTCGGTTCTCAGTCGTGTTTCTCCTGAAGTGCTTACGCCAGTCTTCAGCCGCCATTCCCCCGTTTTCAGCTTTGTCTGTCTGAAGTGCGCTCGCCAGTTCCCGGATCCTCAGCCCTGTCTGTCTGAAGTGCTTTGGCTAGTCTTCAGCCTCGGTTCCGTCGTATTCAGCCCTATTGTCAGCCGTATTTCTCCTGAAGTGCTTACGCCAGTCTTCAGTTGCGGTTTCCGCGTTTTCAGATTTATCTGTCTCAAGTGTTTTCTCCAGTATTCAGTCTCTGTTCCCTCGTCTTCAGCTCCGTTTTCAGCCGTGTTTCTCCTGAAGTGCTTAAGCCAGACTTCAGCCCCGGTTCTCGCGACTTTAGCCCTGTCTATCTGAAGTGCTTTCTCCAGTCTTCAGCTCCGTTTTCAGCCGTGTTTCTCCTGAAGTGCTTAAGCCAGTCTTTAGCCCCGGTTCTCGCGACTTCAGCCCTGTCTGTCTGAAGTGCTTTCGCCTGCCATCAGCCTAGGTTCCCTCGTCTTCATGCCGGTTCTCAGACGTGTTTCTGTTGAAGTGCTTTGTCTATCTGAAGATCCCTCGCCAGTTCCCGCATCTTCAGCCCTGTCTATCTGAAGTGCTTTCGCCAGCTTTCAGTCGCGGTTACCTTGCCATCAGCTCTGTTTTCAGCCGTGTTTCTCCTGAAGTGCTTATGCCAGTCTTCAGCCCCCGTTCTCCCGTCTTCAGCCCTGTCTCTTTGAAGTGCTTTCGTAAATCTTCAGCCTCGGTTCCCTCGTTTTCAGCCCTGTTCTCAGCCGTATTTAACCTGAAGTGCTTATCTTCATGGGACGTAATGGGAAACAATTTACTTAGATACATAGCAACAGATCGACCACATTAAAGTTGTGTAGTTGTAGTTGTGCAGACTCCGGAATAAATGAAATTCCCAAGGTGTCAGATAAGGATTTTAAGATGAATGTGGCATCACTTCCCATTCGAGCTCTAATATTTTGTTGTCGAGTCTGAAAGGACGTGAGAGACCTAGCGTTGTCGTAATGGCAACCCACGCCTTTGCGATTTAACAATTCGGGTGGTGTTTCTTTCAGTGACCCATCAAGGTTGGTCAATTCCTCACAATAAAATATCAAAATTTATGGTTTGATTTTTATCAAGCAACTACTCCCTTAAAATTCCACCAAATGGACAACATAAACTTTTTCGGAGCAGTTCAGCCTTTGATGAAGTCTGAGCGCGTTCATCGTGCTTGGACCAGGCTCCCTTATGATTGGCATAGTTGTAAAGCACCCATTTTCCATCTTCAGTGGCAATGCGTTTCAAATATGGATGATTTTTGTGTCGTTTAAGCAACAGTGGCCGTCGATGGTGCAATGCGAGTGTGCGCGGCTCTTGTACATGAAATCGTGGGTTCCAGGGTGTAAAACATATAATCAATTTGGAGGCGAGCTCTACGTCGTCCTACAGTTTGCGCGCTTGTTACTGAAAATTAGACTTGCAGTTTTGAAGTGGTAGATACTTTAAACCCTTTTCAATTCCTATATTGCTGTCTTGCTAAGTTGATGACTTCTGAAAAATGGTACCCTCTTGATCACCAGAATGCAATTTATTCCGAATGACGAGACCCTATTTGAAACAATTTTAAGATATTTTCGACAAAATCAATCGGTTCATCATCTCAATAAAATTAAACAAGTCTTAGAGACTATGAAAAATTTAACAAGAACTATAAGATATAAATATATTGTATTTTCATTTACCGTGGTGACACTGCTTTCACTGACCTTTGAAACGAGATGTCTACATAGTTCTAAAATTCATTTAATCAAATTTTAAATATGATTTCTAAGGTACAACTTCTTATAAAAAAAATCAATGAGTGTTCGAACTCAATGGCGATGTGTGAACGCCTATCTGTTCGATTTCTATGAACAAATTAGTAAATGTTACATCGGAAAATAAAAAAAAATTAAGATCTTTTAAACATTAATATATTCATTTAATAAGTATTGATCAAGATTTATGTGATGTCCAGAATGCCATCAATTCCAGAAACTTTTCTTATATATAAAATTTAGTTTAAAATTATTTTGTTGTGGTTTAAAATCGTTTTGAAGGCTCTTTGGCTAATAAACTTACTTTTTTCTTACATCGTTTTAATATTAGATGTAATATTGTTAAAAGAATATTTAGCTCACTGAAATAATTGTGTTTGTTTTGTCATAAACAGAGCAACGACAAAAAGTATTAAATAGTATAGAGAACTTATTGCACTCTTTTTCTGCTCTCATGTAGATAGTCTGAGTAAAAGAGCATAAACGGGTCTTATTATCTTTATAGAATATTTTAATATAAATGCACCATTTCGACAATGGTATTACATAAAACAAAACCAAAAGCTAAAATGTTTCGAAAGCCATCAATGTTTCATATCAAAACTATGAATGGATCAAGTTATGGCAAAGAGAGTAATACGTTTTAAATCATTCGCCAAATGTCGCCAGTGCCTTTGAGTCAAACAATTCGATCCATGAATTCTCTATACTATTCAATACTCTTTGGCGACGACGACCTGCTTGTGTGTTCGCTTCTGCTACATGATTACCTTCATACTTATTTTCAGACAGAGACTATTCTTGTACGTATGTGATGCTAACGCTGTGTAATGTTTCCATGTGTTCACTTTGATAGATTGCCCTGCCTGTGCCTATAGATGTTAACACATCCATAAGTAACTGCTAATATAGGTCCACCACCATCTTTTTCTGTTTCTAATTGACTTCAAATGTAGGTTTTTTTTGTAAATATGAATCTGCTTCCCAAACACTGTACATACAAATTGCTTTAATAGACTTACCTAAAATTCCAATGCGATAGTTTACCGTCACAACAATAACTTCACCGTAACTGGCCAATACCGAGCCATCATAGGCATTTCCGCTATTCCATTCAAATGACTCCCCATGTATATACACGATAACCGGATGCAAAGGTCTCTGTTCCAACGTATCCGTATTCGTATTAGTATCATCGTCGTAGTCGCCTGATGTGGCGGCGCCAAAACTGCCTGTGGCTGATGCTTGCCCTGTTTCAGCATCATTTCCATTTGGTACATACACATTCAGATACAAACAATCCTCATTTTCCGTTTTTAGATAAGGCAACAAACGTGTCAGGTGCCTATAACGGCTTTTGGACATTTTCTCGCTGCCTTGCATAGAGATATCCGGTAATTTTTGTGGGCACACGGGTGGTAGATGATGGGCCATCTTTAAGCCTTGCCACGGCAAAGGGGTGCCTAAAGTGTAATGAGCCAGAAATCAAGAAATTCAGAAAAATCAAATACAAAACATTAAGGGGTCAAACTAACAACAACAACAACAGCAACATAACAAATACATTTACAGATAAAGGATAAATGCGAAAATTATTGGATTTACATTTGTTGCAAAGTTTAGATTTTTTTTGAAATAACGAGCATAACTTTTAGGGTTAACTTGTTGCTTAAATATTATTTCGTTATGGTTTTCTAAACCAATGGTTTGTGCACCAATGCTGGCCACCGGATCCCCGAAACGCACACATACAATGATATTCCCTCCAAACTAGTGGTCTTTGGATTGTTATCCTTTATAGCTTTGCGTTTGAATACGATTCCATTTCCCTTTTGAGTTTTATTGCGTTCACAGCAGACTTGAAGTCTCCCACTCGTATGTAAAATAGTTAGTGGCAACATGGCGTCACTGGTTATTAGAAAACTTTACACCGACGCACGGTTTGCATACGAACGTCATTGATGGCCAGCTAACCCAACGAAGAACTGGAGACGATATCATATCAAAAATCCACAGCACGTTCTATTGATTGTACCTAAATGGAACTAAGTGCCGCTCTCACGAATGTTTGAGTAATGAGAGTTACAGAATCAAATCAGTATCGGATTGAATTCCAGCTGGTGTTTCATCCAATGATGCTGGTGAAAAACAAACGGCACAGCAAACAAAATATTTTTCTGTCATCGCCTTCAAACAAGCGTATGACAAACGTACTGCGAACATGACATACACAAAGGCATATGTTAAGAATTTATTGATTGGTTGATAAAATTATGGGATAATAAAAGTACTCGTTGTAGTGACACGTTGGCAAAAATTGATATATTGATATAATTGATCCTTGACACCATCTCTGTCTACTAGCATGAGGTGAGACTAGCATGAGAAAGGCAGACATATGGAATCCAAAAATTATTGTTACGAACAGTTCAAGTAATACCTGAATTTTGTTTTGATTCTACGTGAGGCTATTCCAAATGTTTCTAAATTTAATATTCGAACACACACCCAACATTTCGAGTTTCGGTACAGAAACTTCATATCTAAGATTGTGGATGATTGGCAGAATAAGTACAATACTGTTGCAGGAGCGATTTCAATGTTTCAAATTCTTCATAGGTAGCCCATTCGATTCGCCACCCCCGGTTGGCGAATACGTTTAGCGTTTCGCCGCGGATAATCATTTAGTGAAGCTTGTAAATGCGCCACCACACATTCCGCCTATTAAAGAGCAATTCGCTAACTTCCTTGACCTGATCCTGACAAGTACAAAGTTAACACTCTTCAACCTCTTAGTAATTTGGATCATTGTACTAACGGGTTTTTCAATAAGAGCGCTACAAAATTTTTTTTAAATAAAACAAAACCGGTTTTAGATACCAATAAAATTCTTTATTCCTGTGAAAGTACGTTCGATGCCATTATGTATGGAACACGATATCTATTGCAAGGCCACCACGGGCACGCCTGCAGAAGTCCAGACGCTAAACCCAATTTTCGACGGTTTTCGAGCATAAATCGGCCGATACTGCTGCAATTTCACGTTCGATATTCGTACGAAGTTCATCAATCGTCGCTGGCTTGTTGGCATAGACCATAGACTTGGCGTAGTCACACAGGAAATAATCTAACGGCGTGAAATCGCACGACCGAGGCGGCCAATCGACTGGGCCATTTCGTGAGATAGCACGTTCACCAAACTTGGTTTCCAATAAAATGATTATGGCATTCGCTGTGTGGCCTGTCGCGCCGTCTTGTTGGAACCACATGCCCTCCAAGTCCAGATTATCCAATTGGGGCCAAAAATACTCGGTTATCATTGAACGGCAGCGATTCGCATTCACAGTAATGTGCCGGTCTTGATCATCACGGAAGAAGTACGGCCCAATGACGCCGCCGGCCCATATACCGCACCAAACCGTAATTTTTTCGGGATGCAATGATGACTTATGGATTACGTGTGGATTGCTGTCTGACCAATAACGCATATTTTGCTTATTGACGAAGCCATTCAGCCAGAAATGAGCCTCATTGCTGAAGATGATTTTCCGATTAAAATCCGAATCATTTTCAAGTTGTTGCTCAGCCCAATTCACGAACATACGACGCTTATCGTGGTCAAGCGGCTTCAGTTCTTGCGTCAATTTGATCCTGTAAAGATGTAGGCCAAGATCTTTACGCAAATTCGCCACAAGACGTCACAGAGATGCCCAACGCTTGAGAACGACGTGTGAGAGACACATTTGGGCTTTCGTGAACTGAAGCCTCAGCGTCAGAAATATTCTCGACACTACGGGCACTTCTTTGTCTCACTGGCACGGGATCATTTTGTACTGTGCCTGTGGATTCAAATTTTTCCACTAGACGCTCAATTGTTGATCTGATAGGACGATTATGACGACCATAAATTGGACGTAAAAAAAAATAATTTGTTTCCCATTACATCCCATCAAGGGACTGGGGAGAACTTCTCACAATCACTGAGCTCTGCGCTTTCCAGTTTTCACTCACTGATTGGGACCTACAGTTTTACACCGATTCCGAACGGTAATTTGAGAAGCTTTTTCATGGCTAGATACTTGATAGTGTCGCCGTCACTATGCGAGGTGGCCGCCGCCGAAAGAAATTTTTTTTTGAAGGTGGTCAGAGCTGGGTTCGAACCCAGGATCTCATGTACAAGAGCCGCAGACACTAACCATTGCACCACCGATAAATTGGACGTAGCGCTCTTAAACTTCAGGCCACTGACTCCAAATTTTCTTTCCATGATGAAATGCCAAGCCTTACTGAAGAGAAATGTCAAAAGAGCGGGGAAAAATATGGCGTCGTTCGATGGCGTCCCAATCGAAATCTTCTGACAGATTTTGGTTTAACCCAAAGAATAAGAGAGATAGTTATGGTGTTAATAAATTTAACGTAATAGGTATGGTTGCAAGTGAACGTTGGATGTTGGAATACAATAGTTTCAATAATACCAGGTAGAGGCGTTAGTACAAAACATCCAACAAAGCAACACCAGCGGCATTTCGTATTTGTTTTAAATACAACACAAATGTGTATCAATAAGAAAAGTTAAAAAAACCCGAAAACCGCCACTAAACCGATATGAAAATGATAATTCAACAGTTCTTGTAACTCCACCTGGTGTAAGTTAATTTTCATCGAACATGTCTCCCTGGGACCTACCTAACTTTTATGTATGAAATGAAACGCCAAATGACCGCATCTATGTATGGCTTTCTCTATGGTTTCACCACCAGTCACACACATGGAAGAGATAAATGAGGTGATAGATCACCAAAGATTATTTGGGTCATATACAGCTGCAAACCGTATAAGTCGCCAGATCCTGATGGTATCACGCCGATAATGCTGCAGAAATGCGAGGATTTCATTACTCCTCACATGATGGACATATACAGAATGTGCCTTGAAATGGCTATAGTTCCGGATAAATGGAGAGAGTTACCTCTGGTCTTCATACTCAAATCGGGTACGACAAACTGTGCTGCTCCCAAGGACTACAGACCAGTCAACCTCTCACCCATTCTGATGAAAGTTCTGGAGGGACTTACTGACCTGCACATTAGCAACAGGATTATCCCGGAACAGCTACCCCGGGACAGCATGTCGACCTTATGGGTAGGTCGGTGGAATGTGCCCTGCATGATGTTGTCCGATATATTGAGCGCAGCCTGGTATATGGGAACTTTTCTTTGGTAACGTCTATCGCGACCAAGAGCTCGCTCGTTAGACTGGGGGTGACGAATTTTTTTGGGAGAATGGAATGAAGATATGCTTGGAAGTTGCATGAATTCCACTCTACAAGGAGATGTCTTGTTGTCCTTACTGTTGCTACCAGTGGTGAACGATATTCTCATAGATTTCGAAAGAGAGCGACATAAGGTATTCGCATATGGTGTAGTCATTCTTATCGCGGGAAACTACTTAACCTCCATGTAATGCAAACTGCCTTGGGGAAACTATGTACCTGGGCCGAGAGCTGTGGGCCAGGTTTAAACCCCCAAAGGCGGAGCTGGTATTGTTCACGAACAAGAGACATATTTGGGAAATTAGCCTACCTAGGTTAGGCGGTGTGCAGCTCACATTATCCTACGAAGCCAAATACTTCGGTACTGTCCTGGACCAACAGTTAAGTTGGAGAAGGAATATCGTTGAAAGGATGAAGATGGGAATAAATACGCTGTACACCTGTCGCAATTCCATAGGTAAGAGTTGGGGGCACACTGCCAAGACCATTTATTGGATCTACATGGCTGTGGCCCGAACCTGTTATAACTTATGGGTGTCTGGTGTGGCGGAAAGCTTAGGGTAAAAGTAGTAATCTTAAGCTACTAGGCAAGGTACAGAGGACGGCGGCTATGTGCATCAGTGGAGCTGGAAGAAGCTACCCCCAGGCGGCATCAGAGATCATGCTCGGCCGCGCCTCTATCAACATATTTGTCAAAAGGTGTGCGGTTAGAGGTGCTGTGCGCCTTAGAGAATTGGGTTTGTAGATATTTTCATTTGGTCAAGCAACTGTCCTTATGGGAATGGCTAGTGCTGATCAAGGAGGCTATCTTGCAGAGACATTAGATTACATGTTGCCGATACGAATATTCACAGCTGGGCCGGAGGTGATCATGATAGACACGGGAGATTGGGTGTGTAGGATTCCTTTATCAATGACAGGATTGTTCATATTTACTGACGGATCCAAAATGGATGCTGGAACGGGGGGCAGGAATTTACAGCTAAGACCTTCAAATATCTATATACCTGGGACTGGATGTTAATTGTAGTGTCTGTCAGGACGAAATTCTAGCGTTAACGAGAGTGGTGAATGAGATTCACCAGCTGAATCCATTAACCTCTAGTGGCATGGTGATATTTGTTGTCACCAAGATAGTTCTCAACGCGATCAGCTTAAATCTGTGCAAATCGAGGCAGGTCTATGAGTGCATTCAACCTCAAGTCTCACTGACTTCCTATAGAGTAAGACTCTGCTGGGTTCCAATTCCAAATGTCACTACTGGGAATGATATGGCGGACTCTCTTGTGAATATAGGGTGTTCAAGTGCGGAGTGGTCCTTGTTGGCGCCTACTAGACCCCCAATCTGGAACAGGACCATTTACTGATTGACAAATGGGCCCGATGCGCTACCGAAATATACTGGTCAAGGATATCAGACTGTATCTGGGCTAAACTGGATGAGAATAGAACGAAACATCTTCAACAAATGATAAAGGCGGACTTGCGACTCTTCATAGTATTGCGACGGGACACTGTGATGTGCGCGGATTCTCAGACCATTTTACTACCGGAGGAGACGACTTCTGCAGCTTATATGAGAACAAGGAAGAGACTGAGACAGTGGAGCACCTCTGCTGTCTATGTCCAGCCTTGTCCTACAGGCGAACGCGGTACCTAGAGGCCTGATAGTAGTAGGGCTTCATGCCCTTGGCAACATCGGCATCGAGAAACTGCTAGGATTCATCAGGGGGTTGCGTTAGATGCGGCACCAGGGTAACGGATGATCACCCCACCTTTCTCTCTCTGAAACCCCATAACTCTCCTCTAGATCCCCTCACTCCATTCCCTCCCTTTCCTTTACTCTTGCACTGAATCTTTCTATCTTTCTTCATTCTATCTATCTTCTTATGTTCTTCTACAGGACGAACATATTGTGACAACTGGCCTCCGAGTAGAACATATGCTAAGATCTTTGGATCTCTAGTGGATGCATGTCCTTAACCTAACCTAACTAATATTACAGAAAATTGCATTTTCTATACAATAACATTGACTAAAACAAAATGTATTTGAATTTCATATTGTAGCACAATTGGTGCGCCACCCTGCATTTTAAAATGAATACTTAGAGTCGGCCGTCGGTGGTGCAATGTTTAGTGTACGCACCTCTTGTACATGAGATCATGGGTCAGATCCCTGCTATGACCACCTTAAAATTTCTTTCGGAGGCAGTCACCTCGCAAAGTGAAGGCAACACTATCGAGTATTTTGCTATGAAAAAGGTCCCAACCAGTGAGTTTAAAAATAGAAAGCGCCCAGCTAACTGGTTGTGAGAAGCTCTCCGCAATTCCTTCGTGGCATGTAATGGGAAACGATTTATTTATTTATTTTTTACTTAGAATTTAGTAGCGTAGGCAATTTAGTTTAAAACACAGATTATAAAAGTCATCCAATTAATTAATCTCACGTAATCCAAATTAATATCAATCATTTCGGACGATGCTACCCAATGGGTAGCGAAATATTGTAAACTAAAACAATTTAAAATAAACCTAACGCTCGAACATTTTAATTTAAAATAGAACACGAAAGGTCTTATCAGCTTACGATTCTTATCAGGCTAGTTGGTGGCCATATACATTTTCATAATAATATCCCAAAAATGCTGTGGCACATTGTGCAGGGTTACATCAAAATACAAAACTCAAGTGAATTGATTTAATTTTTCTAAGGTTATTCGAAATTAGAGCAAAACATTTTCACTTGCGGTTTAGTCAAACAAAACAGGTCATCATCTCATGTTCCCCCAAATGTAGTTACTACTGTTGTGGAAGCAAATGTATTCCCTAGATTTACATACTCGTAACACTTTGCAACAGCAATTGCATACATATGCAGATTTGTATATAAAGTTGTAAATACGTGAATGTATGTGAATGGATCTAAATACACACTAATAGGGAACAAAAGCCACGAGTCAATAGAGTCATTGTACGAGTACGAGTTTAGGTGTATGTGTATTAGAAAGTTAGTTCAGGTAAGCAAGTAAGTAAATAGAACGCAGTATGCGAGTCTCTACCGCAAATAGTTGTGGCAAGGACTGGGAGAGAGAGAGCGAGAGACGTGAATATACACAAATAAACTGTTTGGTGGAAATAGAGCACTTCAATGGAATAATAAATTAGTGTAATAAATTTAATTTGTTGGTTTTGGTTAACATTTTACAAATTAACAGTGAATTCCTTAAGAGTTTCTGATAATTGGAAGATTTTAGCGATACCAAAGCGACAACCAAATTGTGGTTTAAGCTTTGAGAGTGGATATTTCATTCACCACATGGTAACACTAGGCGAACATAGTCAAATGTACAAAATGAAAACTGCTGCGTGTGTGGCTTTGAAAAATATTTCAATTTATCTGCCCGATATTCTTCCAGACAATTTTAAAAATCAAGGTTGTTACCTTTTGAAATACCTGGTGCGATTACATGCCTTTAGTGAAAGTTACAAGGGGATATATTTATATAACTAGGAATAATCTGTTTATTCTTTTGTTTTACGATTTATCAAGAGCAAAATGCTGTATGAGTTTACAGCGGAAAGATTTTGTTGAGGGATCGTCAAGAACTAAATACACCTGGCTTTAATTCCTGAAACTGATTGTTTTGACACTCTTAAAAGAAGATAAGGAGAACTGCAATCAAATTGACAGCTAGCTGGTGGGTCAAAGTGTTCCGCAAATATATAAGGCTTGTTTATTTATGTTAACGCTGGCTCCCCATAGAATGAAATACTATAGATTTCTTATCCATCTCATCTAACGTTCCATCTTATGTTTCTTCCGAGAGGAATCGTAATTCTATCATCTGTTTTGTTGTTTAATTACAAAAAAACCAGTACATAAATTTCAATCGGATGAACCGTCTTAAACATACCCTCAGCCTAAATCTTCCATTGCACACCGAGCTCTGCTAAAAAAAACACATATATTGAACGAATGCACCAATATTCCATAGCAGAGTAGCTTTGCGGTAAATATTATTCAATAATTAACTTAATTACAATCTGAAGTAATTCTATTGAGTTATGGTGACTACCAGCTAATTGTCTGCCCAATATTTATACGGGAGGTATAAAAATGGGCATAACGAAGTCGTTCATTTGATATTACACAGTATTACGCCAAATAATGATCAGTATCGAATTTTATTAAGATCGGTTGTGGTATAAGGGAGATTTCGAGTCGGCCAGCCGGAATTTCATTTAGATCGCTGGTACTTTACGAGAGTTATCATATTGATCAACCGGCCTCACACTCTGTGTTGGTAGGGCGTGGCAAAATCGTCCTTGTCTTAATCGGTGGCAGGTGTTTGATGAAGCGAAGCCTACAACCTAATTTTATTATGATCAGAAGCGCTTCACGCTACTTATAGACTGACAACCCGGACGACCACCAAACTTTTGTATGGGAGGTACACATCTAGGAGCTAATCAAATCTACAAGAAAAAGGTTTTAGAAGAAACATTATTTCGTATTAAATCTGTAGATTTGTATGGGAGGTACCAGAAGGGGCGAGGTCAAAACGCCCGTTTTCAATACCAAACTAACCTTTGTCAAATAAAGGGTTTTTCAACAGAGACGCTACAAAAGTAAATCGATAGGGACAGCAAACGACGCCATATATTTTCCCGCCCTTTTGACATTTCTCTTAAGTAAGGTTTGATATTTCATCATGGAAAGATATACGAGCCAACAACACGTCGAAATTATTAAAATCTACTACCGAAATTTAGAGTCAGTGGCCTCAACTTTAAGAGCGCTACGGCCAATTTATTATGAGGCTCATTTCTGGCTGAATGGCTTCGTCAATAAGCAAAATATGCGTTATTGGTCAGACAGCAATCCACACGTAATCCATGAGTCATCATTGCATCCCGAAAAAATTACGGATTGGCGCGGTTTATGGGCCGGCGGCGTTATTGGGCCGTACTTCTTCCGTGATGATCAAGACCGGCACATTACTGTGAATGCGAATCGCTACCGTTCAATGATACCCGAATATTTTTGGCCCCAATTGGATAATATGGACTAGGAGGACATGTGGTTCCAACAGGATGGCGCCACAAGCCACACAGCGAATGCCATCAATCAATTTAACGTGTTATCCCACGAAATGGCCCAGTCGATTGGCCGCCTCAGTCGTGCGATTTGACGCCGTTAGATTATTTCCTGTCTGACTACGTCAAGTCTATGGTCTATGCCAACAAGCCAGCGACGATTGATGAACTTCGTACGAATATCGAACGTGAAATTGCAGCAGTATCGGCGGATTTATGCTTGAAAACCGTCGAAAATTGGGTTCAGCGTCTGGACTTCTGCAAGCGTGCCCGTAGTGGCCATGCAAAAGAAATCGAGTTCCATACATTTTGGCATCGAACGTACTTTCACAGGAATAAAGAATTTCCGTGGTATCTAAAACCGGTTTTGTTTTATTTAAAAAAAAACTTTTAAAGCGCTCTTATTGAAAAACCCTATACTAGTTACTCCCAGAATTTCGCAGTGATCGATAAAGATTTACGGCAGTTATCGTGTTGACCAACCAGCCAGCCAGCCAGCCTGCCAGCCAGACAGACGGACATGGCTCAATCGTCTTAAAAAATGCCAAAACGAATTTCGTCCAAATATACTAAAGGTCTAATATGGCTCCTTCTATGCACTAAATTTTTTCCGTATTAAATGATATATACCCCTAGCCCTATGGGTGAGGGTATAATTATCTATGATATGTGTTCACGCTGAAAACTCTGTAGTTTTTTGTTGTTTGGATGCAAATATAACATGTGTTTGGAGTTTGTCGCAAATATAATATACTTGTGGCCAAACGCATTGTGTTTGTTACTCAATATTACATGTTTCAGACACAATGATTACTATGTTATAACATATGTGTTTGCGACCCAAATATATCTGTGTTTGTGATATTAATACAGCAGTGTTTGTTGCACTGTTTATTGTCTCTCGTGATCAAGAGAGGGGCAACGAGTTTGTATATCTTGTAAGTGTGGTTCTGTATTGGTTCTGTATAAAAATTCCTGAATGTGCGTGAAATTGCAGATGAAGTCCGTGTTTCTTATTTTGGCTGATGTATTGCGTTTTAATTTCATGTATTCAGTCATCAGTGGTTCATCGGACATAGGATATCAAAAGCGCTTGATCACTGAAAAAAGAGTAAAGGAAGGCTCGGACGCTTAAATGGTTTGTGATGTTACTTTGGTTTTTGTATATGTGTTTCGTACATATGTATTTGTGCTACTAAAGTGAGAAACGATTTTGTGGAAAGAAACTGGAAAGGGAATGTTTGCCAGCAAACATGATGCTGTTTAAATTTAAACAGAAGTGAGTTTGGGACTTGCAAACACATTAATGTTTGAAGTGTGTTCCAAACATATACATGGTTCCTGCAGAATATGTTCGGGAGAATATATTAGAGAGGCCGTTATTTTTCAGCGTGCATTGATATGTCTTAGCGAGTTTTTTTTAAAACAAGTGATGCCGTCTTCAAGGCATCCATAGGTTCCAGACTCCCATGAAGGTAAAAAATTATTTTTTTTTTTTGGTTGGACTCAGCGTTTCTGAGATATAGTCATGTTTTATTTTAGTGATTTTCTAATTTTGACGATTTTTTTAAAAGTGTCTTCCATACGATTGGAATACTTGATAATTAGTTACCCGTGAAACCCGTGAAAATTAGTTATTTTTCCAATTGGACGCTCCGTTTCCGAGATATTGGCATCAGGGCGTTTTAGCAATTTTTGATTCAAGAAATTTTAGTTTTAGCGTTTTATTTAAGTGATGCCGTATTCAAGAAATCCATAGGTTAAAGAGAACTGGATATAAAAAAAATATTGTTTTTGCGTTTGGACACACCGCTTCCGAGTTATAGCCATTTTTCTATTTTAGCGATTTTCTTATTCGGATTTTTTGAAAAAAATTTCTAGCATACGCGGTGGATCGCTATCTATGAACAACCCTTGAAAACCACAAAAAATTAATTATTTTTCGATTGGACACTCCGTTTCCGAGGTATAGCAATTTTTTCAAAAGTTTTCACATTTTCGGTCAAAAATGGGGTTGGGTTACCCATTACCCTTCGCCGTGGGTAATGGTTAAAAGCCGCTTACCCCATATATAATGGATAATCGTCGAGGGTAATTTCCCATTGTCGGGAGTAGCTACCCATTACTTTCCCCATACCCTGTGGGTAATGAGTAAACGTTCGTTACCCAGTCCCCACCGTGATGTGTATGGGTTACAGATTTCAATTCGAAATCTGTTTGTAACCATACACAAAAAAGTTATAATTTAAAAATTGCATATGCATGTTTAAGTTAATTTGTGTCAATCACAATAATGGGACCTCCAGACAAGTGTCCACAATTTTGATCCATCTTTGTGAAGGCGTCAATAGTGGCCGATGGTGGCGTAATTGCTAGTGGGCGCGGCTCTTACACATGAGAACGTGGGTTCGATCCCTGCTCAGACCACCTTACATTTCTTTCGACGACGGTCACCTCGCTTAGTGATGGCGACACTTTCGAGTATTTAGCCTAGAAAAATCTGCTCAAAATACCGTTCGAATCCGGTGTAAAACTGTAGATCCCTGTCAGTGAGTGAACAATCACTGGTTGTGAGAAGATCTATACAATCTCTTCCAGGGATGTAGTGGGAAACAGTTTAAATTTTTAGTGAAGAAGCTACACACTTGTCATAATCGTTTGCAGATGATGCTATGATATTGTACTATTATATTGTTTATTAATTTTTACAAATGGTTAACTGATGAAAACCGTACATTAACCATCAGCAGCAGAACTCACATTGACGCCCCTGCATTAACGCTTATTTTCACACTGATGCACATATATCTATACCGACATTAAGTTTCTGATATTTGGAAAAAAATTATCAGATATTTTGCGATTAATATATGACTTTATAAGTTTGGCAAACAAAAACTTGTGGGTTTGTTTATTTCTGTGGCATTCCACAGCTACTAACCGTTGCACATGTTGTAAAACTGACATTGATGCTCGTTTCGACTTTGTATGAAACATATTTACATGAGGTAGTAACATACACACATGATCCCTCCCACAGGCGATGAACACACTCAGCAGCAAAACGAAATGGCTTGCATGCCTTGTAAAAGGCCTAACATGGTAGTCAGAAGGCCCACGCTACATACGCGATCCTTGTTTCAAATTAACATTGGCATCGAAGAAGGCCTTCCTTTTAAGATCTTGCGGAAAGCGTGCTAACGGAAAGCTTCAAAGGAGAAGTGCAAAGGAAGGCCTGCTAGGAGACAGAAAATATATATGCGATTATTTGCACATATATTACGTTCAATACACCGACTCACATTGTATGGTGGGGGAAAAGGTGTTTTTTGTCCACACCTCAAAATGATCCATAGTTTTATTTGATATGGTTCCCAAAAATATTTCGTGTCTAGCATTAAGATCCCGTGAGCTGAACCGTTTTTAAACAGAGTTTTATTTTTAGTTTTTCAACGAAATTTGTACTTCAGCTAAAAACAACGTATACAATATTAGTACCATATGGAAGGGTATTTTATGTCGCGTCCAACAGTATATAAGACATGTCAAAACGTGTTGTGGCAAATACTTTTTACAGGGATAATCTTTAAAAAGAGGCATTTTTAAGTTTTTAGTATGAATATTTAGCGATATTGGCTAAAATTTCGATTGGTAATAGTTAATTTTAATTCCATACGTCTGCCTAAAACAGGGAATCTCCAACTACAATATCCTACAAGCTTGACTTCTCCTCTACCTCTACATATTATGGGTTTAAACGAGCCGACAAACAGTTGAGAAGTTCTGATATTAAAAACACTTTTTTGCAATCCGCCCCACTGTGCCGCATTTACTACGACTCTTAAAAATATAATGAAAATAAGTATCAACATATTTAAAATTTTTTGGAAAAATTGCGCAATTGTTTTTAACAATTACACTCTACTACAGTGAATATATACTGTTAAAATGACGTAGTGTAACTTGTAGGCCTGATTGAGTAAATCAGTTTTAAATTTTCAGAGTTTTGAAAGTTTTTTCAACACTTCACAGACTAAAATATATAAAATTAATAATTAAGATTTTCAAATATACATATGTATATGATTATACTTTGTATATGTATATGATTTTTAAAATTTTCAATTTTTTTTGTAATTTTATCCAAATTTGGCGCCTATTGTTTTTAATAGTTTATTTGAAACCATACATTTTTCTTAATTTTATTTGAAAGCACATTTCTTTGTGAGTAAAACAAGTTCTTGGTTCTTAGACTCGGTTAAAAATTGTCAAAGTTACAATTTGTTTTTTTAAACAAAATTGTAATATTTCCCGTGGCCGTCGGAGGTGCAATGCTTTTGTGCATGAGGTCGCGGGTTCAATCCCTGCTCTGACCACTTTACATTTCTTTAGACGACAGTCACCTCGCTTAGTGATGGCGACACTATCGAGTACTTAGCCATGAAAATGGGCCTCAATATACCGTATGGAGCCGGTGTCCCAATCAGTGAATATAAAACTAGAAAGCGCACTGCTAATTGCTTGGGAGAAACTCTGCCTAATCCCTTCATAGGATGTAATGGTAAACAATTGTGGTTTGTAAATTTTCCCAGTATGTGTGTATTGTACAAACGTAGACCATGGCTGAAAAGTTTAAATTTTCTTTTAAAAAAAATTAAATATAACATTAACAATTTTTAACCGATTACAAAAAAAGGAAGGACTTCTTTTACTCACAAATAAACGTAATGTCAAACAAAAAAACAGCAGACAGTTGTCCGAGGCTTTCGGCCACGGACTGTCCCTGCAAGCTGTGTCAGCGACACGGCCATTAAATTTAACGTAGAATACGCCATCCGATAAGACAGAAAATATATATAACAACAAATTCATTTGCTTATATTATTTATCATTTATTGTTATACATGTTTTCTGTCTTATCGGATGGCGTATTCTACGTTAAACTTAATGGCCGTGTCTCTGACACAGCCTGCAGGGACAGTCCGTGGCATTTGATTCAAGTCCGTTAAAAAAAAATTTTATGTTCAATTTTTTAAACTTAATTTAATTTATGTATTTTAATTAATACTTTTATTGAAATAAGTTCAGCGAATGTTGAGAGGGCCGCCCTAATATTAAAAAAGGTTTACCTTATCGAGTCTTCGCATTAGCATTCGAGCGTTGTGTGAAAGCTTTACGCTTTACAATTCAAAATTAATGTCACAACAGCTTTATTGAAGCTTTCGCCAAAAAGCTTTATTACGTTAGCTTACTGTTTGTTTCACTTTTTACTAGATACATGTTGCCAAGCAACATTAGCTTGCTGTTCGTTTCACTTTTTACTAGATACATGTTCCTAAGCAATGTTGAGCAACCAAAAACACTCAACCAAACACCACACATATGTTTGAGTGTATGTGTTTAAACAATTTTCATTTGAGAAATTAAAATACTAGAAATATATCAACCAATATGAAATGTATATCAAACGAAATGTACATCTTCATTTACCTATAAAAAAAATTTTTAAAAAAATTCATCTAGCCGTTTCCTCAAATTCAATGAAATAAAGATTACAACAATAAAAACCTGACATGACTCCTCATACCGTAAGGTAAGACGTACTCTACGTCAAAAAAAGAAAAAGTTCAAAATAATGTACTTGTACATATTAGAAAATTCGCCGAAGTCGAAAGAATTCAAAATTGGAAATATTTTGGATAATATTTGCATATGGGTTTGTTAAAAGTATAATCATATACGAGTACATATGTATACCTGAAAAGCCTAACTCCTCAACTTTCAAAAACCGGTCAAAAATTTAAAATCAGTTTAAAACTGATTTAGTTAAAAGTATTGTAATCCCTGAAGTGTTGGAAACACGTTTTTGCTGATAAATTCAGATCTTGAAGGTGTATTCAAAATTCTGGATATCGAAAACTGATTTACTCTACCTGATTTATAACTTACACCAGGTCATTTTGAAAGAATATTAAATGTTTTCCGTTTTATCACACCCTGTTAATTACTGATAAATGCATTGAAAAAGTAAGAAATATATTACCGATTTTTGGGAACGAAGTTCCTTACCGCACGTGGCGAGATGGGGGCTAAATGAATAATAATTACACAAGTTTTGTTTTAACACTATTATGCTACAACCCACTATTATCAACTATATTGTTTACTTTTACTTTGGTTTGTGTCTAGACTAACAGCTTGGATCATAGCCAAAGAACTTAACTAGATGTCTCACATATGGTGGGAAACTTCTTGTTTAATGGGAAGTTTTTTAGGTGGATCCAGTAACCAATATTTAGTATAGACTGTAGTTCTGAACCCTGTAAAAAGTAAATTTCGAAAAGCCAAAGCGAAAGAAGTTTTGAAATAGCTCATCTTCTTAAATAAGTGCCTTTTCTTAAAAAAGTAAATATTCTCAAAAAAAAATTACTATTCATATTCTTCAACAAATTACCTTTTCTTAAAAAAAAAAAACTTTATCTTAAAGAAGTACCTTTGCTTAAAAAAGTAAATTTTCTTACAAAAAGTACATTTTCTTAAAAAAAAGTATTTTTTTAACTAACAGCCTGTTTTTGTAACTATCTTCAAACAGCAGGCGTGCAATTGCTAGACAAGCAATCAGGCTTTCAATTGAGTTCATTGTTGCTTTCGCTTGGGCATAAAAGCTCTTTTTCTTGGTTGTGTCCCTGTCAAAGAACAATATTACGTTCATGTTTTTATTGGCATTTCTTAAAGCTTTTTCATACAAATATATGCTAAACGGGGGTAACCCTAGCCATCAGCTGTAAAATCAACAACAGCTGATTGTAGGTATTAAAAAATAAATAAACAAACGAAAATAAACGCAATTGTTTGCTTGTTTTACCAATTTAAAATGATTTCCTCCGTAGCTCTCGGTTTTTCTATTAAAACTACGGAAAATCGTGATAGATAAAGTCGCCTAAGCCGTAGGATTTTGCATGATTGAAATGAAAACACATCAATATAACCCACACGAACAATTTTTTACGATTATCTATTTTGACATTTAACATTGTACGTTGTTGACTTATGTGAACCTACATTTTGACGATAACTAAAAGCTTTTGTGTTTACACTCAAAAAAAAGTTTACAAAAACCAAAAATTAAATTCGTTTGGCTCTAGACATGCGATGAGAGAGAAAAAAAATTACAAAAACAGGCCGTAAGTATCTCTTCTTAAATAAGTACATTTCCTTACAAAAAATTCCACTTTCTTAAAAAACAACATTTTCTTTAAGGAGTACCTTTTTTGTGAACCGAATAACTTTTAACATAAGTAGTCACATACTCTTAAAAATGTACCTATTCTTGAAAAAATTACCAATTCTAAAAAAAATTCCAGTTTAAAAAAAAAATGTTTCCTAAAACCTTCTCCAGAAACGTTTTTCTAAAAAAACGTTCTCTTGAAAAAAAATTTTTTCCCCCAAAAATTCCTTTTCTTAAAAGTACCTTCTCGTAAAATTATAAAATACATATTCTTTTCTTCCCTTGAGTAAGTAGCCTTTCTGAAAATAAGTAAATTTTCTTAAAAAAATAACCTTTTTCTAAAAAGAGTACCACTTTTTTAAAAAGTACCTGTTCTTAAAAAAAGTACTTCTTTTTTAAAAAAAAATCATACTCTTATGGCTTTTTCTTGCAGAAAGTACTTTAGCTTTTAATAAAAGAAGTACCTTACTTTAAAAGAGGACCTTTTCGGGAAAATATAATACGTATTCTTACAAAAAGGACCTAGAAATATACTTTGAAATAAAATACATTCTATTAAAAAAAGAATTTTCTTAAAAAAAGTTTATCATTTTACAAAAAGTATATTTTCTTAAAGATCTATTTAAATTATTGTATTTTTTAACAGGCGCCTCGGGCGTGTTGGAACTAACTAGTACATAATATATAGCGAAAGGAACTTCGGTTCCATTTTTTTTTTAAATTTTTAAATTTTTCAAATTTTCAATTTATATTTAATTGCGACGTGTAATCAAACAGTTTGGAGAAGGGTGCTTTATCACTAATCACCTTCCTCAATGGAATAGTTTTCGCTAAAAATTACATGTCGGAATTAGAACCGAACGAAGATAGATATTTTCGTAGAAGAAGAAGATATTTTCGAAGGCGAAGAAGACGGAATTACAACCGAACGAAGATAGATATTTTCGTAGAAGAAGAAGATATTTTCGAAGGCGAAGAAGAATAAAATAAAACTATTGGACATAAAATTATTGAACTTATGAAAAACTATCTCGTGGTGATTTTTTACGAGAAGTCTATGTCTGTGGCGATAATTCTTATGTATTATAATTTCTTATTTTTGTTCTTTAATAATTTTTCGCTTCAAGATCACTAACTATTAAAAATTACTGTTTCTTAAATTTTCATAGAAAGTTATTGATCTTGAACCGAAAAATTATTAAAGAATATATAAATTTAATGATCGGATAATACCAACTTAAACGGATATTTTTTTTGTTTCTTTACATAGGAAATGGACTATTTTTCGCATAAACTATTGTCCATATTTTTAGGCGATATTTCATATTTCACGTGGACTATTTTTCAATAATTTTTGGACAAAATTTATATTTATTTTCTGGAGCATTTTTCATATATTTTGGGCGATTGTGAATTTGGATCATTTTTCATTTTTGTTTTGGGCGTTCTTCCATGCAACCTATTTTCTTTGCAGTCCAATCAGCAGGCCTGACAGGAAAAGAGATATATGCAAACCTCCCCTTCCTATGGCACCTTATGCTACTTTGAAATAATGATTGAATTAGCAGGGTAGGCCTACCTACAACTACCTTTACAGGCCTGCTAAAAGGCGAGCAATCGATCTCATTTTGCTGCTGGGATGCTATACATTGACTTTGGGATGTTATATGTTGCAATGTGGGTTTGTTACATGGTCTGTGATGCTGTGGCATGACTTGATGTGCAAGCAACAACCAGTATAAGCAAATACATTTCGGAGATTTGTAATATTTCCTATATCTAAACTGCGATGGCTTATTTGATTTCGAGAAGTTTCGATGTGGTGTTCATTTTAAACTTGTGAAGATAGAAATCAAATTAATTTTACTTAGAAGAAATACTGAGAAAATTTGAATTAGTATTTTGCTAACTTCTGGATTTACCGGAAAATTTAGTTTTGCTGGCATAAATTAGGAGTTCAGAGAAACTCGTTGAGCTTTCAAGGGCGAGTTGCTTGTGTGTAAATTAAATAAAAATAGTTTAAAAATTAAAATTTCATATGAATATAAATATAAATATAAATTCATATAACTACTAGCAATTTATGTACATTATATAGTGATGATATTAAGCAAGTATTTTAATAATTAGTAAATGAAATCATTAACTAAATTTAGCTAAATTGTTCGAAATATGTTCGGTATTAAATATCCCATAATTCCAACCAACTCACCACTAAGTCTGAAATTTATCTCTTGTTAGTCTCGATAGATATTAGACCACCTACCACCACTTTGTCTAAATCATATCACAATTAAGCAGATTTGAAAGTGCCGGACCAACATGCGTTAATGAGATTTTCATTATTTTTCTTCTTAATTACCAAAATCATTTCATTTGAATGATTATCCAACACACAAACTCTAAAATTAAAATCCTGCACATCTAGTAGATAAAATCTCAATGCAACCAAACTCTATAGTCTGTGCACAAAGTGCGGCTGTAAGAAATGGAAATAGAGATATCCGCTAAAACGAGTAGAAAGTCAACACTTGACCCACTTAACACGAATCGCAAACTGTGGGGGAGAGAACAAACAGCGAGTAGACACAGTAAAAATAGAAATGTGGCTAGCAGTATGTTTTCCTTGCATACGTTAAAAGGGCGACGCTAATTTAATCAGTTTTAAAATTTTCAAAGCTTCTTATGGGATATGTAGGCAATTGGGTATTTATCGTTACAATGGTTAAACTTTATTATTGATCAAACCCAATATTGTGTTGTCAATTCTCACGGAACATTGCCTGATACCCTTCACTGTTCCACTTTTATCGTCGCTTCCACTTGCCTCTCAGTCCTTAAAAGAAGATTTTATTTCTATCTGATGGTGATTTCTTTTCAGAAAAACGACTTTGCTTTGTCATGGAGAAATATTGCAAAACTTGTGTCCTTTTCTTGTCCTAATATCGCATCTTGTGGACGTCGGTGGTGTAATGGTTAGTATGCGCGGCTCTTGTACATGAGAACGTGGGTTCGATCCCTGCTCAGACCACCTTACATTTCTTTCGACGGCGGTCACACCACTTAGTGATGGCCACACTATCGAGTATTTAGCCATGAAAATGCTTCCCAAAAAACCGTTCGGAACCGGTGTAAGACTGTAGGTCACAATCAATGAGTGTAAAACTAGAAAGCGCACATCTCACTGATTGTGAGAAGCTCTTTCTAATCCCTTCATGGGATGTTATGGGACACCATTTTTTTTTTTTTAATATCGCACCTTTATATTCCCAAACCAAAAATCCTGTTCTGTTTTCTATAATGCCATTGAACATAATATTTGTAGGACAAAGGTTATAAAAAACTTTGCTCCTTTTTTTCGAAAGGAAAACGCAATTAGTGACGAAACACCCAAAAACTAAATTTTAAATAAATGTGCTGTTCTAAAGTGGTATGGCACCCCCGACAGGTGGTATGGTTGTGTGCGGAGCTCTTGTAAATTAGATCGTGGATTCGATCCACCTTAAAATTCCATTCGGTGGCGGTCACCTCGCGTAATGACGGCGACACTATTGAGCATTTAGCCATAAAAAAGCTTCTCAAAATACCGTTCGGAATCAGTTTAATCTGTAGGTAACCAGGATAACCCATCCCAATTTCTTGTCGAAAATATGAAAAAATCGAAAAAATATGAATATCTCGGAAACAGAGTTTCCCATCAGTAAAATAACTAATTTGTCAGGGCTTCTAAGGGTTTTTCATAAGATGGTCAAATTCTTTTGAACAATTTTTTTTTAAATCGCCAAAATATGAAAATCGCTAAAACAAGAAAATGACTATAGCTCGGAAAGGGTGTGGCCAATCTCAAAACTAATAAATCTTTTACCTCCGTTGGAGCCTCTAACCAAGGGATATCTTTAATACGGCATAAGTTTTTTCTTAATCGCTAAAACTTAAATTGTTCGAATAAAAAAAGCGCTAAAACACCCTTGTGTCTATATTTCACAAACGGAGCATCCAATCGAGAAAATAAGTAATTTTTCCAAGTTTCTAAGGGGATTTAATAAAGTGGTCCAATTCGTATGGGACAATTTTTTTTCCAAAAATCCTAAAAATAAGAAAATCGCTAAATTAACAAATAGCAAAAAGTACTTTTCCAAAAAATCTCTAAAACTAAACTTTTTTGATTAAAAAATCGCTGAAAAGCTCTTACGTGTATAGTTTGGAAATCGAGCATCCAATCGAAAAATTTACCAATTTTTCTATGAGTATTTCAGATTCATATAGAAGAATTTTTTTCTTCTAAACATCGTGCAATCGCAAAATTTATTTTTAAAAAAATCTCTACTACTAAAATTTTTCGCATCAAAAATTGCTAAAACGCTCTTAGGTCTAATGTCGAAAAAAATAACCATTTTTTGCAGGTTTCTAAGAGATTTTCAGAAAGTGCTCCAATTCTTATGGAAGGACTTTTGTTGTAACAAAATCACCAATATAAGAAAAATAAAGAAAATCGCTAAAATAAAAAATAGCTTAAACTCGCAAATGGTTCGTTCAATCGCAAATATAATAAATATTTTACCTCTGTAGGAGGCATAAACTTTAATAAGGCATCACTTAGGGTAACCCATTATCCACGAATTACGAACCCTGGAGGATACTGAGGAGGTTAGGTCGCACAGGGTTTTCTAAACGCATACGAATACGCATAGAATATCGTGGTAGAGAAAACCCACATGAGGTGTCAGGGGACACCCGGCTGGAATGAAGTTCCATTCGCTTTATATTATGTACTAGTTAGTTTCAACACGCCTAAGGCGCCCGTTGAAAAATACGATAATTCAAATGGATCTTTAAGAAAATATACTTTTTATGAAATGATAAACTTTTTTTAAGAGAAATTTTAATTTATAGAATGTATTTTTTGTAAAGAAAAGAATATTTTTAGGTCATTTTTGTAAGAATATGTATTATATTTTCTCGAAAAGGTAATTTTTAAAGAGAGGTACTCTTTTATTAAAAGATAATGTTTTTTATAAGAAAATTTACTATTTTTAAGAAGAAGTACTTTCTATAAGAAAAAGCCATAAGGGTATGCATTTTTTTACAAAGAAGTAATTTTTTTAAGAACAGGCACTTTATAAAGAAGTGGTACTATTTTTAGGAAAACGTTATTTTTTCAAAAAAAAAATACTTATTTTCTCAACAAAAGAAACGATATTATTTTATTTTTACGAAAAAGTAATTTTGAGAAATTCAATTTTTGTAAGAAAGCGCAGTTTTTAAGACAATGTATTTTTTAAGAATTGGGAATTTTTTTAGAATTGGTTCTTTTTCAAAAATAAAAAAAATTGAATCCCGAGAACGGATTAGATAGAGACAGCTGCTCTTCTTTTCAAGAATTGATAAATTTGATAATTTGATAAAAAAAACGAAGTTATTTTGTTTCCCAAAAAAGGTACTCTTTAAGGGAAAGGAAATATTTTAAGAAAGGCAATTTGTTGTACGAAAATTTACTTTTTTAAACAAATTTACTTATTTAAAAAAAAAATTATTTTTTTTTGAGAAAAGGTACTTTTGTAATAAAATTTACTTTTTTAGGTGAAGATACTTCTTTAAGATAATGTATTTTTTCTAGAAAAAGTACTTTGTTTGAAAATATGAGTAGATATTTTTTTTGAGAGAATTAACTTTTTTAAGAAAAGGTGCTTATTTAAGAAAATCTTCTTTTCTTAAACTTCTTCTTCTCAATTTGGTTACTGGGTTCAACACTACAATATTTATATACATAGATAAAGGAAATAATAGATATAGCGCGGCCATTGTCAACTTTGATCACTAGGTGAAGTTTCCCATAATTCTCATTGACGTTTATTCAAAACTGTGGGAAATGTTTCTTAAAGTTATTTCTACAAGGGAAATGTGACAAAATTTAAATGATTTTATACAACAGCATTTGTTTCTTATATAAAAATAAATTTCAAAGCCATGACATCACTGTTGGCATATCTATAAGAGAAAACCCGTAACACCGCTCAAAGATGAACATGCCGGAACGCATTTTTAATCTAAAAACTTCCCCTGTACTTCCCCACACTGTATCAACTTCTGTGGTCGCAGATGGCAAACCCATTATAGTGTCTGAGGAACCGGAAGAAGAACCAATTTATTAGGACGTAGTCGGTGGTGTTATGGCTTTGCAATTCGATTGCCATGAGATATTCTACTTTAAGTAAAGTGTGATTCGAAGTGATATTTTTTGAGAAAATAATTTGTTCTTTTGCTATGAAAGTTTAGAATTTTAAAGTCATATTTTTGACTTTTTTTTTGGGAATAAAAATATCCCATTTATGGCTTTCAACGACATCTAGAAATTTACCCATTACACTAAAATTTTCCCAACACTTGTGCTTCATCTATTAGTTTACTTTATCTCTATGCCTATATATACTACATATAGGTTACAGGCTATACCTAGAAAATTTCCCACTAAACATGAAATTTCCCAACATATGTTAGACATCTAGTTAGTCTAGACACAAACCAAAGCAAAAGTAAACAATACAGTTCATAATAGTGGTTGGTAGCATAATAGTGTTAAAACAAAAGTTGTTTAATTTTTTTTCATTTAGCCCCCATCCCGCAACGTGCGATAAGGAACTTCGTTCCAGTAATAATATTGTGTTTTCGTTTCAATCGGGTGCCAACTGACACCTCTGTCCTTTTTGTTTCCTCCACTACAAAATAAATTGCTTTATTCGGGGGGGAAACTGTATAGTTTTACAGCCAATCGTGGGGAGAATTATTTTGGCGTCATACGATTCCTGAATATAATTTCATTTCATGCACTCTACAGGAAAAACGGGTAATTATTATTTAATCCTGGCAATCAAACACTTTTTCGAAACCTATATTACCATTAAATAAATAACACAGTGCAACGCGAAAAAATATAACCATATACGGACACCATTACGTGAAAAAAGGCCAAAAAAGACCTGTCTCTCTCAGTTTTGCCCAAAGTAATGGACTTTATTTATGGGGGCCTCGATGTAATTTTTGCAAAAAAGTGATAATTTTGTCAGGCTCATATCTTGCAATTCGTTCGGAAGATTGATTTGAGGGAAAGTTTTAGCTCTTGCCATAAAGAACACAAATTGTAAACATATAAAATCAAAAAAACTCCACGTTCAAGGTCAAAATCGCAAAAAAGCTTTAAAAAATTGGATTTTGTTTTATCTTTTTTTCCCTGTTCAGGTCCATAGGTAGCAAACCGAGGATACTTATAACAGGTGGCGCAAAAGTAAACTTCCGATGTTTTTTGGCTGTAGTTTTAAAAAAAAATGAAAAACTTTGATTCTTCTTGTTTATTATTTTTATTTGGTCTTTTAATTTTTTTACATCAAGTCGAGAATATGATGTCATGTAAATGGCCGCCGCCACAGTTGATTGTCATTTGAGCCCTTTTTATGGCATTTTCCATCACTTTGGCCAAAACTTCCGGCGATAGGTCCTCACATTCTTGGCGGATATTGTCTTTAAAAGCTGCAAGAGTCTGAGGCTTGTTGACATAAACCCGCGACTTCAAAAAGCCCCACAAAAAGAAGTCTGGAGCTGTCAAATCAGGCGATCTTGCTGGCCAGTGCAAATCGCCAAAACGGGAGATTAGGCGCCCGGGAAATGCATCCTTCAGCATATCGGTTGTGGCACGTGCAGTGTGCCGTTGCACCGTCCTATTGGAACCACATGTTTTCCAATCCCAATTCATCAAGTTGCGGCAAAAATAACTTCGTTGATCATTGCTCTGTAGCGTGGCACGTCGTCTGGTCGATGTCGACGGCGCTTCCATGACATCCTCGACTACAGCAGCAATATTCTCTGCAGAACGGCTACTCCGGGGTCTGGCAACACCTCGTGTTGTGCCAGTCTCTTCGAGGCGAGCGGCTAAACGTCGCAGTGTTTCACCAGTAGGCGTTGGACGGCCAGGAAATCTGCGACGAAATTCACGTTGTGCCAAAGTCACCGACCGATTATTGGTCAAATAAATAGTCAGCAATATTCCGCGTTCTGGAGCAGTAACATTGTTTATTAACGTGTATTTCGCATGTGTTTACTACACAAATGTCAAAACAGAACTGATCGCAATCGCAAAATTTATAGCATTTTCTGATAGGAGGATTACTTTTGCGCCACCTTGTATTGTGTGCTGCGTCCCTTGTTGCGTGTGCTGAGCTTACTGCTTTGCTGTGCTGCTGTGGTCGGTGAGATAGCATAGTATCTCATTGTTGAAGTCATCGGTATTAAGCGTCATTGCTAGGAAGTTCATATGTTCTAGAAAATTGTTTATTGGGATTTTCGGTACATTTCTGTGGTTGATTATTTCCTTGAATTTTGAACGGTTTGCTACCTATGGACCTGAAAAAGGCGAAAAGTTAAAAAAAAATCTATTTTTTAGAAGATGAAGTTTTTTTGACTTTATGTGGTCACAATTTTTGTTCTTTATGACAAGAGCTACAACATTCCCTCAGAGAGTAAATCATAATTAAGAACGAATTGCAAGATATGAGCCTGACAAACTGATCACTTCTTTGCAAAAATGACACCGAGGGGCCCATAAAAAAAAAGTCCATGACTTTGGGCAAAACTGGGAGACACGGTTCTTTTTTTTTTGGGTCTTTTATCACGTAGTGGTGTGCGTACATGGATTTATTTCCATGACTTAAAAAATTACACACAGTGTAATGTAAGATTTCACGGTATATATTGGTGAATCCCAAGCAGGCATATTAGTCGTCTTCTCTTTAATGATTACATTGATTGGATTATACAAATTCGTCAAATTTACATGCACCCTAATGCCCACAAAAGTACCTACATATATAGACACGTTTATATATTATATACTATAGGTGCATATGTATATAGTGTACAAAGTTTATGCATGCAATTTAGTTGAAAGTGTAACCAGTAACCATCGCATATCCTATTATACATAAAATTGATTGGATTATACAAATTCGTCAAATTTACATGCACCCTAATGCCCACAAAAGTACCTACATATATAGACACGTTTATATATTATATACTATAGGTGCATATGTATATAGTGTACAAAGTTTATGCATGCAATTTAGTTGAAAGTATAACCAGTAACCATCGCATATCCTATTATACATAAAATCGTTTATATGGTTGTATTTTTTTTATCCTTTTGCTTGCTACATACCTGGTGGCATAAAGCGGCGGCTACCCACTGGTGCCTCTGCATAGGGTATTCCCAGATATTGATCAACATCACGTAAACCTGTGGAGGTATGAAAATTACGTCTAATACCCATAAGGCGACCCTGTTTGATGGTAATCTCTTTGGTGTATTGTAATTTTTCGGGCACAATATGGCGGCGCTCCACGAATGGCGACTGCTGTGCGGAGGCTGGGGATGTTGCGTTGGCGTTGGTGTTCGTGTTGCCAGGAAACGGAAATGCCTTTGAAGTGGTTCGGAGTGCCTGTGGTGTAGTTGGCTGAGTGGCAGCTCGTTTAATGGTAGAACTAGTCGAAGTGGCCATATATACATTATCATGTTGTGATTTATTAATACTGCTGCTGCTGCTGCTGCTGCCGGTGCTGTGGCCACTGTCATCACCCTCGCTGGGGCTCTTTAGCAGCTTTTGTAGATTCTCTTTAAAGTCATAAACCAATGAATCCCCATTGGCCTTTAAAGAATTTTCTTTATAATGTTTCAAATTAATCTTATTTGGCTCACTTTGCTTTTTGAGTTTTATTAATTTCATTAAATCTGGCATACCTTGGTTTTGGTCATCTTCTGCTGCAGCTTGCAAGCTGTTCACTCCACCGCCGGTGTCATTTATTTTGGGAATTGTGGCGACATATTCTTTAAACAGATATTGTAAGGGCTTTTTTGGTTTTATTACATTTCCTTTATGCTGTAAATGCAATAACTCGGCGACACCACCCTCATCTGGGTGCCTTTGAAGTATAACGTCTGTTTCCGCCTCAGGGTGTTCGACATCACCTATGACATCTCTAGTTTGTCCCTTGGGAAACCATTGACGCAGCCATTGCTGCTGTTTGGCTGCATCTGGTCTCACTATAGCTGCGGCATTTGTAAACTTAAATTGATTGTGATTGTGATGAATGCTGACAAATGTCAGATAGAATATCCAAAATGTTGTCGTCGTTTGTTTCACATACATTTTCTTAGTTTTTGTTATTGTTGTTGTTGTTGTTCTTATACTGGTTGTTACACGTCTTTCGTTTTTATGTCAACACTATAATATGGCTTTGTTTATTTTTCTTCTCTTTTTTCGTTTCTATTTCTTTTATTTGCTTCACTTATGCCTGTCGTATTTCATGGTTGGCTCTTAAAATTCTTGTAATTTTTTTGAGTTGTTATTTATAATTCTTCTTCTGTTGGAAATTTATTTAAGTTTAATTTTGTCGAGAAACACATTTGTTTTTTTGTCGAGCACTTAAGTTATTTTTGTTTCTTAATTCATTTATAGTTTGTTCCTAATGTATTGTACATTATTTTACTTAAATAATATGGCACAAGACCGAACGTCGTTTTGGTGGCGTCATTTTGTTATTTGTTTTGAATCCAAATTACTGAAATCTGTAAGAAAATTACATTGAATAAATTTATTTTGTTTTTCTTTAAGAATTTGCCAAAAAAATTGAAAATTCCTTCATTTATATTTACAAAAATTTTTGATTTGAATCAAAATTTTGTTTTGAAACCAAATTATTGAAATCTGTAAGAAAATTACGTTGAATCCATTTTGTTTGTTTTATCTTTAAGAATTTAAGAAAATAATAACAAATTGCATCTTTAATATTTAAAATATTCTTCAGTGGAATGCATTTATTTGATCCTTAAGAGGATTGCATTGGATTGTTACAGTTTCTACTGAACTACATTATGCAAGATCTTTTTTAGTTTTAGGAATTAAACTTCGCAAAAATTCTTGTTCCATCACTAGCATTGTCAACAGTGAGTAATATTTGTTGCCTGCCCGTTTTGTCCTATACTCAGTGCTCGGAACCCTAATTTTAATAATTTTCATAGTGAGGGGGAGACGGTGTAAATGGGACAAGATAATGACTCCGTATATGTGTGGGGTGTTCTTTGCTAAGTGGATCATTAAATAGGCTTAATTGAGTGTTCTATGCAGAGCGGAAGATAACTTGTTGGCATGATTATTCTGAATGACCAAATGTTCATTGTCGCGAATTGCTGTGTAAGAGAAAAAATCTATCTAATTCACAAAATCTATCAAAACACCAAATCCGCAGTGAAAGTTGGTAAGGATCTTACCGAACCTTTCGAAACTAAGCGAGGCCTCAGGCAAGGCGACACCCTATCGTCCAATCTCTTTAACATCTTAATGGAGATCATTATGAGAAAAGCTGCAGTCAATATGAATAAAACCATCAGCAGCAAAAGTCACATGCTGCTCGCGTATGCTGATGATATAGATATCATTGGGCGCACAATTAGAGAAGTTACTGCGGTTTTTTCGAGAATTGAGAAGGAGTCAGCAAAAGTGGGTCTGACGGTGAATGAGGACAAGACAAAATTAATGGTTTCAACGAACAGGGACTCCACGCGATTAGACCAAAGCGTGAACGTTGATAACCGTTATAACTTCGAGGTAGTGGACGAATTTATATACCTCGGATCTGCCGTAAACAAAAACAACAGCGTCAGCCTTGAGATCAAGCGGAGAATTCTGCTTGCGAGTAGATGTTATTCTGGGCTAAGCAAGCACTTTAGAGATAAAGCCCTCTCTCGAGTAACAAAAGTCCAGCTGTACCAGACTCTCATTCAACCTGTCTTGCTTTATGGCGCAGAATCCTGGGTCCTATCGCAAGCAGACGAAACATCTGTAGGAGTCTTCGAGAGAAAAATACTCCGAAAAATTTATGGCCCTATAGCGCACAACGGCGAGTATCGGCGACGCATGAATCATGAGCTGTATGAGCTTTATCCTGACATTGACATAGTTAAGCGGATCAAGATAACGCGATTGTGCTGGGTAGGCCATGTCAGTAGAATGGATGAAGATGAACCAGCGCGAAGGCTTTTCGAAACCGAACTCGAAGGAAGACGAAAAATAGGAAGACCAAGACTCCGCTGGAGGGATCAGGTTGACGAATCCCTGCGTACACTTGGTATTGCCAACTGGAGAGATAAAGCAAAAGATCGAACGGGTTGGCGAAATATGTTATCTTCGTTTTGTAAGGTCCCTGACCCCCCGGGGTTGTCCGAGACCGGATAAGTAAGTAAGTAAGTAATTCACAATATTCTCCACAACGCGGCGGGAAACATTTCTGATGAGCTACAATTGTTTCAAATTTCAAATTTTTAGCATATGTGATTCTACTGCAGAAGCAAAAATTGGGGGGATTATAACTAAGGACCCTTGCCAATCACCACCGGTATACATGACCATACACAGAAAGAAAATCAATTCCTCGCATGGACGAAACATTTTCGTTAATGTTTTTATGTTGCAGCAATGAAAAGTCGCGTAAAACCCGACAACAAAATATGTCATTCATGATTTTATTGACAATTTTTCACTTCATTGCTGTAATAATTCATTTCTCGTTCCTGCAACAATTTTATTTAGCTTGAATTTTGTAGAAAAATGGGTAGAAATTAAAAAAAAGTAAATGTATGAGATTTAAAGTATTGGTATTAGTACCCCCTAATTTGTAGATTATTTGTTTGAAACGAAGTACCTTATCGCACGTTGCAGAATGGGGGCTAAATTAAAAAAAATTGAAGAACTTTTTGACGTGTTAACATTTATGGGCTCGGGTAGGAACCAAATTCACAAAGTGACTACATTCAAACACATTTTGTCCGACTGCGATCACACAGATTGTCCGACTGCGATCACAGATTGTTTCGTGTTAAACTCCTCCGAAACGGCTGGACCGATTTCTATAAAATTTTGTGTGCATATCGGTTAGGTCTTAGAATCGACCAACATCTACTTTTCATACCTCTAAATGACAAGGATAACCCACCCCTATATAGCACACAGATTTATCCGACTGCCAAACATAGATTGTCAGACTGCGAAAAAAACACACACTGATGTAACGGCAGGGAATAGTTGTGGGTGCGGAGCGCTCTTAGAGCAAAGAAAATAATGACGTGGTTATACGTACATATATAAAAATAAGATAGCAAGAGAGCAGTAAAAATTGTGTGAACTTGTGTAGCGTATGTACGAACATTAAAATGTATGTATGTTCATGTGTCTGTTGCTTTGCATTCTCTGTTTTTTGTGGGAATAAAACAAAAAGTATTAAACAAGAAAATAATGACACATGTACTTGCACTGGTCTTTAAATAATTTTTATTTGTATTAATATTATTTAAATGTAACGTCATCATATGATCGAACGCTGTTTTTTATTTTCCAATGTAACATTTACTAATGTGTTCATAGAAATCGAACAGGTACCGTGTAACAAAAAGGTGTTAACACATCGCCCGTGATTTCAAACACTCATTGGATTTTTTAACACCATTATGCTACAACCTAGTATTATAAACTATATTGGGTACTTTTGCTTTGGCTTTTGTCTAGCCTAACATATGTTGGGAAATTTCTTGTTTAATGGAGTTTTGTAGGTGGAGCCTGTAACCAATATTTTGTCAGTCAGTCACGGCTGGACAAATTTCACCATCGTATTCCTTGGCTCATTTCATGGAAATATGACCATATACGACCATCCCTAGAAATGCAAGAGGGCGAAATGGCAGCGGTTTGAAAATTTTCGGATTGGTGGTCGAAGGGTACTAGGGTAAAATTGCTAAGTTCTGAACCAGTGGTCGGATTTTTGTTTGTTTTTGGGCTTGTTGGGAAGGCCTTTAAGATATATTTCAAAATCAAAATTAAAAAAAGGGAAATCGCCGAGATACGAAGCTTTAAAAAAAATTTGGGATAAAAACACATAAGGACGTGCACATAACCTCAATTTTCTCATCCAGATAGCAGATCATTTATGTTTTCAAGTTATGACTTTTTGACTGAAATGCAAAAAAAATTTTTTTTTTCTGAAGCGAAATAACAGAACACATTTTTTTGTTTTTGTAAATTAACACGTTTAAGATTTTATTTTATTAAAATTTATGGCTGAAGAATCAAACACAAATGAAAAAAAAAAACATTTGTTGTTAAAGAAAGTTTTCAATGTGGTTCCCGTTTTCTACTAAACACAATTGCAGTCGTTTGCGAATCACATCGGACATGTTCGGTAAGACCTCTGGGCTTCGCTTAGGTAATTTTGGAAAGGTAAGAGGTAGGGTTATTTGTTCTTACAACAAATTTCCTTTTCTTAAAAAACTATCATTTCTTTGAAGAGTACCTTTTTAGTTAAACGAAATAACTTTTCTTGAGATAAGTACCTACACTAAAAAATTTACCTATTCTTGATAAAATAGGTAAAAAAAACCTTTTTTCCAAAAAACAAATACATTTTCTTAAAAAAGTACCTTTTCTTACAAAAATTCCTTTTCGTAAAAAAGTACCTTTTCTTACAAAAATTCCTTTTCTTAAAAGTACCTTTTCTTAAAAATACATTAATACCTTTTCTTTTCTTTAATTGAGATAAGTAGCCTTTCTGAAAATAAGTAAATTTTCTTAAAAAAATAACCTTTTCCTTAAAAGAGTACCACTTCTAAAAAATGTACCTGTTGTTAAAAAATTTTTCACTCAGAAAGTACTTCTTCTTAAAAATAGTACCTTTTCTTAAAAAACATTAGCTTTTAATAAACGAAGTACCTCTTTAAAAACGGACCTTTTGCGGGAAAATATAATACATATTCTTACAAAAAGGACATACAAATTTACCTAAAAAAAAATACATTCTATAAAAAAATAATTTTTCAAAAAGTTTATCATTTTACAAAAAGTTATAACTACTAATGGAGTAGTAGATGGAATGGCAACCTTCCATGCAGATCTACTAACCTCTAATGCGAGTGTAACAACCTCTAATACGGTTGTGTCAGCCTTCGATCCTGGGAATTTCGAATGTGGTTGTGATAACGTCTAGTGTGGTTGTAACATACTCCAAAGTCGACCACGACTAATTGGATTGTCTCAACCGTATATTTCTGCGGGTGAATGCATTGAAATTGCATTTTGCCAAAACGGTTCCCCATTACATCCTATGAAGCTATTGGGGAAACTTTCTCACAAACATTGAGTTTTATAAGCGAGGCGACCGCCGTCGAAAGAAATCTATGGTGGTGTGATCATATAGAACAGCAGTGAATACTACCATTGCACCACCGACGGCCATATCATCGCCATTCTGTCGGTAAAATCAGTCTACATGTTAATTTGGTGTCAAACAAAAATTGAGGTTGTCTTGCTTAAATTTCGTACCCACAACTGAAATTCGTTTGAAAGCATCTCTATTAGGTTGCGACAATCTCTACTGCGGTTGTGACGACCTCTAAGTTCAATGTGACGATATCTAATGTGGCTCTGACAATCTCTAAATTCGGTCACGGCTAACTCGGTAATTTCATCAGTGGGTGTGTGGGGTAACAGTAACTTGGAACTCCAAAAACAAAACTTGTAAAAAAAAATCAATGAGTGTTCGAACTCACGGATGATGTGTTAACACCTTTTTGCTACACGGTACCTGTTCGATTTCTATGAACACATTAGTAAATGTTACATCGGAAAATAAAAAATAATAGTTTTTTTGTATACACCGGGCAATGCTGAACATCAAATGACTCGCTTTGTTTGGTCATAGCAACAACAACGAAACAACCAAACACACAACACCACATATACTTTGTCCGAAGTAGCTGACGTATACGTGTGTCACATAGCCACATGTTTGCCATATCAACAGCAACGAAACAGCCACACACACAACATCACACATACTTTGTACGAAGTAGCTGACGTATTAGTGTGTCACCATAATGTCGACTGCGCAAATGAAATTTTGCGTGGCTATGCTTTATATCTCCTTTCAACAACAGCAACAGACACATGTACTATGTTAATACATACGCTATAGACACAATTTCGTTTGCCTCACCCCTGCCACACTACTCTTTCATTGCTCTCTTGCTCGCTCATTTTTGTTTAACACGTCATTATTCTCTTTCACAGTCGCAGAAAATCTGGTTTTAGCAGCAGCATAAAATCGGGTTTTAGCAGCAGCTTAAAATCTGACGTTGATAGATTCAGTCCCTATACGCCGCTATAGATGTTAACACATCAAAAATTTGCGGCAGACCGCTGTTTCCTGTAATGCACTACGGTTATATTTTACGTGGTCAAATTTATATTGAATGGAAGTCCACCATTCAAGGTTTGACATTAACTGCGGACAAGAGGAAGTAATTGGTTTGAACAAACAGAGATTCCCCTTGGCTTTGAAATACAATGCCGTATTCAGTTCCCACCACCCCGTAGAAATCAAAGAGGAAAATGCGTTGCATAGATGTGATATAAAGCCCTCTATCGATAAGAAAAATCATATCTACACGGTGAAAAATTGAAATTTTGTGGTGTTTGGATGCAAATATAATGTGTTTCTAGCTTATCGCAAATATAGTACACTTGGGTCCAAACACATTGTATTTGCTATTCAGTATAACATGTTTGACACACAATGATTAATGACGTATAATATTTGTTTTTGTGGCTTTATTTTTTGAATACTGCTGAAAACAAAAACGGGACAGGCACAAAGAAAAAACAAGGCAGGAGATCTTCAATTCATGAAAACAATGCTTGCAAACATATGAATGATTCCTATAATATATTCCTGGGGCCGTTATTTTTCAGGGTTTTATACTAACTGGCTTGACATGCAGCGCAGCAGCCTGGGTCATGTATAAAATGACCAAGTGTGGATGCGATAGGTGGAATTGATTGGTTTTAAATACAAAATTCATTAAAAATACGTGTATTTAGTTAGATAGTCACTTTACATATATAAAAAAGTGGGAAACTCCCGCCAAAAGCGTGACAAAAACCCAGATACAATGGCCTAAAAAGTGAATTTCTTTTGATTTTATAATATTAAATAAAAATGCAGGTATTTAGTTAAAATAAGGCTAAATATACAAAATGAAACATTAAATAAAAATGTATGTATTGACACGCTGGAAAAATATCGGCGCCAGCAACATATTGCAGAAACCATGTATATGTTTGCAGCATTGTTTTCGTGAATAAATGGTCTGCTGATTTTTGATTCTTGACTGTCCATTACGTTTTAGTTTTCAGCAGCTTTCAACAAACAATACATATATTATAACCAATTAATCATTGTCTCCTAAACATGTTGTATTGAATAGCAATCACAATGTGTTTGGACACAAGTATGCTATATTAGCGGCAAGCTACAGACACGTTATATTTGCCGCCAAACAAAAAAACAAAAAAAATTTCAGCGTGTAGTTAAAATAAGGGTAAATATACAAAGTGAAGGATTTTAATTTCAATTAAGCAATTTTGTTATTTTAAATTCATGTCGGAATGAGGCACCTAAAAACCGGGCAATCCCTGAAACAGCGGGATAATCCCGCCCCAAAAGCTATGGTTGGTCACGTAAGTGATGTCAAAAGTCGATAAAATAAAACTGAGAATCTTCGTTAGGAAAATCGTCAACGAATGCGTGTTTCTCCCATCGATATCGACGTGTATCGACATAAATTGAAGTACAAGCTGTATGGCTTGTACACCCGGATCAACGTGGGTAAGAAAACAAAAATAGAACTATTACAAACGCCAAAGAAATATCCCTGAGACATCATGCTGGAACCATGAATATGTTTAGAACATCCATATACATACGTTCAAAAATTGTATGCCTGAATTGAAGATGTGCTGCTTGGTTTATTGATTCCTTGTTGTTTGTCACGTTTTTGTTTTCAGCAAAAAAAAAGCATATTTGGGTCCCGAAAACATATATTATGATATATTAATTATTGTGTCTCTAGCATGCAATTATATTGTCATAGTAAACGCAATGTATTTGGATACAAGTATACTATAGTTGCGACAAGCTACAAATACGTTATATTTGCATCCAAACAACAACAAAATAGATTCTTCAGCTAGAACATGTCAGTAAAATGGACAAAGATGAACCAGAGAGAAAGGTAATCGAACATTTAGAGTACATGTCGCTGGTTGCAAATATAGTATACTTGCATTCAAATACATTTTATTTTGTATGACAATAATATTGCATGTTGGAGACACAATAATTAATGTGTCATAATATATATATTTTTCTGATCCAAATATGTTTTTTTTTTATTGAAAACTGCTGAAAACAAAAACGTGTCAACCCTGTGATATAGTAACAACTCATATCAAAGCACTGCAACAATGCGAGTATGCAAGAGGAAAACAAGAACTTGGTGGAAAACAGGCGTCTGTTCATGTCTTGGGTTATAGATCTTTCGGTGTGTGCTGATACTTAGGGATCTTCAATCGATACTAATTCGCATATATCAATTGTTTAATTCGGTTTGTATATATACTATTGATGATCGACAGATGGTATCAATTCAGGGATAGTAGTTAGGCAGCTGACTTTTCACGGGGTTCGAAACTAGTCATCCCAGTGAGTGTTTTTAACTGAATTGTCTATTACTCCAACAAAAACCAACCTGACGTTGTAAGTTTGTAGAATGAATTTCTCAAACATTAACGAATAATATTACATTTTGGAGACAGAAGCCGGAAAATATGATGAGCAAGATTTCAGTGGCCAACGTTAATGTAGTGGTTAGTGTGCGCGACTCTTGTATGCGAGAACGTTGGTTCCATACCTGCTTCTGACCATCTCACAATTCCTTCAACGACGGCCACCTCGCTTAGTGACGGCGATACTATGGAGGACTTAGCCAAGAAAGAGGCTCTCAAAATTCCGTTCGGACCCGGCACAAAACTGGTGGTCCTAATGAGTGAGTTTAAAACTAGAAAGCCCACAGTTCACTACTTGTAAGAAGCTCTTCCCAAACCCTACATGGAAAGTAATTGGAATGTATTTATTTGTAAGATTTTAGGAGTATGAATCGAAAAGGCAGCTTACTGTCACCAAGTGGGGATAAAATGGGAGAAACCGAGCAGTTGTGTCATATATGTTACATTTGTCGTTTAATACTCCTGGCCGCAACAGGTTGTGAATGAACCAAAGAACGTTATAAAATGATTGATTTTTGTCTCCTCGCTGTAATTGCATGTGCCTATCATTGACGCACTATCAAGCTACATAAATTGAAACATACATTCGTAATTTATGTTATAAAAATCGTTGATGTTAAACATTTGACGTGACAGTTACAATTTTGTCGAAATACTTTATGGTTTGTAAACTAAAGTGTTTGTAAAATTTTGCTAAAAAAAAATACATATTTCGTGTTTGTTGATTTGTTCATTTAATTATTTTTTCGCCGGCCTTCGATGAACGTGTTAAATTGTTTAGAAAATTACTTTTGTGATAACAAACATTTATTACATTTTCAAATATCACAATCATAGTTTTTTATGCACTTTTTCCATTGTTGTTTAAATGAATGTGATGAGAATTTTCAGCAAAAAGCCATTAAAACAAGAGATAAAATCCATCAGAACAAACGTGAAAAACGAATAAGAGCAAATATATAACACAAAAAAAAAAAACTACAACTACATGAAAATTCTATTTAAAAGTTTTTGTGATGAAACTGATTTATTTTAAAATCTCATTTGCATCTAGAAATGTTTAAAAATAAACTGAAATACTATTTTCTCTGATAGCAAATCTGATAAATTTAAAATAGTTCACTAACCCCAAAAATTCTTTTATGCTAATAAAAACATGTAAAAATACTTATACTATATTGACGATGCTGCTCTAAGAAATGTACTATAGTTATAAACAGAGAGTGTGTGTGCCCGAGATGTAGTGCTACCAACAATTTTGTGCAACACACCTGTGTTGCCAACGCTTAAATAGTATTTGATTTTTTCTCTTAATTTTTTTAATGCAAATCAATGTTTGAAAGCGTGTTGACAAATTAATTTTTTATTAAATTTAGGGTCAACCATAATGCGAAATATAACATAACACAGTGCAACACGAAAAAATATAACCATACACGGACACCACTACTTGATAAAGTAGTCATGCACTTTTTTTTTATGGGCCCCCAAAGATTTGGGGCCGCGTAGTCATTTTTGCAAAAAAGTGATCATTTTATCAAGCTCATATCTTGCAAACCGTTCGGAATTTTGATTTACTCTCTGAGGGAGAGTTGTAGCTCTTATCATAAAGAACAGAAATTTTAAACATATAAAATCAAAAAAATTCATCGTCAATGTCAATATCGCAAAAAAAATTTAAAAATTCCATAGGTAGCAAGCCGTTAAAAATTTTTGTTCTCTATGACAAGAGCTACAACTTTCCCTCAGAGAGTAAATACAAATTCCGATCGAATTTCGGAATTTTTTGGGGGCCCATAAAAATTAAAAAATTTTCGGCAAATTTTTCACTTTTCCGGCTACCTAAAGCTACTTGAGCGCTACCTAAATGGTGGTAAGAATCATTCCTAGGAAGTTCATTTAGAATCATTCCTAGGAAGTTCATATATTCTAGAAAGTTGTTTACTGAGATTTTATGTAAAGTTTTGTCGTGGATTGTTTCCAGGAATTTTGAACGGTTTGCTACCTATGGACCTGAACAGGGAAAAAAAGATAAAAAAATAGAATTTTTTAACGTTGTTTGTGATTTTGATTTTAAAGATGAAGTTTTTTGATTTTATATCTTCTTATGACAAGAGCTTCAACTTTCCCTCAGAGAGTAAATCAAAATTTCGAACGGTTTACAAGATATGAGCCTGACAAAATTATCACTTTTTTGCAAAAATGACACCGAGGCCCCAAAACTTTGGGGGCCCATAAAAATAAAAGTGCATGACTTTGGGCAAAACTGGGAGACACGGGCCTGTTTTTTTTGGTCTTTTATCACATAGTGGTGTCCGTATATGGTTGTATTTCCATGACTTAAAAATTAAAAACAGTGTCATTAAACACAATTTTTGAAGCAGTTTTTAGAGAGTCGAAAATCTGTTTCTACAAACCGTCAGAGTCATTGGTTGCGGGTGCGTTCAGCGCAAGTAAATGGATGAGTTTATTTGAGTAGAATATTGCTGGCTCAGATGCCTAGAGATTTCTGATGTCCAGCATTCTCTGTATCTGGTTCCATACGAATTTTGATCAACCATTCAAGAGCGAGTATTTGCTGCAATTTGATAATGGTTCAAATCGATAGTGCCACCTCTAATCGATATTACTATCTTTCATGAATTACACTGTGTGTAATTTTTTAAGTCCTGGAAATATAACCATAGAGCGACACCACTATGTGTTAAAAGACCAAAAAAAAAGACCGGTGTCGCCCAGTTTTGCCCAAAGTCATGCACTGTTTTTTGATGGGCCCCAAAGATGTCATGTTTACAAAAAAGTGATCATTTTGTCAGGCTCATATCTTGCAAACCGTTCAGAATTTTGCTTTGCTCTCTGAGGGAAAGTTGTAGTTGCGCGAAATGCGGTTGTAGTTGCTTTGTTCGACGTTGTGTACTATTGCCTCTATCTGGTATTGTCGAACCCATGCTTTGCTCAATCCAATGTTCACTTCAATGTGTGTAATTTTTTAAGTCATGGAAATATAACCATATACAGACACCACTATGTCAATAAAGATAAAAAAAACCGATCTCTCCCAGTTTTGCCCAAAGTAATGCACTTTTTTTGATGGGCTCCCAAAGATATGGGGCCTCGGAGTCATTTTTGCAAAAAAAAGGTATCATTTTGCCAGGCTCATATCTTGCAAACCGTTGGGAATTTTGCTTTACTCTCTGAGGGAAACTTGTAGCCCTTGTCATAAAGAACAAAAATTGTGAATGTATAAAATCAGTTAATCTTCAAGGTCAAAATCGCAGAAAAACTAAAAAAAATCGATTTTTTTTACGTAATACATTTTTTTTACCTTAAAATATTTTAAATAACCATAAGGAGTTGTGAAAAAGCAAGTACAGCAAGTTATTTAAAATGTGGTTTAAAAGCCACTATTTGCTAGAGATCGTCAAATAGGACAAGTAATTTACTGGGTCAAATTAACCACCTCATCTTTCATGATCAAGTGATTTTCGTCAAACTATGTCGTAAACATAACAGAACTGCCACAGTTAAAATTGATTCAGATTTTCATTAGATTTTTGATCATCTTTGTTTTAACCTTTTTACATCAATTTTTTATTAACATCTTTCAGTAGTTGACAGCACTGTTTTACACATCTGTGCAAATATACTAATATATATTCCAACAACGACAACGGAATCATCACATGAATGCTTTTACTCTAAACAAAAATATCACACATATGTGATTTTATACGTTCAAGAGGATATTTGTGCGGTGTGTCAATCTGTTTGTGTATCCGAGGGAAAATATACTTTCTATACGTAGTAATCTACTTTAAAGTTTGTGTGTTGAGTATACTACCCTAACAAGATGCATGAAGCTACATGAAAAACTATGTATGTCACCCAGAAACTAACGACATCAACTAAAATGACATATCTGAAAGTTTAGGTTTAAAGTATTGCACCTTAAAGACCAGATTAAACAAATAGGCAATATATTAATCATACACTCAGAGAAATAATAGTTTGGAAAGAGTATGTAGCAGCCGTAAATTCAGATCCTGCCACCGAATTAAGGTTGCAACAACCGAATAGAAGTTGTCACGACTGAAATTTGTCCCCACAACTGAATTCCGGTAGACGCTACCTTTAATTAAATTCACTACGTCAAATAAATTTTCTATAATTTCGTCTGCTACAACCGAACTTGGAATTAATTCGGATGCAGCAAACGAAAATGTTACGAAGTTTTAATGTAGCAGCCAAATGAGGTATCAATTTAGGTGCAACCATAAAATTTTTGATGTGTTTACATCTATAAGAACGAGTAGGGAAATCTATCAAAGTGAACACATGCAAACAACACACAGCGTTAGCACCACATACGTGGTTGTTCTACAACAATAGTTTCTGCTTGAAAATAAGTGAAAATGAGAAATACATCAGGCCAAAAATGGAATATAACTTCCATATATGGGCAGGTGCTCCTAGGACCTCTTTGGTGCTTCTCCACCGTGTCCAGAAGAGAGCGACGGTGTTAATAGGGGACAGTAGGGTATCCAACTCTATTGTCTCCTTTGAGCATCGTCGAAATGTGGGTTGCGTGTCGCTGTTCTATCGATATTTCCACGGTATGTGTTCCTCGGACATCCGTCAACTTATGCCAGACGTGTGGATATTTAACCGAAGCACGCGCCTTTCCAGGAACTCTTATCCGTTTTTTATCGAGTGGCCGGTTGACCGCACTACACACTATAGAGAAAATTCTTTCTTCAGCCGTACAGTCCGTACGTGGAATAAACTTCCGGCTGATGTATTTCCCACCAATTGTGACATACAAAGATTCTAGGCAAATGTCAAAAGACACTACTCCCTCTTTCTACACTCCACTACCTCAATTTTTCTTCGCCAACACAATGCACTGCATTTATAGGGGGCATCCCCTGAGTGTTGATTTGATAAAAAAAAGTTTGATGGTATTGAGGAACGAATATTGAATAGTATAGAGAACTCCTGTAGCGAATAGTATGACTCAAAAGCACTGGCGGCATCTGGCAAATGATTCAAAATGTATTATACTCTTTTTGTCATATCTTGGCCTATTCATAATTTTGAAGTGAAACATTGATGCCTTTTGAAACAATAATGCTTTTTGTGTTGGTTTGTGCAAAAACATTGTCGAAATGTTGCATTTATATTGAAAAATGCTATAAATAGAATTAGACTCGTTTATGTTCTCTACATGACAGGGGAACAAGAGTGCAATAAGTTCTCTATACTATTCGATACTTTTTGTCGTCGCTCTGTTTATGATAAAACAAAAACAATTATTTCAGTGAGTATTTTTATTAACAATATTACATCTAATGTTAAAGAAGATGTAAGAAAAAAGATATTGAAATAGCAAAAGAGCCTTCAGCACAAAACCAATTCTTTTTTTGTTGGTTAATGTATGAGAGATTCATACTACAAGCTTACATGTCAGGAACAGTGATAAATTAGTGGTTTTTGTTGGAATTAATGGACAATTCAATTAAGCACACCCACTGGCATGACTAGTTTCGAATTCCGTGACAAGTTCGTCATCAGATGCCTAACTACTGTGCCTGAATTGATACCATCGGTTGATCATCAATCGTATATAAACAAACTCAATTCTGCATTTTACATGTGGGAATAATTTATTATTATTTATTATTTTATTTTCCAATGTAACATTTACTGATGTGTTCATAGAAATCGAAGAGGTACCGTGTAACAAAAACTTGTTAACACATCGCCCGCGAGTTTGAACACTCATTGATTTTTTTATCAATTCAATCGCGATAACCGAATTTGGGCCAACTCAGTTGCAAGAACCGAATTTGGCGTCAATTTGTTTACGGTAACCGAATTTATCATGATTTGTGGATGATGCAATGTGGTGCAAAGGTTAGTGTGTGCTGTTCTTGTATTTGAAATCATAGGTTCGATCCCTACTCAGGCCACATTACATTACTTTCGGCGACGGCAACCTGGCTTAGTGATGGCGACACTATCGAGTACTTAGCCATGAAAAAGCATTTCAAAATACCGTTCGGAACCGGTGTAAAACTATTAGTCCCAATCAGTGTGTGTAAAACTAGAAAGCGCACATCTCACTGATTGTGAGAAGCTTTCCCCAATCTCTTCATGGGATGTAATGGGACACCATTTATTTTTTATTATTTATTATTATTTATATTATTATTACATTGTTAATGGAGGAACAATTGATTTCATTTTGAATTCGGTTACCACAACATAATTCTACCCTATCGTCTTCTATAAATCACCGATTGATACATTTGCTTTATCTCCTATGTGTATAATTAGAGGTGCCAAAACCCCTAGTAGAAACATTATTTGCTGTGGTCGTCAAAGGGTTGAGCGCCCATATCAAATTTGATCTAACGGATTTTCCAATAGGTACCTGACAACCTTGAATTTAATTTGTGAATGCACTATTTCTTTCCTTTTTTTCAGTAAATTCAACATTTTCATCATGGTAAAATACAAGAACGAACAACCTATGCAAATTATAAAAATGTACTACCGAAATTCGCAGTCGGTGAGCGCAACTTAAAGAGCGTTAACTCCAATTTTCGGTCGTTACTCTCGCCCTAGTAGACAAGCAATGACGAGTTTAGTGCAAAAATTTGGGTCTACATATTCATTGTGTGATGCTGCCGTGCCAGTGAGACAACGGGTTGGTCGAACTGACGAAAATAACGCTGCCGTTCGGGCGTCCTTAGCAAACGATCCAAATCAGTCGATTCCGCGGCGTTCTCAAGAACTGGGCATGGCTAAGACCACTTTATGGCGAATTTTGCGTAAATATCTTGGTCTACACCCGTAAAAGATCAAGCTGACTCAAGAACTGAAGCCGATGGACCATTTGACGCGACGTACGTTCTCCGATTGGGGTCTGGGGAAGATGCGCCAAGATGATGAATTTCATCGCAAAATCATCTTCAGTGACGAATCTCATTTTTAGTTCTATGGGTTCGTCAATATGCAAAATATGCGTTATTGCTTGGGTAAAAATCCACATGTGGTTCATGAACCACCACTTCATTCACAAAAAATAACATGCCGGCGGCGTCATTGGACCATATTTTTTCGTCGGCAATAACGACGATCGTTATCGCGCCCTGAGTACCGATTATTTTTGGCCCGAATTGGAAAACATGGACTTTTTTTCGCGAAGACCAACACTCAGGGGATGTCCCCTATAAATGCAGTGCATTGCATTGAACTTAGGAAAATAGGATAGGAGTAGGGATGGGGATGGGGAATGGGATAGGAGTTGGACGACATGTGGTTTCAATAGGACGGTGCCACAAGCCACACAGCACACGTTAGCATCGATTTATTGAAGAGTAAATTGGGTGAGAGTGTTATCTCAAGAAATGGACGAATCAATTGGCCGCCTCGTTCGTGCGATTTAACGCCTCTAGACTTTTTTCTTTGGGGCTTCGTCAAATAATTGGTCTATGCCAACAAGCCGATGACGTTGGAAGAACTCAGAGCCAACATTGAATGCGAAATAGCGACCGAAATGTGTGACCGAGTCATCGAAAATTGGGTCCAGCGAATCGACCGCTGCCGACGTGGCCACCGCGGCCATATGAACGAAGTCGAGTTCCAGTCATAAATGTTTTGATTGTATTTCCAGTCGGTCATAAAGATTTGTAAGTAAAGGGTTTTTCAATAAGAGCGCTACAAGAGTTTTTTTAAATAAAACAAAACTAGTTTTAGATACCAATGAAATTCTTTATTCCTGTGAAAGTACGTTCGATGCCATTATGTATGGAACTCGATTTCTTTTGCATGGCCACCACGGGCACGCTTGCAGAAGTTCAGACGCTGAACCCAATTTTCGACAGTTTTCAAGCATAAATCGGCCGATACTGCTGCAATTTCAAGTTCGATATTCGTACGAAGTTCATCAATGGTCGCTGGCTTGTTGGCATAGACCATAGACTTGACGTAGCTCTACAGGAAATAATCTAACGGCGTCAAATCGCACGACCGAGGCGGCCAATCGACTGGGCCATTTCGTGAGATATTAATTTAAAAAAAAAGTTGTCAAGTTCTTATTGGAAACCCCTTTACAGCAAAATGATGGGGGGGAAATATTGTTATGATCCATTTCAGAAATATAAATGTGCTTTCCCATCAACGAATCTTTTCGTGTTGATGTTGTATAATGCATTTAGTATGAGAGAACACACTTAAATACGCGGCTGAGGCAACTTCTTCTCCAACTCAAAAAGAAAACAAAACATTCGTGTGAGTGTGTTACAAAAATAGCAACACAATATTGAGGAAAAACACAAACACAAATAGAATTTAGCGACAGCAACAACTCGCATTCAATGCAGTGCAGGAGTACCCCAATGTGAATGCTGACGTTGTTGTTGTTGTCGTCACTGTTGTTATTGCATTACACCACATTCACATCCCAACCAGCAGACGGATGGTCGATATCACTCTTTACTGTTTGACTTTTGGCTCCGTTTCCTCCATTCTTTAAGTTCTTTGTATTTTCTTATCTATTTCTATTGCATCTTCTATTTTTTGTTGATGTTTTTGTTTACTCCTCTATTTTGTTATGGTCTTTTATTTACTATTTTTTTTTGTTCATTTAAATGCTAAAGAGGCTTTTGTTTGACGTACTATTTTGTTCTCTTTTCCTTCGGTGAGCTAATTAAGATATTTAAAATGCTAAGTTTAAAAACAACAGCAGATTTTGTTTTCTTTTCTATTGTTATGTTCTTTGTCTCTTCTTGCAAAAAAAATGGTTGGTATTAAAACCATTATAAAATATTCATACTTGAGCTGTAGTAATAGAAAGGAGAAGAGAGGAACAGGAACACACTACACATACTAAAACAAAGTGAAATCATATGAGCCATGTCTATATGTTACCCAGCAGTACCCCCGGCAGTGGGGGCCACTCTCAGTGTTTGTTTTGCTGTGTATAATATTATAATTGTTTCTTTACATTGGGGTGCCTTTTAATTTGTTGCTTTGATATGTTTGGATAAGAACTCTTTTGCTGAGATTTTTAGGGAAAAGATACATTCACAATATGCACAGGTAAAGTTTTTTTTAAAATATTTTTGGCATTAAAAAACAATTTCCTAAAGTTTAAATTTCAATAAATTAAACGTATTTTTGATGTGTTAACATCTGTTGGCGCGGATACGGTCTAAATTCACAAAGTGAGTACATCAAAATACAGTTTGTCCGACTGCGATCACACAGATTGTCAGACTGCGATCACACATTGTGTACCGTTAAACTCCTCCGAAACGGGTGGACCGATTTGTATGAAATTTTGTGTGCATATCGGATAGGTCTCAGAATCGGCCAACATCAATTTTCGTATACTCGTAAATGATAAATAGAGCACAGATTTGTCCGACTGCGAAACATAGATTACACTGTGAGACAAAATTAGATTTTTTCAAAATGATGGGGTTCTGTCAACGGATTCTGGTGCAAAAGGTCTAAAAAAAATATACGTGTATCGGTGATTTGCCAGATTGGATCAGAATTTATTTTTGGGGCGGGTCAAAGTTTCCGCCCCTCGTACCGTACGTGTAACATATTGGCATGCAAAATTGTGTGTTCCTGGCTTCTGAGGTAAGAAATACGTTCAGAAGTTTTATAGAAAAGATTCGGATAAAAATTTTTGTGGAACAAATTACTTTTTTTTGAAAACTCGCAAAAAAACTGCTCCAAAATGACGGCGAGCGTGGTCAAAATGTTGTAAAAAAATTATCGCCATAAAATTTCACTATATGTGTCCGAACACTCCAAAACTCAAATCTCAGCCGAAGTGCTAGATAAAAGATGAAATTTGACAAAATTCTTTATATTATGTGGACTATTTTTAATGGACACAGCAAAATGACAAAATTCATGATTAACCCTTAGAAGGTAGTTAGTTGTTGCTTATTATCTAGCACTTGGGCTAAAATTTGAGTTTTGGAGTGTTCGGGCACATACAGGGAAATTGTTTGGCGATATTTTTTGTAGAACATTTTGACCCCGCCCGCCGTCAGTTTGCAGCAGTTTTTTGCGAGTTTTCAAAAAAAAAAGTAAAAATTATGGTTATACGTGACAGTTAGAGGGTTAATTTGTTCCACAAAAATGTTAATCTGAATCTTTTCTATAAAACTTCAAAACACATTTTGTACCTCAGAAGTAAGAAACACACAATTTTGCATGCCGATATGTTGCAGGAAAGTTCTGAGGGGCGGAAATTTTGACTCGCCCTAAAAAAAATTTTGATCAGATCTGGCACAACGCCGATACACGTAAATTTTTATTAAAACCCTTCTACCAGAATCCGTTAACGGAACCCCATCATTGTTTATGGTGTCGCTCAGTGTTATCAGACTGCGAGAGAAAACACACACTGATGTAGCGGCAGCGAATAGTTGTATTGTATGGGTGCGGAGCACTCTCAGAGCAAAGAGAATAAAGACGTGGTTATACGTAAAGGGTTTTTCAACAGAGACGCTACAAAAGTAAATCGATAGGGACAGCAAACAACGCCATATTTTTTCCCGCTCTTTTGACATTTCTCTTGAGTAAGGGTTGCCATTTCATTATGGAAAGATATACGAGCCAACAACGAGTCGAAATTACTAAAATTTACTACCGAAATTTGGAGTCAGTGGCCTCAACTTTAAGAGCGCTACGATTCGGATTTTCATCAGAAAATCATCTTCAGCGATGAGGCTCATTTCTGGCTGAATGGCTTCGTCAATAAGCAAAATATGCGTTATTATTGGTCAGACAGCAATCCACACGTAATCCATGAGTCATCATTGCTTTCCGAAAAAATTACGGTTTGGTGCGGTTTATGGGCCGGCGGCGTCATTGGGCCGTACTTCTTCCGTGATGATCAAGACCGGCACATTACTGTGAATGGGAATCGTTACCGTTCAATGATAACCGAATATTTTTGGCCCCAATTGTATAATATGGACTTGGAGGACATGTGGTTCCAACAGGACGGCGCCGCAAGCCACACAGCGAATGCCACAATCAATTTATTGAAAACCAAGTTTGGTGAACGTGTTATCTCACGAAATGGCCCAGTCGATTGGCCGCCTCGGTCGTGCGATTTGACGCCGTTCCATTGTTTTCTGTGGGGATACGTCAAGTCTATGGTCTATGCCAACAAGCCAGCGACGATTGAAGAACTTCCTACGAATATCGACCGTGAAATTGCAGCAGTATCGGCCGATTTATGCTTGAAAACCGTCGAAAATTGGGTTCAGCGTCTGGACTTCTGCAAGCGTGCCCGTGGTGGCCATGCAAAAGAAATCGAGTCCATACATAATGGCATCGAACGTACTTTCACAGGAATAGAGAATTTCATTGGTATCTAAAACCGGTTTTGTTTTATTAAAAAAAACTTTTGTAGCGCTCTTATTGAAAACCCGTTACTTTCTGTAAGATTTAGGAAATTTTTATGTATAAATGAACACAAAGAATACATATATTAACAAACATCATACGTCAGGTTCTTAATTTAGTCAATTTAGGAAATTTTTATGTATAAATGAACACAAAGAATACATATTTTAACAAACATCATACGTCAGGTTCTTGATTTAGTCAACGGATGATATCGAACAATTAGGTGAATCTGAAATTGACTTAGACGAGTAATGCATTCTCAGAGTCTTGCATTTGTTCTAATTTTGTCGGTCTGTGTTTTAAAAATTTTCCCTGAAACCGTGTGTGAGCTTTGTATATTTAAAAACAAGATAAAAGTCTAAACCCTACTAACCATAGAGTAATGACGTAGAGTAAATTGTAAATGTTTGTGTTGCAGATGGGCGGTTGGATGTTGCAAAGTATTGCTTCAATACTACCAGATAGGAGCACTGGCTCAAACCAACCAACAATAAATCAGCAATGGCATTTCGTTTTGTGTGCTATATTTTTTACACCACAAATATTTACTACCAAATGAATATAGGAAAAAAAGGCCCAAAATACATTTAAATTTCACAGTTTTTCATCAAAAAGTCATGAAAAATTTAAGTCAAAAGTTTTTATACTTCCACATGGTGTAAGTCAATTAACGTCACATAACTCTCTATCGCATCGACCGCACCACGAATCGTGCAAAAGGAAATGTCAAGTGGGAAGAGTGGTAGCTCTATATTATGTTACCAACAATTGGAAAATATCTATCCAGAACGGTATTCCGCAGATATCACATTTTTGTCATCATACAAAATATAACACGTATTTTTTTAAATAGTTCGGATTTTTTTATGGGATTGTAAAGTAGACATATTCCGATTAAATATGAAATAAAATATCCGTCAAATGGTCCCCACGGGTCTGATGACACACCCATACTCCTTGCATGAAATTTTCCCTGACTTCTTCACAGAGATGTGGCTGTATCTCACCGATGACGCGTTGGATCTCGAATTTGAGCTCATGAATTGTTTCTGGTTAATTCGCATAAATCAGAGATTTCTCAAACCCCCATTATGGTGGCAAGTTGACATCAGAATTACTGGAAATAATTTGTTCAGTAAATCGTTGCTGTAATAAATCGATTGTATCACGCGCGATGTGTGCAGGTGGCGCCGCCTTGCTGGAACCACATGCATAGCTCCGAAGTTTCACTCTCTACTCGAATTCGAGCGCGAGTACTCCTGCGAGTGAAAAAAAACGAGTATACTCTATTTTTCTATGCCACTCGAATAAGAGCGCATATGCTTTGCTCGATTTCGAGTGCGAGTAAAATACGCTCAAAATCGAGCAGATTATACCTTTGCCGAGTACTCTTTCAGTCTTGCTCATCCAGTGGAAAAATACAAACTGTTTGTTTTTGCCGATTTGTGTGAGCGTGTGTGTAGTAGCAAGTATAGTAACTCAAACGGTTGTTGGTGTTGCTATGGACTATGGTGGGGAGAGGTGACTGACGAGGGAGGTCTGGGAGGCCAAGAAGAGAAAAGCAGCAGAATGTGTTGTATTGTAAGGGACCGGTGATTTTGTGTACAAAAATACTCGCGAAGAAAATTACTCGAAGATTACGAGTGTTACAAAAATTGTTAATTATTCCTCATTATTATTCCTTCCTCCTCAGTCACCACTCCAAACCTCGGTCGATAGCAACACCAAAAACCATTTGCGTTACTATATTTACTACTACTACACACACACGCACACAAGGCAGTAAAAACAAACAGTTTCTATTTTTCCACTCGATTTCACTCTTAAGAGTAAACTCTCACTCTATTTCGAAGATTTTTACTCCCACTCTTCATTTTTAAAAAGGAGTACTCGCGAGTACTCCCACCTAAAACAAACGAGTGGAGAGTAAACTTTTTGTCACACTAGTACTCTTTGAGTACTCTTCTTCACGAGTATTTTTCACTCGCGAGTAAAATCGAGTAAATCTGAGCTCTGACCACATGTCGTCCAGATCCATGCCGTCTAGTTGATGCCACAGTAACTCCTTTATCATGTTACTAAAACGAATGCCGTTCACAATCACAGCAATTTCGGCTTCATCTTAAAAACAGTAAGGCCCAATCACGCCGCTTGGATAAAATCCGCTCGAGACAGTTGCTCGTTGTGGGTGCATTTTTTTTTCTCAAAGATTGCATGAGGATTTTCTGAGCCCAAATTCGACACTTTTGTGTATTCACGAAGCTATTCAAATGGTAATGCGATCCATTTTTTAAAAAAATTGGGCTTGACTTCACTTTGCTCCATTACCTATTGAACGAATTGTTGGCGCTTTTCATGGTCGGCTGGTTTGATCTCCTGAGTAAGCTGAATTTTATATGTACATATGAAGGTATGTGGAAGTATTTTTTCAAAATTCGTTGCGTAGTGCTTCGTGAAATTTGAAGTCGTTGAGAACGATGCCGAATTGATGTTTTCGGGATTTCGATGACACTCTTTTACACAGCAGGAATGTTTTCAAGATACGTTGAGGCACAGGAGTCTGCTGTCTGTAACCGACTCAGTTACTTAAAATTTTTTGACCACTCTTCGAGTGGTTGACACATTAGGTGCACTTTCACAGCAATACTGATTTGATTGCTGGGAATGTTAAAATTAATACGCTAACAGTTATTGAAAACAATCAATGTGTGTTCGAACTTACGGACGATGTGTTAAGACATTTTTGTTTCACGGTACCTGTTCAATTTCTATGAACACGTTTGTAAATTTTACATTGGAATATAAAAAAAATAATTTTTGTGCTGAAGGCTCTTTTCCTACTGCACTTCCTGTTTTCTTACATCTGCTTTAACATTAGATGTAATATTATTAAAATAAATATAGCAATATTTAGCTCACTGAAATAATTATTTTTGTTTTGTCATAAACAGAGCGACAACCAAAAAGTAACGAATAGTATAGAGAACTTATATCACTCTGAGTAAAAGAGCATAAACGACTCGTATTTTTTTATAGAATATTCAATATAAATGTACTATTTCAACAAAATTAGGTACTTATCTCAAGAAAACTTATTTTGTTTTACAAAAAAGGTACTCTTTAAAGAAAATTTAGTTTTTTAAGAAAATGCAATTTGTTGTAAGATAATGTACTTTTCTAAGAAAACTTACTTATTACTTTTTTTTAAGAAAAGGTACTTCTGTAAGAAAATTTTTTTTTTTTGAGAAAATTTACTTTTTTTAAGAAAACGCACTTATTGAAGAAAATGTAATTTTTGACGTAGAATACGTCTTACCTTACGGTATGAGGAGTCATGTCAGGTTTTTATTGTTGTAATCTTTATTTCATTGAATTTGAGGAAACGGCTAGATAAATTTTTTTAAAAATTTTTTTGTAGGTAAATGAAGATGTTATCTTTCGTTTGATATACATTTCATATTGGTTGATATATTTCTAGTATTTTAATTTCTCAAATGAAAATTGTTTAAACACATACACTCAAACATATGTGTGGTGTTTGGTTGAGTATTTTTGGTTGCTCAACATTGCTTAGGAACATGTATCTAGTAAAAAGTGAAACGAACAGCAAGCTAATGTTGCTTGGCAACATGTATCTAGTAAAAAGTGAAACAAACAGTAAGCTAACGTAATAAAGCTTTTTTGCGAAAGCTTCAATAAAGGTGTTGTAACATTAAGTTTGAATTGTAAAGCGTAAAGCTTTCACACAACGCTCGAATGCTAATGCGAAGACTCGATAAGGTAAACCTTTTTTAATATTAGGGCGGCCCTCTCAACATTCGCAGAACTTATTTCAATAAAAATATTAATTAAAATACATAAATTAAATTAAGTTTAAAAAAATTGAACTTAATATTTTTTTTTTAAACGGACTTGAATCAAATGCCGTTGGTAAATATAAAAATTACAGCAGACAGTTGTCCGAGGCCTTCGGCCACGGACTGTCCCTGCAGGCTGTGTCAGAGACACGGCCATTAAGTTTAACGTAGAATACGCCATCCGATAAGACAGAAAACATATATAACAATAAATGATAAATAATATAAGCAAATGAATTTATTGTTATAGTTTTCTGTCTTATCGGATGGCGTATTCTACGTTAAACTTAATGGCCGTGTCTCTGACACAGCCTGCAGGGACAGTCCGTGGCCGAAGGCCACAGACAACTGTCTGTTGTAATTTTTTTAAGCTTCTTTCACTTTGGATTTTCTAAATTTACTTTTTATTCGATTCAAACTACAATATGTTATAAACAGACTCCGCCTAGAAAATTTCCCATTAAGCAAGAAATATCCCCCTTATGTTAGTCTAGACACAAACCAAACCAAAATTACGAGTTTAAGAGTAAGTGTGCTGACAAATGTTATTCCATGTTCAGGGTTGTATTTCATGGATTTTCCAAACTTACACGTTGGCCTTTCTAAATTTACTTTTTATTGGGTTCAAAACTACAATATGTAATAAACAGGCTCCACCAAGAAAAATTCCCTTTAAACTAAACCAAATTTACCCATTATAGTTGATAATAATGGGTTGTAATAAAGTATTTAAAAAAGTTGTTTAAAATTGTTTAATTTAGCCCCCATCCCGCAACGTGCGATAAGGAACTTCGTTCCAAAAATACCTTTTCTTAAGAAAAATACATTTTCTTAAAAAATTACATTTCTTAAAAGTACATTTTCTGAATTTAATTTTTTGCTACCTATGGACCTGAACAGGAGAAAAAGGTTAAAAAAATGAAATTAAAAAATTTTCGGCAAATTTTTCACTTTTGCGTGCTACCTAAACAGTGTTAAGAATCATCTCTAGGAAGTTTATATGTTCTAAAAATTTGTTTATTGAGATCTTAGGTAAATTTTTTTAGTTGATTGTTTCCTTGAATTTTGAACGGTTTGCTACCTATGGACCTGAACACTGGAAAAAAGGTAAAAAATTTTGATCTGGAAGGTGAAGTTTTTTTGATTTTATATGTTCGCAATTTTTGTTCTTTATGACAAGAGCTACAACTTTGCCTCAGAGAGTAAATCGAAATTCTGAACGGTTTGCAAGACATGAGCTTGAGAAAATGATCATATTTTACGAAAATGATACCGAGGCCCCAAATCTTTGGCGACCCATAAAAAAAAAAGTGCACGACTTTGGGAAAAATTGGGAGATACGGGTCTTTTTTTTTTAGTCTTTTATCACGTAGTGGTGTCCGTATATGGTTATTTTGCCATGACTTAAAAAATTACACACAGTGTAAGTAATGATTTATCCGACCTTTCGTATTGTTCGAACAATTTAGTTTTTGAATATGACATACTTCTTCTTTAAAAGAGTACCGTTCTTAAAAAAAATCATTAGCTTTTTATAAAAGAATTACCTCTCTTTAAAAAAGGACCGTTTCGGGGAAATATAATACATATTCTTACAGTAAGCACCTAAGAATATGCTTTAAAAAAATACATTCTATTTATATGAAAAATATTTCTTAAAAAAGTTTATCATTTTACGAAAAGTATCTTTTCTTAGAGATCCATTTATATTATCGTATTTTTCAAACGGGCGGCTTAGGTATTTTGGAACTACTCCTACCTAATACATAATACATTTAAACGAAGTTCCCACAGGGTGTCCCCTGACACCTCAGGTAATTTTTATAATATTAAACCTTTTCGTCAACGGATTCATCTAAACAACATTAACGTCTGATTATGTAAATAAAGCAAATTCCCTCTGGTGTAATTCCCGCACTGATAATTTATATTCGTCTAGCACGTTTATGATTTCCATTTTGTCCCAGATTTTCCTACCACTCTTCACTTAAATTTCTATTTTTTTACATTTCCAAGTTTAATTGTCCTTCAGCGTTGAGGAAAACTGCATAAGTTAAAGGTAAAGGGTAAAATTATACATTATTGGCATACGGGATTGGCTTACTAATTATACCTTTAGGATACAACTAGTATGAGGACAGTGTTCACGCGCGTTCTTTTAATCAGCATAATTTTTTTAAACTTCTGAAAAATTTTGTCACACAAATTTTCCGGCACACGGGTAATTTATTTCAAATGAATAACGATGACAGCCTCAAACTCGGCAAATCTATTTACCTAAATATGACTTTAGAATGAGTGTCAGTTCATTCGATATTTTTTTGAATGGAAATTTCCATACTTCGCGTTTCCGAACGGTCATGGGATCGACCACCCATTATAATGTCTTTTGCTTTATGTGCATAACAATAGAGCTAACATAACAAATGGCAGATGCCCGTATATGGTTGCTGACCTTGAGTAGAGCTTCCTTCCACTGCATCTAGATAATAAATTATGAATTATATATTCCGATCATACACAAAAAAACCAAAAGTTGTCCGAAATCTAATTTTGAACCCAACAAAAAACCAGCCACCATATTACAAGCACATGAATAAGTTATTAACAATCCTGGGGCACAATGAGAATAAATTCCTCACAACATATTTTTTATTTTTTACTTCGACAGTAAAAGCTTTCGTCGGAAGTAACTCAATTGTTATAACAAAAAATTGGAAAAAAAATTCTAAGGAAATTTTACAGAAATTGAGTAATAATTATGATTTCGCTGCAAGCAAAATGTATGATTTTTAAAGATTAAAAACAAATATTTGATGGAAAATTTAAAAGACGACGGGTGGTTTTAGTCTCCATCTTCTTACTGTTTTCCACGGAAATTGTTGATTTATGATTTATTAAGATTCGTATAGATGAGTTTGTGAATAAATATTACCTACGAATTATATGATAAGTCACTTGCAAGAGTCCCAGAGAATTGCTCAGAGTAGCAGGTACATACACTTAATCCGGGTGAAACGACGTCAACATTCCTACATCCTATGTTATCAATTGTTTCCAAGGTCTATTTCAAATTGCTGTTCACGATTTAAAATAATTCAAGGAAGAAAGATACACATATTTTCACCTTTTTTGTTTGCTGCCTGCCCACCCTTAGTCAATAACAAATATAATTAAGGTCGATTATATTTTTCATTATTTATCGTATCTATCAGCAAACTGTCTGTCCCACTTTTGTATGGAAGGTACCAAAATGTACAAGGCAAATAGATAAATCTTAACTACAGAATGGTGTTTGACAAAATATTCCCCTGCTCTGAATGTGATTTAAGGAAGCGTTGATATTCACGTGGAAAATCGTCCAATTTTATGGTTAGAACAGCTTTTCACAAAATATACCTTACACTTAGATAAGTAATTGTTTTAAAATGGTTGTAGCAACAGTATATTCTGTTGCTGTTGCCATTGAGTTGCGGCCGCCACAATTGTATTGAGGTTGTCACGACTGTATTTTGTCCCCACAACTAAAATTCGGTAACAGCAAGTTCGTTCCATAATTGATTCGAATGTGACAGCTGAACTTCCAATTATATTGGTTTTGTTAACTAAATTTTCTATAATTTTGTTTGCAATAACCGAATGTGGAATTAATTTGGATGCAAAAACCGAAATTGGTCACAAATTCGATTACAGCAATCGAATGTTCAGGTTGAGCAACCGAGTTTGGTACCAATTCGGTTGCAACTGTCAACTTTGGCACCAATTACGTCGCAATAACCGAAATGGACATTAAACCGGTTGGCATTATAGTAATTCCGTTGCTCTGACCCACCCAATTGCACATGAACTCTGTTTGTAAAATCGAATTCATTTTCAAGTTGGTTACCACAACATAGTTCCTGACGTTTAAAATTCTAAAAACAAATATTTTGTTTATATTTCCTGATGATTCTACCTGATCGTGCAGCGTTATATCGAAAATAAAAATTACATGAGCTGTCAGGGGACACCCCTTGGAACGAAGTTCCTATCGCTATTAATTATGTACCAATTAGTTCCAACACGTCTAAGGTTCTCGTTGAAAAATGCGATAATTGGATAAATGGATCTTTAAGGAAGATACTATTTGCAAAAATTATAAACATTTTTTAAGAAACAATTTTTTTTATAAAATGTATTTTTTTTAAGTATATTTTTAGGTCCTTTTTGTAAAAATATGTATAATATTTCCCCGAAAGGTCCTTTTTTAAAAAGAGGTACGTACTTCTTTTATTAAAACTACTGTTTTTTAAGAAAAGTTACTGTTTTTAAGAAGTACCATAAGAGTATGAATTTATTTTACAAATAAGTACTTTTTTAAGAACATGAATGTTTTAAAGAAGTGGTACTCTTTTTAGGGAAAGGTTATTTTTTTAAGTAAATGAACTTATTTTCAGAAAGGCTACTGATCTCAAAAAAAGAAAAGGTATTATTTTATTTTTAAGAAAAGGTACTTTTAAGAAAAGAAATTTTTGTTATAAAATGTATTTTTTAAGAGAAGGAATTTTTTTTTGAAGAAAAGGTTGTTTTTAAGAAGTGGGAATTTTTTTAGAACTGGTAATTTTTTCAAGAATATGTACATTTTGCAGAGGAGGTACCTACCTCAAGAAAAGTTATTTTGTTTCATAAACAAGGTACTTTTTAAAGAAAAGTTAGTTTTTGAGTAAAGGCAATTTGTTGTACGAAAATGTACTTTTTCCAAAAAAGGTACTTACATATATAAAAAAAATAATTTTTTTAAGAAAATTTACTTTTTGTTAGAAAATTTACTTTTTTTAAGCAAAGTTATCTCTTTCAGATAGGGTATTGTTTTTAAGATAAGGTACTTTGTTTAAGAATATGTATAGGTATGTTTTTGAGAAAATTATTTTCTTTTAAAAAAAGGGATTTATTTAAGAAAATGTTCTTTTTTAAACTTCTTTCGCTTTGGCTTTTCTAAATGTACACTTTATTGGGTTCAAAACTACAATATATACCAAATATGGGTTACAGGCTCCACCTAGAAAACTTCTCATTAAACGAGAAATTTTCCAACATATGTGAGATATTTAGTTAGTCTAGACACAAACCAAAACAAAAATAAACAATATATGTAGTTGATAATAGTGGGACGTAGCATAGCTGTTTGGTTCAAAAGCTGCTAGACGGCACAGCACGCTGGCTAAAGAAGCGCATTGTGATACCTGTAGTTTCCTCTATAGCAACTATTGACTAATCGTCTAGCCAATTTGCCCTTTCAATGAATTTCTCTATAAGACCTACAGTAATATCCTGTAGGGCTACGGTGCTAACTAAATGTGTTCCGAATATCCTACTTCTCAGTCCTGCCAGATCAGGGCAATCCGAGAGAAGGTGCTTTGTCATTTCCTCGTCCTCTTCCATTCAGCATCTACAGAGAGTGGAGTTCATATGTCCCAATCTTAGGGCGTGTTTTCCTACAAGACAATGTCCCGTAAGTGTTCCTATCATTGTGGATAACCTGCCTCTCGGCAAGTTAAGTAGTTGCCTAGTCCTCTTCCTGTCCACCTGTGGCCAGAGGACCCTGGTTTGTTTGCAAGTTGAAGTAAGTCTCCACTTGTCCTTGAATGTATTATCGGCCCACTGCCTTATCTGCAAAGGGCAGGTAGAGATTGGTATACTAACAAATTCTTTTGTCAGAAGAACCTGTGCCGTAGTACCCTGTCTAACTCACGCATCCGCTACGCAATTGCCTGGAATGTCGCTGTGTCCCGGTACCCAGATGAGCCTGATGTCAAAATACTCTGCCATCACCCTAAGTGATGAGTGGCACTCTTTTACCATCAGGGACGTAGCAAACATGGCTTCCAGGGATTTTATGACAGCCTGGCTGTCTGTGTAGATACATATTCTCCAGATGGTTGTGACACTACTTTTCAGTAGTTCAGCAACCTCCAGTAATTTCCACCTGAAATAGGTAATTTCCGCCTGAAATAGACTACAGTGATCAGGCAGCTTGAAGGAGATATTTACATTTAGGTCCTGTCAATGGATCCCATAGCTTACTTGCTCGTTCAACTTTGATTCATCCGTGAAAAATCTGATATTACTGGTGTCCCCGTCTAGCGACTTTTCCCAGCTGGTAGAAGGTAGGGGATACAGTCGTCCGTTTTTACGCGAATAGAGTTGATCCGGTGTAGTAATTCAGCGTGTCCGGAATGCCCCAATATCATAACGCCACAATCTCTGACTCTCACCAGGGATGTAGCGGCTTTCGATTCGGCCATGATATCAGGAGTAAAGATGTTCAGGATAGCATTAAGTACAGTTGCTGACGTCGTGCCCATTGCCCCACTAACGCTTATCAGTGCTGATTTTTAAATTTTCATCAAGGAATTCGGAACATATATCTTTTGGAGGTACCTCCACCAAACTACGTATAAATCCACATGGTGATGTTAGGAGACAGTCTCTAGCGCTTTCCTATCGCCCCTTTACGGCAGTCAAGAGCAACAGATGCCTTTTGCACCCTCTCCACCACATTCGGTTTCCAAGACAGTTTTCTGTCGAGAATTATTCCCAGATACTTGACCTTTTTCGTCAACTGTAATTGCACCAAATTTAGTTGTTTTAGATCCTCGTTATGTTTAAAGGTGTAATTTCCTTTAAGGCTGTAAGAGATCATGTATTAACTAAGAGAGATGTATTAACATTAACTGACGGCAGTTCAAATGCGGGTATTTTCTATTTCCGAGAGAACAAGATAAGCTTGGTTTTAAGTGGGTTAAGTGGCAGTCCGTTGTTAGCGGTCCAGTTCGAAATCAGACTAAGTAGGCTGGTTGTACGAATGCTAAGTAAATAGAGGTTTCTACCCGTACAGATGATAGCAATATCGTCGGCAAGAAGCAGTGTATTGACAGAAGTTAACCATAATATTGGGGGCAGAACTCGCACCTGCGTTGTCTCCCTATTAACGTTCCTAGCAATGTAACACCACCCCATTTAGCTGAGACGGATCTATCCACCAGAAGCTTCCTAATTAGGCGTGTCACGATGCTGTCGACTCCTAGATTCTGTAACGACCTAAGAATCGCCGAAGGTATGTAGCATAGTAGTGTTAAAACAAATGTTGTTCAAATTTTTTTTCCGTAACGTGCGATAAGGAACTTCGTTCCAATAAGCTAAAAATGTCAACTTCAGGTTTTGCAGATTAAAATTGTATGAGTAATCTTCTATATTAGGGTGAAACCTTTGAAATGTGCTAAACTTGGTTTGTGTAAATGCCGTATAATCTTGTTATGCTGCGATAGTCCCCCTAGCTGATTGACTGATTGATGACTAACACGGCAATAAAGACTTTGTAGCATAAAACATAAAACTTGTGCTGGTTTACTGAAATTTCGACGTGAAGTAAAGTTTTAAATAATTAATTAATTGTCATAACTAATTCCATTTCGGGAATGTTAAAAATTATTTTATCCTAGGCTTGTTAAAATGTTTTTTTTTTTTTGAAATGAGGTGATAGAATTTGTATATATGTATATCAATTTCAAAAGGATTTTTAAATGTAAGCAGATGTAAACCTACCACTTACTTATGACATTCTTTAGTAAATGCCTGTTTGTTTCATTATTATTATTATTTTGTATGTTGGCCTACTAAAGTGATTGAATTGCTTTGTTTTTAGAAATAAACATATTGAACAAAATATGCACTACCAGCCAGTCAGTTTGAAATCGCATGCGATTCTGATTACGAGTATGAGTAAATCTAAATATAAGACAGACAGACATTCACAACACGAGCCCCATCAGTTCTAAGTAAAATTTGAAAACTATTTCAAACAAAACGCACAATATCAACATAATTTAGAAGAAAAAAAAAACGAGCAAATCGAAAGGAAAACTTGGCACCGTTCGATGTTTGAGTTATTTTGGTCATCATCATCATCATCTGCTGCTGCTTCTTGTTTGGCGTAGTACATTTAACGTAAACATTCGAGTGTACGATTCTTAATAAGCCCCAACATTCTTAATGTTGTTGATGTTGATGTTGATGTTTTTTTTTGTGTGTGTATTTTTGGCCAATGTTTATTTTGATTTACTTTTCTAAATTGATGTTTTCGCGAATAACAGCTGAAACATTCATTCCCCATTTACAAGTGGATAGTAAAGATGTACTCGTACATATGTTCAAATAATCCGTACACACTTTCACCAGATAATTGATATTTTATAGCCTACTAGACAGGCTATAGGGGCCAAATATATGCAAACTCATATACATAAGCAAATGCTGATTATCTGAATTTATATGTCTGCATTGGGATTCCAATCATATGACTGAGCGAATGAATGGTTATTTACATTTGATTGTGAACTTTAGTGAACTCGTCTAATGAACTTGTTAGCACTAAGTATTTATTTTGATATTTATATCATTGTGATGTGTAACATATGGTTTAAATGGTTTCATTACTGAATGCACTAATACGACACGTGTTGCCGGCCATGTTTATGCAAACAGCCAGCAAGTAGGGCCAACCCAGCCTCAACACTTTGCTTTCAATAGTTAATTGAGCGTGATTATTGTTATATTTGATATGCAACCATAAACTAATTGAGATATGGCAGAGATTCAGTTGATTGTGATTGTGTGACCTGATGCCAGGTGCGATGATTGGTCACATGTGTCATGATGGTTTCCAGCCTCAAATGTATCATTAATATTATTTTGAAATGTTATGGTTAGAAGAATGTGATTGTGATAATTATAATCACAGGGCGATTTAATTATTTTATGAAAAAAAGAGCCAGGTACTATTTCACCACATGAGCAAACAACTCCCTTGTCATACAAATTAGTTTTTTCTTAATTTAATAAAATTTATTAATAAAATTCTTGAAAAACTTCCGTTTAAGTTTAGACTGTTCGCGCTTTAGGATGTTACATTCTTTAATAATTTGCGGTTGAAGATGAAATGATGCCCCTGGTGGAAGAAAGTGTTAATTCACTTTATTTCAAAAACAATATTTTTCTTCTTTTATTGTGTGAATGGTAACTGATTTTGTTTTAGTTAAGAAAAAAGTTTGGAACGAAGTTCCTTATCGCACGTTGCGGAATGGGGGCTAAATGAAAAAAAAAATTAAACAACTTTTGTTTTAACACTATTATGCACAATCCACTATTATCAACTATATTGGATACTTTTGCTTTGGTTTTTGTCTAGACTAAAGTATGACTGGAAATTTTTTTTTGTTTAATGGGAAGATTTCCAGCTGGAGCCTGTAACCAATAATTAGCATATACTGTAATTTTGAATACAATAAAAAGTAAATTTAGAAAAGTCAAAGTGAAAGAAGTGTAAAAAATACAATTTCCTTAAATAAGTGCATTTTCTTGCAAAAATTAAATTTTCTCAAAAAACATACCTATTCCTATTCTTAAACCAAGTACCTTTTCTTAAAAAACAAGTGAAAGTGTTAAATTCGGATGTGCAGAATCTTTGACACCCTCCACCTTAGTGCTAATCAGCAAAATATTAAATTTTAAAAAGGACCTTTTTTAAGAAAATGTACTTTTTTAAAAAATAAAAAAATAAGCTTAAAACTGTCGCTGCAGGCTGTGTCAGAGACACGGCCATTAAGTTTAACGTAGAATACGCCATCCGATAAGACAGAAAACATATATAACAATAAATGATAAATAACGTAAGCAAATGAATTTATTTATTTGATAGTTACTTTTGATAATATACATAAGCTTATGGTAGGAAAAATAAATGATAAATAACAGACGCAAATCAATTTGATTTATATTTTTTATAATTATATATCCATGTTAAATTTAAATTCACATTTAACATTTTGTTTTACTTAAATACATAAGTAAATATACGAAATTTCAATATTTCATCAATCAAAACAACAGCCGAAGGTTTGTGTCCACACTGAAACAGCAGCATAGTTTGTGTTCACTCTACAAACTCAAACACTCAAACAAACACCACACATATGTTTGAGTGTATGTGTTTAAACAATTTTCATTTGGGAAATTTAAACATTAGGAAGATATCAACCAATATGAAATGTATATCAAACGGAAGATAACATCTTCATTTACCTACAAAAAAATTTTTAAAAAAAATTATCTCGCCGTTTCCTCATAATCAATGAAATAAAGATTCCAACAATAACAATCTGACATGACTCCCTATACCGTAAGGTAAGACGTATTCTACGCCAAAAAAATAAAAAAGCATTTTTTGAAGAACTATTAAAAAATAAAAACAAGCTGGGACGAGAGTTGAACCAACAACCCTCAGACTCCAACGCGCAACCCTTTGCCCATCAGGCCACAGCGACCTAAGATGAAGTGTGACAAAATTCATATAAATGTATGAACACATGAAAGTACATCTAAACATTCTAAAGTACTTACCTATTACAAAGAACAACAAAGATTTTCAACATGGAAATTCAGCACACGGCAAAAGGTGGAGTTTAGTATAAAACTACAAAAATTAATGTGAAAATTTTATGAGTTTGTTTACGTTTCCAATCATAAAATTTTTTCCAATGGACCACTTTCGCTGCTCAGGAATACGTGGAACATTCTGGCCAAAAACCAAACCGCGTTATCGCCGATTGAAGTCGTGAGAATGTTTTCAACAGACGGACAGACGGACATGGCTATATCGACTCCGGTTGTTATAAGGATCAACAATATATTTACTTTATGGGGTCGCAAAGCCTTATTTCTTTATGTTACAAACAGAATGACAAACTGATATATACCCTGTATCACTTACAGTGGAGGGTACAAAAATATCTTATACAAGTACCTTTGCTTAAAAATCATTTACAGTGGAGGGTATAAAAATATCTTATACAAGTACTTAAAAGAAGTATATTTTCTTAAAAAAAGTAAAGTTTTTCTTAAAAAAAAGTAATTTATTTTATATAGGTACCTTTTCTGAAAAAACTACATTTTCTCTAAAGAGTAAATCAAGAATATGTAAATTCTTAAAAATTTACATATTCTTGAAAAAAACCAATCCTTAAAAAAAATCAAATTTCTTAAAAAAAATTTATTAAAAAAAGTACCTTCTCTTAAAAAAAAATACAAAAATTCCTTTTCTTATAAATAAAATAATACCGTTTCTTTTCTCTTCTTGAGATAAGTAGCGTTTCTGCAAATAAGCACATTTTGTTAAAAAAAATATCCTTTTCCTAACAAGAGTACCACTTCTTTAAAAAGTACCTGTTCTTAAAAAAGTACTTGTTTGTAAAAAAAATTCATACTTTATGGCTTTTTCTTACAGAAAGTACTTGTTGATAGAAATAGTACCTTTTCTTAAAAAACACCTTAGATTTTAATAAAACTAGTACCTCTCTTTAAAAAGTACATTTTCGGGAAAATATATTACATATTCTTACAAAATGGACCAAAAAATATATACTTTTTAAATATATTAAAATATATATTCCGTAAAAAAAATAGTACTCAAAAAAGTTTATCATTTTACAAAAAGTATATTTTCTTAAGATCCATTTATCCTTAAAGATTCATTTTTCAACAGGCGCCTTAGTCTGCGTTCCAACCTTTGTCCCCTGACACCTCGTATGATTTTTGTTTTAATTTTTTTTAAATCAGATACCATGGAAACATTAGAAAAGGGCAATATTTGGGTTTGAAAAAACTGAGTTAACACCTTCTTCCACCAGGGACTTCAATTACTATTAAAAAGTACTTATGACAAAGAACAATTTAATACAACATATTATTAAAGAAATAATGTGAAATTGCCTAGTATAATGAATGTTTGGGAATATAGCTATTTCAATATCCACCAAGGCATATCATCAGCTCCGTTCTTTATAAGTATGTAAGTATATCATCACACATTATAGGGATATACAAAAGTCGACTTCGCGAGAATTGCCTCAACACATTTTTGTGCGAATACATTTCCATAACAATATTTTGCCACAACAACCAGTATTCACAAAATATCTTTCCTATACAGGCTTTCCTTGCAAGTCATTGCATACATGCTGAAGAAATTGTCTTTTTAATTGTTTGAATGCAAATATAACGTGTTTGTAACTTGCTGCAAATATAGTATACTTGTGTCCAAACACATTATGTTTGCTACTCAATATAACATGTTTGCAACGCAATGATTAATATGTTAAAATATAGATGTTTGTGACCCAAACGTGGATTTGTTTGTTGAAAACTGCAGAAATCATTGATGTCTGTCACAATATAGAAACAAAAAGGAGCAGATCTTCAATTCACGAAACCAATGCTTGCAAACACCCCAATAGTCCAACGGTGTAAAATCGCAGCTTCGATGTGGCCAAACGACATCAGCTCTACGGCTGATAATGCGATCTTCAAAAGCAGGGCGCAAAACATCGAGTGTCGCACATATTCTGCAACATTACCATGATTTTCAAAGTAATGTCGCAATATTTCCCGGCGTTGTTCAAGCGTATACACAACCATATTCGTTCAGCGGAAGGATAAAACTAATTATCTGTCAAATCAGACATGAGCTAAGTGTTACCGTTCACGAAATAAGCACTAGTTGAAAAAAACGTTAGATGGCCGACCCTTTATTTCTCGACAAATTATTAAAAAACACATATTAATGATCAAAATTAGTTTTATTGTTTTTCAAAGTATTTGCCATGACGATTTCGCAGCACTTTTGCCTAATCGAATGAGGTAGATCCAAACCAAGCATTTTGAAGACATCAACCATTGCCTCAGGCGTCAAAAAATGCTAACCATACAATTTATTTTTAATGTGCAGGAAATAAGAGAAACGAAAGAGAGTTAGCATTGTCATGATGGAGAATGGTTTTTCTTTTCTTTTCCTTACTTACTTACTTACATATACGGTCACGAACAACCCCGAGGGACCTAACAAAACGAAGATAACATATTTCGCCAGCCAGTTCGTTCTTTTGCTTTATCTGTCCAGTTGGCAATACCAACCGTACGGAGGGTGTCGTCAACCTGATCCCTCCAGCGGAGCCTTGGTCTTCCTATTTTTCGACTTCCTTCGAGTTCGCGTTCGAAAACCCTTCGTACTGATTCGTCTTCATCCATTCTACTAACATGGCCTAGCCTGTGCAATCGCAATAGTTTGATCCGCTTAACCTCGTCAATGTCGGGATATAGCATAGACATCTCATGGTTCAAGCGTCGCCGATACTCACCGTTGTGCACTATAGGGCCATAAATTTTTCGGAGTATTTTTCTCTCGAAGACTCCTACAGATGTTTCGTCTGTTTGCGATAGGACCCAGGATTCTGCGCCATGAAGCAAGACAGGTTGAATGAGAGTCTGGTACAGCTGGACAATTGTTACTCGAGAGAGGGCTTTATCTCTAAAGTGCTTGCTTAGCCCAGAATAAAATCTATTCGCAAGCACAATTCTCCGCTTGATCTCAAGGCTGACGTTGTTGTTTTTGTTCACGGCAGATCCGAGGTATATAAATTCGTCCACTACCTCGAAGTTATAACGGATATCAACGTTCACGCTTTGGTCTAATCATCCTCATTGAAACCATTAATTTTGCCTTGTCCTCATTTACTTTCATAGCCACTTTTGCTGACTCCTTCTCAATTCTCGAAAACACCGCAGTAACTTCCCTAATTGTGCGCCCAATGATAACGACATCATCAGCATACGCGAGCAGCATGTGACTTATGCTGCTGATGGTTTTATTCATATTGACTCCAGCTTTTCTTATAATGGTGTCCATTAAAATGTTAAAGAGATCGCACTATAAGGTGTCGCATTGACTGAGCCCTCGTTTAGTTTCGAAAGGTTCGGTAAGATCCTCACCAACTTTCACTGCGGAAGTGGTGCTTGTCACGGTCATCCTGCAGAGGCGTATGAGTATTCAGGGCTCAGACACTGCTTCGTAGAGTTTCCTCGACAATAAATGATAGGTGTCAATTTGTTTTCGTTGGTCTTCTCAAGGATTTTCCGCAGCGTGAAGTCTGATCAGTTGTCGATTTTCCAGGCCTAAACCACACTGGTATGGTCCAATCAGGCCAGCGATAATTGGTTTTAGTCTTTTGTAAATTATATTTGATATAACCTTAAATGCTTGGGACAAAAGGCTTATTCCAAGGCAGTTGGCACAGAGACTCCGGTCAACTTTACTAAATATAGGACATAGTACACTAAGACTTCAATCGCCGGGCTTGCATACATCTAACCAAATTTTGCATACATCTAACCAAATCATCGCCGCCAGCTTTAAACAGCTCCGCCGGTAATCCATCGACTTCTGCGGCTTTGTTGTTCTTTAGCCGGGCAATAGCTGTTCTGTCCTCGTCTCGGTTAGAGAGGGCAACCGACATCGTCGTCCATATTGTGATCGATTGCCCATGGTTTATTGCGAAGCGGTTTTCGAAACCAAGTACGGTCGTTGAGACACTTTTTTACAGTTTGAAATGAGTTTCCACTGCGCATCAAGATTATCATCGGGAGGGGGTGGGTTCTGTGCCAAAAGTTGCGAGAGCATCCTTGAGTAGGCTGTGGCTACCGCAGGTAAACTTTGCTGCTACCAGGTAGTGATCTGAATCGATGACATCTCCTCTTATCACTCGTAAGTCCATTAAACCGGATGAATGGCTTCCATCAATTACCACGTGATCAATTTGGTTCTTCGTGCTTTGATCAGGGGATAGCGTAGTAGCCTTGTGGATGTCTTTATGCTGGACTCTTGTACCACTAATGACCATGTTTTTTGCCGCGGCAAAATCAATCAATTGTTGGAACTGTCAGCATGTAGACTGAAATTGCCAATAGTTGCATTAAACACATTCTCCCTTCCTACTTTGGCATTAATAGCTCCTAGTACAATCTTAATGTCATGGCCAGGGCAGCGATCATACGTTTGCTCTAGACTCTCCTAGAATATGTCTTTGGCATCATCGTCTTTCTCTTCTGTCGGCGCATGCACACAAATTAGGGAAATATAAAAATATTTCGCTTTTATGCGGATTGTGGATACACGTTCACTCGCGGGATTGAACCTAGAGACTAGATGTCGTAGTTTTTGACAACTGCAAATACACAACCAAATTCATGGTTTTTCTCATGGCAACTGTAGTAGATGTCGCAGTTTTCTCTTTGTCCAGCCATGTCCTCTCCATCGCAGTTCCTGGATAGCGGTAATGCCAGCCCTATAACTTTCTAGAACCTCTGCCAATTGGATACTTCTACCGGTTGTGTATAGAGTTTTTATATTCCAAGAGCATGTCCGTAAATCGTTGTCCTTATAAGGTTTGCGGAGGTCGTCAACAAATAGGGGTTGTTTATGTTTTCGTTTTCGTTCTTCTTGTATATTCATTATTGGCTAATCTTTTACCACCGAGCCATTTTTTTAAGTTTTGACATAGAAAATGGTCTTGTGGATTTATACAAACTTTTTGAACCGCCCCTGAATTTGACTTAGAACCCATAACGATTATTTTTTATCAAAGGTTGTTGACTTATCCGCTAATGACAACAATACCCCAAATGGCAACAATACTTTTCCGTATTTATAAGAATATTTTATCTTAGTCTCTTTTGGCATATTCTCCTTCTCTAGTTTATGCGTAAGATTATTTTTGTTTGTTTTCTAATTTTTGTTCTGTGAATAATAAAAAATATCTTATGTCTACAGTTAATTATGTTTAAATGTCTGAAGATTTTCCGTAGCTTATTCTCAGACGGGATAATATCTTGCTACAGGTTATTGCGTTAGTTCTTAATATTTTGTATAATAAATAAGTTAGAAAATTCATGGAAATGTATTGCGTTTAAATAAATACATCTTTGAGATCATAAGATCAAGGAAAGCTCTAGACCAAGTAAAAGTAGAAATATTTAAAAAAATATATTTTTCTTGGGAATGAATTGAATGCCAATATTAGACAAAGGTTTTTCAATTTATTTTTATAGCAGAAAATGTTTGAAACCAAATATTTCCAATTATAAATCTGTCCTGTTTAATACACACATTTAATACGAACGAACGACATAATATTTGAAACATTCGTTGTTGCTTAATAAAATTTAACCCAAGAATGGCAATCATATTTTCAATACACTAAAGTTGACCATCGTCAAAACGACAGAATTCTATTTTACTTCAAAATTTTTAACGAACAATGTAGCGTACAACTCCGGCACACTCCTTTTAATCAATAATAGACTTTGGAAAAAAGGAAAACCACAACCCATTTATTTTTAAATCTGAATTGATTTGAGGAATTCGTTTTTCAGTCCATTTTTGTAGAAAAATTTAAAAGACAGCAGAACAGTGTTTATCGCGTCGACGAAGATTATCCTTCTAGGCTTAAAGACATTTTAACTTTTTTCTGAATTTTGGTTTATATTGTGATTTATTGGTACTAGTGTATTCAAAATCGAAACCGGTTTTTTTTGTTTTGTGAAAATTTTTGTGAAAATTTTTTTTTTCGAAGAACCGGTTTTACGGGTTACTTCAAATCGATTCACCGGGTTTGGGGTTTTAATGAACTGTTCCGCAACTTATATTTCAATACGGAATAAAAAACCTTAATCCTGTTCAATTACTCACTATGTTTACCGAATCTATCGGACAGACAGAAAACAATTTTCCAACGAATTATTTCGAAGCCTGAAATATATGTGGAAACACCGATTTACCCTTTGCCCTGTGACTATTCTGGACCACGGCCGTCACTTCTGATGACGAATCTAATCGATGAGGCAGAGAAGTATAAAATGGGTCTAGTTCTTTGTGTGGACGTCAATGTGCGCCACACAATTTGATCAAGTACCAACATAAATTAAGGCGAAGATCCCAATATAAATTAAGGTTCAGCACAGGACTCCTTACAGTTGATCAAAAGACAGCAGATTTCGAATGACTGTACCAAGTACAAACAAAGTTTGATTGAGATTAAAAAACATTCCTCTCTCTCCGAACCAGATGATACCGCTAAGGTTGATGATTTTACCGCTGCATGTCCGCATGCTCCACCGGTTCCTAGCGGTGGAAGAAGAAACCTCCTCGGTGGAACAAGGATATGCAAATCCTGAAAAAGTCTTGTAGGAAAATAAATAAGCTAATAAATAAGCTTTATATTATTTAAAAAGGTCTTAAGCTTCAATAAATTTGTAAAATGTACTATTTTAAAACGATGTACTTTCTGTACGAAAAAGCCATAAGAGTATGCATTTTTTTTACAAAGAAGTACTTTTCTAAGAATAGGTACTTTTTAAAGAAGTGTTACTCTTTTTAGGAAAAGGTTATTTTTTTACGAAAATTTACATTTTTTGAGAACAGCTTTTATCTCAAGAAAAGAAAAGGAAAGGTATTATTTTATTTTTAAGAAAATATACTTTTAAGAAAAGGAAGTTTCGTAAGAAAAGGTATTTTTTTTTTGGAGAAGGTATTTTTTTTGAAGAAAAGTTTTTTTAAGAAATTCTTATTTTTTTTTTTTGAATTGGTTCTTTTTTCAAGAATAGGTACATTTTTAAGGGCCGGCACTTATCTTATGAAAAGTTATTTTGTTTCACAAAAAATGTACTCTTTAAAGAAAAGGTTGTTTTTTAAGAAAAGGCAATTGGTTGTAAGAAAACGTTCCTTTTTTAGTAAAAGGTAATTAGTTTAAATAAAATTACCTTTTTTATGAAAAGATACTTTTGGTAAGAAAATTTACTTTTTTTAAGCAAATGTACTTCTTTAAGATAAGTTATTTTTAAAACTATGGTATTTTTAAGACTAAGGTATTTTTTAAGTACTTTTTGAGAAAATTCCATTTTTTTAAAAACAGGCACTTATTTAGTAAAATATTCTTGTTTTAAACTTCTTTTACTTTGGCTTTTCTAAATTTACATTTTATTGGGTTCAAAACTTGAATATATACTAAATATTGGTTACAGGCTCCACCTAGAAAACTTACCATTAAACAAGGAATTACCCACCATATGTGAGGCATCTAGTTAATCTAGACACAATCCAAAGCAAAAGTAAACAATATAATTGATAATATTGGGTTGTAGTATAATAGTGTTAAAACAAGTGGGTTAATTTTTTTTTTTTTTTGATTTAGACCCCCATTCCGCAACGGGCGATAGGGAACTTTGTTTCAATAAAAAGTTAACCCACAGCTCAAGTCAACCTTTAATTTTTACAAGTTTTTCTGAATTCGATAACTCGATAACCTATTTAATTTAACACCGGCTTCTGCATCGTATTTTTGTGTTCTAAATCTTTCTACGTGACCGGCCTTCGGCCGTGCTTATGGAATTTCTCCGTTAAGGTGGGTCCAACACAGGCTTCGCGGCTTCGGCATAGTATTTTTGTGTTATAAAGCTATCTGCGTGGACGGTCTTAGGAACTTTTTCCTCTGGGATGGGTTCAACACCGGCTTCGCGGCTTCTGCATAGTATTTGGATGTAATTAAATTCACGGGATTGGAAGAAAAGTATTTCAATAAAATCGCGCGATTATATCGAATTCTACATTTGAATATTTTTAGTTTTTTATTAATATGCAGCGAATGCAAACGCTGCAGCCAAAAATTATTTGACAAAATTTTTTATTTTTTTATATTAAAAACTGTATTTTAACGTAAATATCTCCTGTCGTTGTGTTGTTAATGCGAAGTATTATACCCTGAAAAAAAGCCTAAATTATTCTAGGAATGAAATAAGTACACAAGGAAATTATTTGAAAATATTACTTTGGAACAAAAAAATTGAGGTTAACAAATTTTTTTTTAGTGGGACCCTAATGGGATAATAAAACAAAGTATGTTTATACACGTATTTATAGAGTTTAAAAAATCCTTTGAAATTAAACCCATTGGAACGCGATCGGATAATAAATACCTGATGAATGACCGATTATACTCTCAAATTTTAAAGGCTTATATCTCAAGAAGTTGGGCCGAGGGAGGGGGAAAATAACTTTTTCAACTCAGCGCGACAAACTTTGTCGGTGGCGAAATGTTGATGTAGATTAGAGATTCTTGACTAAAGTAAATTTATGCCTCATATTTATAAAGGGTTTTTCAACAGGGATGCTACAAAAGTAAATCGATAGGGACAACAAACGACGCCGTATTTTTTCACGCTCTTTTGACATTTCTCTTCAGTAAGGATTGCCATTTCATCATGGAAAGATATACGAGCCAACAACGAGTCGAAATTATTAAAATTTACTACCGAAATTTGGAGTCAGTGGCCTCAACTTTAAGAGCGTTACGTCCAATTTAAGGTCTTCAGCGATGAGGCTCATTTCTGGCTGAATGGCTTCGTCAATAAGCAAAATATGCGTTATTGGTCAGACAGCAATCCACACGTAATCCATGAGTCATCATTGCATCCCGAAAAAATTACGGTTTGGTGCGGTTTATGGGCCGGCGGCGTCATTGGGCCGTACTTCTGCCGCGATGATCAAGAGCGGCACATTACTGTGGATTGGATAATATGGACTTGGAGGACATGTGGTTGCAACAGGACGGCGTCACTAGCCACACAGCGAATGCCACAATCAATTTATTGGAAACCAAGTTTGGTGAACGTGCTATCTCACGAAATGGCCCAGTCGATTGGCCGCCTCGGTCGTACGATTTGACGCCGTTAGATTATTTCTAGTGGGGCTGCGTCAAGTCTATGGTCTATACCAACAAGCCAGCGACGATTGATGAACTTCGTTCGAATATCGAACGTGAAATTGCAGCAGTATCGGCCGATTTATGCTTGAAAACCGTCGAAAATTGGGTTCAGCGTCTGGACTTCTGCAAGCGTGCCCGTGGTGGCCATGCAAACGAAATCGAGTTCCATACATAATGGCATCGAACGTGCTTTCACAGGAAAAAAGAATTTCATTGGTATCTAAAATCGGTTTTGTTTTATTTAAAAAAACTTTTGTGACGCTTTTATTGAAAAACCCGTTACAACTAGCCCTACGTTTATTTTAGGTTTCAGCTTACGTTAAAGTAAATAACGAAATCGCTTAAAAGCAATGCACGTGAATTGTTTGACAATTAAATATTGCGTTTTTACAGTTTGTTTTAATACAGTTTTCACAGTTATTTATAATAGAGTCCATCGCAAATATCAAAAAGACTGAATTAAAAATAACTGAATGCTGTAAAACGGATAGTTTTCCACTACGACATTAAAACCGAAAGGGGTTATAAACCCGTTTGCACCCCTCAGTATAACCGACAACCAGTTTCACCAAAAATTTAAATATTCGAAGAAATCGAAAACCGACATTTTATAAAAACCGGTTTTTTGACTACTCAAATTGGTACACTTTTATTAACAGTTAATGTAATACCATCAATCATTTACCAAAAAGGTTGAGCTGTGTTTCAATGTAAACAGGATTTCCAACGGAGTGTTTAGATTATTTCACAGTACGCACCGGGAATTTTGTTCAATAATTTTATATATCAAAGAACGTTAATGATGGGGCCCTTCTCAATGTTTTTTATTGCATAATTTTTATGTTATTTACTTTGCGTTAATGTAAATTATGTTTTTTTTTTAAACCGTATTTATATTTTCGTTATACATTTGTTGTACTTTCCGCTTTGCTCGCTGTAAAGGCGAAACAAAACACCGTACATAACTCATAAATTATATTTTCTTATACATACATATTTCATATACAAATATGTAGCTGAGTTGTGACCCCAATGAAAGCGCCCAAAGAAAAACATTTCAAAACACTTTTGACGTTTGACGTTTCTTCTTCCTCGCGAGCACAGAAAACAACCATTTCCTTTGAATTGGCGTCACCCACCACTCACACTCACGCGTTTTTCTTTAATTTTTTTTTTGTGTTGATTCTCTGTCGGTTTATTGATAGATTATAAAGTAAACACTCGCTGACGATTTTGATTTGATGTCGTTGATAGATTTATATATTGCAATATTTCACAGTCGAATTAAATTCATTTATTTATTATTTTGTACTTTTTGTCACTGTTGCTTCTGCTGTTGATGATTTTAATTGATTATTGTAATATGTTCAGAAATAAACATCATTCTGCATTCGAAATTCCACTTTGAGCAAAACACAACATCATTTGTTATTTTTTCCACTTAATGCATTAAAAATAAACATATTTTATGATGAATTTTTTATGACAGTAGTTTTTATTTTGTCAGATTTGTTTAGCAATTTCCCAATCTTTTTTTTTTTGCCGACTGCCGCAGGCGAGTAGCAATGTAAAACTATGAAAAACCAAATCACCTAATCAGATATGTAAATATAGACAGTGTTATAAATTACAATGGGCATTAAACAAATGGCTTTTATTTGGTTTTATCACTTGGATGACACAGAATTTTTTTTGGTTTAATATTTTTGTTTTGTTTTTCTTTCCTATGCTTAGTGCTGTAAATTTACACGCTCACTTTATATTATTTTTATAATTTTAAAAATATCTGTTGTATTTTCTTTTATTTTTATGTGTTTTCTTTTTCTTGGCACTAATTCACGGGTTCCCCTAAATATTCCGTTGACGTTGTTTCACTTTGGCGCTCCGTTCTCAACTGAAAGGTGTAAAGATCTGTGTATCACAGAGAAGATCGATGCTCACTAAGGATAGCATCTTGTCGAAAATAGAGCAGAATTGTTTCATTTCACCACACGTTAGTGTAAAGAGATACATTGGATTTAGACGAAAATATTAAAATAGTAAATTGTGAAGAGAAGAGATTTTTAAAATTGATTTGTTACTGGAGATATGAGCATTTGGAAGATGTAGTGTTACAGATATCTTGAAAGGAATAGGATAAGGCTGACATATAGTCTCACAGGCTCAAAGCTAATCTGTAGACGAGTAGTAATTTTCTATTAAGTTGAATCATTTGTAATTCTGTTTCCAATTATGCATTGCCAATTCCAGGTTTTAAAGCAAAAGTTGAAAATTTGGAGATGTTGGTTGTCAGCTGAATTTTGTAAAGTTCTATTTCAAAACTATAAAATTGGAAATTTTCAATACATAACTAATGGGTTTTCCGACCGGTACTTGGCAACTTTGAATTTAATTTGTGAACGCATTATTTCACTGATCATCTGACTGTTATTTTCCTTTTTTTCAGTAAACTCAACATTTTCATTATGGTAAAGTACACGAACGTACAACGTATGCAAGTTATAAAAATGTGCTACCGAAATGCGGAGTCGGTGACCGCAACTATAAGAGCGTTAACACCAATTTTCTGACGTTATTCTCGTCCCAGTAGACAAGGAATGACAAGTTTAGTGCGAACATTTGAGTCTACATATCGGCACCTAAAATGCAAAAGGCCGTAACTAAACTTTTTAGTTTTTGACAGGAGAAGGAATAAACATAAATTAAAGACTACTTAAAACTTAATATCCAAATTTTAGATTCAAGCTTATAAAACAAAGACGGGGTTTGTTTCGGAAAAACAAATTACATAATGGAATTAATGGTTTTTAAGAAATATTTATAACGTTTATTCCTTCCTTCCTTAAACAAACTAAAAAGTGTAGTTAGTGCCTTTTGTATTTTAGGTGACGATATTCATTGTGTGATACTGCCGTGCCAGAGAGACAACGGGTTGGTCGAAGTGGCAAAAATATCGCTGCCGTTCGGGCGTCCGTAGCAACCTATCCAAATCAGTCGATTCCGCGGCGTTCTCAAGAACTGGCCATGGCCCAGACAACTTTATGGCGAATTTTGCGTAAAGATCTTGATTTACACCCATACAAGACCAAGCTGACTCAAGCTTCTCCAATTGTGCTCCAGAGAAGATGCGTCAAGAGGATGAATTTCATCGCGAAATCATCTTCAGTGACGAAGCTCATTTTTGGCTCAATTGATTCAGCAAAAAGCAAAATTTGCTTTATTGGTTTGATGAAAATCCACATGTGATTCATGAATCACCACTTCATCCACAAAAAATAACTGTTTGGTGCGGTTTGCATGACGGCGGCGTCATTGGGCCATATTTTTTCGTCGACAATAGCGATCGTCGTGTTACTGTAAATGGCGATCGTTATCGCGCCATGATTACCGATTATTTTTGACCCGAATTGGAAAACATGGACTTGGACGATATGTGGTCTCAACAGGACGGTGCCACAAGCCACACAACACACGTTACAATCGATGTATTGAGGAGTATTGGAAATATTGGCCGGTCTATTGGCTGCCAGTCTATTGGCCGCCTCATTTGTGCGATTTAACGCCTGTAGATTTTTTTCTTTGGGGCTACGTCAATTCATTATCATTCGATCATAAAGTTTTGGAAATATCTCAAATGGTTAGCGTTTTATTTAAAAAAAGGTTGTCAGGTCCTTATTGGAAAACTCCTTACCAGAGAGTCCATAAATACAACAAAAGGTTTTCAGAGAATTATTTTAATATTTTTTATTATGATAAACGATACTATGACAATTCTGTGTGACACAAAATATCAGCCAAATGCTCGCCACGACTTCCATCGCGTACCTCAATCCGATGGTCCATATTTTTATTGACTCTGAGATATAATTGAGGTTCAATGTCGTTAATGGGCCGAATTATCTCATCCTTTAGCTCTTGAATTTTTCGTGGCTTATTGACGTACACTTTTTCTTTTAAATATCCCCCAAAAAAGAAGTCCAACGGTGTCAAATCACATACTCGCGGCGGCCAATTAACATCGCTACGACTTGAGATAACACGGTCATTGCATTTCTCGCGTAAAAGAGCCATTTTTTCGTTGGCTGGAACCACATATCGTCCAGACCCATTTCCTCAATTTTTGGCCACAAGACGTCCGTTATCATGCTGGCCAAAAAAATCACGAAATGCATGAAATGCATTTTGATTTGAACGTCCATTTTCGTAAAAGGCTTCAACGATCGTAATGCGCTGCTCAATTGTGTACCTCTCCATAGTTGAATTTGTCAAACACTGAAAAGAAGAAATTGAGCATTAGGTTTGACGTTAAGCAGTGACTCACAATTAACATCGTGCCTTATGGTTGGACCACCCTTTACTAGACTTTTTCAGAAAACCGCATTACGAATACTCGATGAAGGTTAGGTTTTGGAGGCAGGTTAAGAATAACTCACTTATTCTTTGCAGTCCACTGTCTTACCATGGGCTAACGAGATTATGCATCAAACCTTGGAGTTTGCTTCAAGAAGCTCAAGATAGTGCCTACGCCTATTTGGGGTCCTCAATAGTTCCTTTTTGTGGTCCCATGTCCTTAAAACGGTCGGATCATAGTAGACATCTACTTGCTGGCGACACAAGATGTTGAGTGAATTCTTCCACTGCTTTATCTATTACCCACTACAGAACTTATTTGTCTTGAACGTGTCTCGCGACGTGTCTACTAATCAGACAGGCATTGAGACAGGGTGGACCATTTAAACCTTTATAATGCTTTTTGGTAATAATAAAAAAAACAACTAAAAAGTAAAAGCTTTTCCAATGTGAGTGATAGGATTTCTTTATAAAAAAACACACTAATTTCCAATTTGAGTGATACGATTTCTTTAAAAAAAAAACACACTAATTCTCAAGAAACTTCAAATCTTTTTTATTTAGTTTGCAGTACAATCTGAAGTTCTGAATAAAACGATTTTTAAAATGGTGGTGGCCATTCTTCTATTGCAGGAACGAATTCGATGGGCCAAATTTCAAGCCCTTTTTCCACTAAATCAAGTCGTATGTAATGAATAGCATGTTAAATTTTGCCTTGTAAAGCTTGCAGAGAGTCTAGTGTATTTGCTAAAGACCAATGACTTCAATTAGCCCCACAAGAAATGGTCGAGTGCTGTTAAATCACAACTTCTTGGAGCCCATTCAATGTCACAATTTCTTGAAATAATTGAATCTCCAAAATTTTCGCGCAATAATTCGGTTGATGCACGTGGTGTGTGGCACGTAGCCCCGTCCTGTTGAAACCAGATGTTTCCAAAATCAACTTTTTCCAATTTCGGCCATAAAAAGTTGGATATCATCGATCTATACCGCTCTGCATTGACAGTAACGGCGTTACCAGCTTCATTTTGAAAGAAGTACGGACCGATGATTCCACCAGATCAAAATCCACAACAAACTGTCAATTTAGGTGAATGTAATGGTTGTTCATGAATAACTTGTGGATTTCCTTCGCATCAGAATCGACAGTTTTGTTTATTTACCGCACCACTCAGATGAAAGTGAGCCTCATCGGAGAAGATGATTTTTCTTAAAAAAAATCGTTATCGTTTTCAAGATGTTCCAAAGCAAAATCTGCAAATCCATGACGTTAACGGTAGTCGAAAGGCTTTAGTCCTTGAGTGATAACAATTTTATATGGACACAAGCCCAAATCCTTTCTCAAAATGCGTTTGGGCTCAAGTATATTATATTTGATATATTTGCATCCAAACAACAAATAACTACAGATTTTTCAGCGTGTACGGATTTCTGCAGACCGGCATAATCTGCATAATCGCATCCATGCAGACCAGCATAATCGCATCCACTAACGTTAATGGAATATAATTAGGACCAGAGGTTTTTTTTTGGATTTATTTGTTAACCAGTACCTCCCTCGATTCCCTTTCGCTGCTTGAGTATGATGGCGAAGAAGTACTCTGATTTTCCTCCAGACTTCCAGACTGTGTTGTACAGTGTTCACGCCATCCCTCCATTTGTCGGTCTGGTTATGGTATCGCCGTGCCATCATAATCCTTTAAAGATGCTGTATTTTCGACGTTGTCGCTATGCAGCTATTCCATGAAAGAGCACACTCTAGGGAGGCTACCTAAATCTGCAGTTTTCTCGGTTTGTTTCGCTATATCGTTCAAATAGATGTCGCAGTCAGAACTAATCATTTACCTCACTGTACGCGTCGATTGCTGTTAATTGTCTTTCTAGTGCTGGTGCCTCAGATCATATGCATGCTAAAAAATATCGGCCCCTTCAAAATTTTGTCAGGAACCATGTACATGTTTGCAAGTAATGTTTTCATGAATTGAAGATATTCTGGTTTTTTCCCTATTATCTGTCACATATCTATTTTCAGCGGTTTTAAACAAACAATGCCAAATTTGGGTCACAAATACATAATTATAAACTGTATCCTCTGTCCGATGAACCATTGACGACTGAATACATGAAACTAAAACGCATTACATCAGCCAAAATAAGAAACACTGACTTCATCTGCAATTTCACGCACATTCAGGAATCACTCACTGAGAGAATAATGCAAAAATACAGATACACACTTACAAGATATATACACTCGTTGCCCCTCTTTTATTCTCTTGCTCTCGAGAGAGCATAAACAGTGCAACAAACACGGCTGTATTTATATCGCAAACACAAATATATTTGGGTTGCAAACACATATGTTACAACATATTAATCATTATGTCCCAAACATGTAATATTGAATAGCAAACGCAATGTGTTTGGACACAAGTATACTATATTTGCGACAAGCTACAAACACGTTATATTTGCATCCAAACAACAAAACAGAAAAAATTTTAAGCGTGTACGCATATTGTTCAGAAGTCCACGATTCCCAATTTCGGTCTAGAATTCTATACTAATCCCAGGTTCTCTCTCACATCATTGCTCACCCACGACATTCTTGGCAGTATATTTCAGTATTCGAACAATGTCTGGCCAAGTATTTTGGCTGTTCTGTACCAACTTAGCCCATTAAGTTTGATAGTAAATCATTGATATGGATGAGTTCTGCAGAGGGTTTGAATTGTATTTGAAGGTTTTGTCAAACATGCCCCACCGGTCTATGTTTTGGTCCTATTTGGTGGTTTAAATTATCGATTTTAACTGCGAAAATACCGTTTTCTTTCATTCCACTCTTCTCATCCGACTTAAGTATCCACTATCTACATCTCTTTTAATAAGATTTTACAAACATTTAAATTGCAGGTCATGCTTTTAAATCATCTTGTGACCCTAAATGATTTTAGCATTTTCTCTTCTCCAACATAATGACGAACTCATACGCTTCTAATTAAATCTAAATTGTTGACCACTTTTTAAACTTTTAATTACTTTTGACTTTTGCAACTACTTGTCTGGCAGCCTTTTACTTTTGATCTCCATCAATTTTAACGTTTCCTTTTCATCCTTTCGCCTCGGGATCGGTGTGTGCGTCATTGTGTGTGTGTTTGTGCAACATTTAAGCATTGAGTTTTTTATGTTACTCATAATTATACTATTTAACGCTTTTACAACTTTTAACTGTAATCCTGTAATCCTTTCTATTTATGCCATGTTCGTTTTAGTCAGTGTCGCTCTTTTCCCATTTTTTTCTGTTCCAACTGCCATAATCTTTACTTTTGTATAGTTTTTCTACTGTGAAATTTAAAAGTTTTCGACTTAAAGTTCACATGCGATGCTCATTATAATGGCTAAGAGGTGGCACAGTGGGAAGAAAAAAATATTTTGTGAGAGTTTTCCCTTTCTCTTAGAATATCTGATCATTGTCGCGTGTAAAATAAAATAAATAACTAGTTTCCCATTACATACCATGAAGGGATAGGGGTGAGCTTCCACATAGTGGCGTGTATTATGCTAAATTTGGGCGCGATCGACTGGCTTTAGTCCAGAAGTCTTTGGGGTCAATGTGTTCTCGGACCCTCATTAAATCCTTTGAAGCAGTATTCCTGATTTCAACATTTGCCCAGGACTGCCGCAGATCTCTTAACGAGATGGTCCAGCAGTACGGTATTCACCTCATGTAGGTGCCTGGGCACAAGGATATTCCGGGGAACTGCCGAGCGTTTAAGCTGGCTAGGCTAGGGAGTAACTTACAGATTCCACAGGAATTATAGCGTGTTGGCGGCGCCTAGCGAAATGTAAGCATATCCTGCAAGAGCGCTCCTATATGATGGTTCAAGAGAGACGAACGTGGGCCACATATTGTGTACGGTCAACTGGCGATCAAATCTGATACACAGAGAATCGCTTTAAAACTATGAAGCTTCTGTTTGTTAGCCAAAGCAAATTTCTTATACTAGAGGGCGTAGAGCTTCCCGTAATAATTACACATGAAGCCTATTTGACACCATAATTAACCTACAACATAATTCTAGTACAACTTAAACTTGAATTCATATAACAGCCAAAGAAACGATTGGGGAGCGTTTAATAGTCAACTATAGGCTCACTAATTGGTTCCTAAAGTTTCACATCGATTCCGAATACTAATTCCTTAAGAAAAATGCTTAAATCTGGTTCATATTTTCCATATTTTTATTCGACAATGAAGATTTAGCTTCGGTAAAAAAAATTGAACAACTTTTGTTTTAACACTATTATTTACAACTCACTATTATCAACTATATTGATTACTTTTGCTTTGGTTTGTGTCTCGACTAACAAAATTTTTTGTTTAATGGGTACGTGGAGCCTGTAACCAATATTTAGTATTTGTTGTAGTTTTTAACCCAATAAAAAGTAAGTTTAGAAAAGTAAAGTACAAGAAGTTTACAAAAGATTATTTTCTTAAATAAGTGCCTTTTTCAAAAAAAAGGAAATTTTCTCAAAAAATACCTCGTCGTATTCTTAAACAAAGTACGTTTTCTTAAAAACAAATACCTATCTCAAAGAAGCAGCTTTGCTTAACAAAATATATTTTCTTACAAAAAGTACATTTCCTTAAAAAAGGAATTGTTTTTAAATAAATACCTTTACTTAAAAAAGTATATTTTCATACAATAAATTGCCTTTCCATTTTCTTTAAAGAGTACATTTTTTGTTAAACAAATAAACTTTTCTTGAGATAAGTACCTACTTAAAAATTCACCTATTCTTTGAAAAAAAAAACAACCAATTCTAAAAAAAAAATTTCATTTCTTAAAAAAGCCCTTTTCTTTACAAAAATGCCATTTCTTAAAAGTACCTTTTCTTAAAAATAAAATAATAGATCACTGAAAAAACCCTTTTCTTACAAAAATTCCATTTCTTAAAAGTACCTTTTCTTAAAAATAAAATAATATCTTCCCTTTCTTTTCTTGAGATAAGTAGCTGTTCCTAAAATAAGTACATTTTCTTAAAAACTAACCTTTTCCTAAAAAGAGTACCATTTCTTTAAAACGTACCTGTCCTAAAAAAGTACTTGTAAAAAAATTCATACTCTTATGGCTTTCTCTTATAGAAAGTACTTTTCTTAAAAAAAGTACCTTTTCTTAAAAAAAAATATTAGCTTTCAATAAAAGAAGTACCTCTCTTTAAAAAATTATATTTTCGGGAAAATATAATAAATATTCTTACAAAAAGGCCCTAAACATATACGGCCTTATTCATAAAAAGTTGTCATGGGCTTGTTAAAGGTTTACGAAGGCAAAGTCCAAAAACTGTATTCACAATCGAAAAATTCCTCTGTTAAGAGTTCTCTAACGTCGCCATTTTTGTTGAACGTGTAACCCTTCTTTCAGGCCATTTTATCCGCACTAATACAGAAAGGAAATAATTTTTTTACATTTCACGCGTGCCGTACTTAAATATTTATGCGATATAAACAATTGGAATTCTTTTGTGTATATTTGCAGCGTTTATAGTGTCACATTATCTTGCATAGCAACCAAATGATTTCGTTCCAATTTTTATAATTTTTAACCAAAATTAACTTTTGTTTACATAGCGATGTATATAAAATCAAAACATTGAAACTACAACCTATTATCCGGTTTTATATTCGACTACCCAAAACTGAAATCCAATTCAATATGATTTTTTGGCACTTCTTCCAAAATTTATGAATATTGCAAATACTAATTGATCTTTTTATTGAATAGTTCTTTCCATTAATGTTTACAATTTTGCAAAAATTAATTGACGCAATTCAATAAAAAAAAATTTATTTCGATCTATCGGTTATTGTTCATCTTGTTTTTACAACACAAGCACTATGAGAATACATAAAACAGGGTTGTCAGTAAATTATCTGTTCGCTAGTTAAAATACTCATTATGATTACGGTTCTAATAAAACCTTCGTCAAATCTTAAAGCTTTCAATAACTGATGAATGCTTTAGAGCTAATTTAATGATTTTTTATGAATAAGGTCGATACTCTTTAAAGAAAAATACATTCTATAAAAAAAAAATTTCTTAAAAAATTTATCATTTTACAAAAAGTGTATTTTCTTAAAAATCCATTTAAATTATAGTATTTTTCAATGGGCGCCTTGATCGTGTTGGAAGTAACTACTACATAATATGTAGCGAACGGAACTTCATTCCCACCAGATGCCCCCTGACACCTCATTTAATTTTTGATGCTCGTCATTCTAATGCCTAAATCTCACAGTCTGTCATGTGTCGGTATTGCTTTAACAGTTCACCCGCATCATCGATGGTTACCGGCAAAATAATTGAAGTTAGACGACCTACACGAAATTCATCCTGGAGAGAAAAGCACTCGAGACAGAGCTCTTGGTACCAGCATTTTACAGTGGGTTTTGATGGTGCTTCATCTTACTTACTTACTTATCCGGTCTCGGACAACCTTACAAAACGAAGATAACATATTTCGCCAACCAGTTCGATCTTTGGCTTTATCTCTCCAGTTGGCAATACCAAGTGTACGCAGGGATTCGTCAACCTGATCCCTCCAGCGGAGTCTTGGTCTTCCTATTTTTCGTCTTCCTTCGAGTTCGGTTTCGAAAAGCCTTCGCGCTGGTTCATCTTCATCCATTCTACTGACATGGCCTAGCCAGCGCAATCGCGTTATCTTGATCCGCTTAACTATGTCAATGTCAGGATAAAGCTCATACAGCTCATGATACATGCGTCGCCGATACTCGCCGTTGTGCACTATAGGGCCATAAATTTTTCGGAGTATTTTTCTCTCGAAGACTCCTACAGATGTTTCGTCTGCTTGCGATAGGACCCAGGATTCTGCGCCATAAAGCAAGACAGGTTGAATGAGAGTCTGGTGCTTCATCACCAAAAGTAAAAACAAGTTGATTGCGACACCCTTGTCTCGATAATACACTACGAAAATTGTAAAAAAATCATCGCACGAAAACGTTAAAGGGTTAATTCCATTTTTTGACCGGACGAATTTTTTAACACCCTGTAAATGAAAAAAATAGTGTTGGTAAGTGTAAATTTTCTGTATATGTTTATGCTATAAAATATCAAACTTTCCAATGGAAGTTCCAGTTTGAATCTGGCAACACTAGTATTGCCAGACCCAAAATATAAATGGCAACCCCAAGCAGAAGGAATAGTTTGGAAAAAACGCAACAGCTAGAAATTATACCACAAAGAAAAGATCGCATAAAATTTGATACACACCACCCACTGTCCGTGCGTACGCAACTGTTTATGACAGTTTTTCTGGCTTAGCTCTTCATTTGTGTTTACCTTTAGATGTTGGATGTCAAGACACACGTTTTTTACCCTCAAAGCTTTATGCTTAATTATCTTAAACTTTGAGGAGATATTCTTGTGATTTCAGATTTATTTCATACTTGACGGCACTTCAAATGTTAAATAAAGAAACATGAGAGAAGTTTTAAGTTTGTTCGCTTGTCGTCGTGAACGAGGAAAATTAAACAATTCCGTTGTCAGGGAGGAGAACAAAGTATATGACACTAGGACTGAACTGTTTAAGCTTTAGGGAATATCAAGCAAAAAACTAAGTTTATAGCCTTTTTGTTTGGAGTGCTAGAGATTAAATTCAAATGTTAAATTGTTATCGTTGAGTTTTCAAATAACTATTAAAGAACGAACATATTTTTTTCTAGTTTAAAATTGTTAAATTAATTCAGTATCTTAATAACATTTAACTTTTCTGCTTAGACAAATACTATTTGGCTGCTCCAACACTTTGCTTATTATCTTAATTGATCATTTGACATTTTAATGGTCTCAAAATATGTAGAAGCATTTGCAAATCTTTCATTTAATTAGGAAGCATTAATTTATTGTTCATGTCATAGATCATAAATTTAGACTGCAAACTCTTCAATTCGTTCTTTAAATACACATTAACTCGTCGTTGGGGCAGTAAGTGGCATGCAAGTGTAGCTCATTGTATGAACTTCATATATGATGTACTTTATATAGTATGTACTTATACATATGTTTACCAACTCTATGGCCAACGTACTCACGTAGCCAATTCTTAATGACTATCAGTCAGCCAGCCAGCCAGGCAGCCAGCTAACAAGTCAACCATATGTTTTGCCAGGCAGTCAGACATCCAAATGGTGATTCGAGTATTTACTACACGTATCAGCGTTTAAACCATCACTTTAATTGCCTCATTATGCATACTCAACATTATTGCATTTACACCGAATGCCCCATAAAAGCGTAACGATATGAGTGTGGTCAACTTGAAACGACTGTGGAATGCCGTACGCCACAGGTACTTGACCATGGGTTATATGACAGAGATACGTTAAATATTGCAAGCATTGAAAAGTTAAACCCCGCGTTATCTTGTCGCCATGTGTATTACGTTTGGTTGTAATCAGGACTTGTTGTAGTTGGCGAGTGAATGGTTGTGCTTAATATCATGGCGAAGAATGTTAATCTTTTGGAAAAGTGGATTTCCAATATGGTTTCTTAAGCATAAGTCCGTTTACCAGTTGTCATCCTACAGATTTTAAATCACTTAATCAATATACATAAAAAAACATCGACAATGGGGCATGAATAATAATCAGACTAGACCCCATGTGTAAAACAGATACATCACCGCGTGGAATGGGTAATGAACATTACCCACAGAGTATGGGGAAAATAGTGGGTAGCTCCCCACGAAATTTGGGGAATAAACCATCAAGACTATTACCCATTACCCATATGATGGGTAGTTACCCACGGCACCGGGGAATTAGCCATCACTATTACCCATTACCCACTGGGTAATGGTAACAACCGATAAAATGTGCTTATGCCTATATCTCGGCCACGGAGCGTCCAGTCGACAAAATTACAAAATTTTACGGGTTTCAAGGCGATTTTCATAAAGTGGTGGAAGATTTTTGTTTTCAAAAAATCGTAAAAATAAGAAAATCGCTATAATAAGGAAATACGATACAGGGTGGTTAATGAAAGCCGCTACTAAAAAAAAATTAATAACTTTTCTCTATTTAATGAATCTGGTTATTTTTTTTTATTTTGCAGATTGATTTTTAGATTTAACAAAAATGGATAACTGAAGCACTGAAACAAGAATTTGGATTGTCCGCCGCTATCACGCAATGGAGTATGTAGTTTCGGTCGAAAGACAGTATATTCGCACGTTTGGCGGCAATTATCCGAGCAGGTGGACCATAATGAGACTTTTTAACAATTTTTCCAAGCATGGGACAGTCAACAGAAGACATTACCTTCGAAACCCTTCAGTTCGGACGGAGGAAACAATCGCTGCTGCAGCTGCTGCCATCCATGAGTTTCGACAAGAAGCTTATCTGCACAAATGGGTATAAGCAGACAGTCACTGCAGTCAATTACTCACAAAGATTTGGACTTATTCCAGTATAAAATTCAAATGGCCAACAAACTGAATGCAGCACACTTCCCGATTCGCTTGGAATTTTGCCAGAAGATGCTTCAAATGGTGGAAGAGGACGGAAATATGTTGAACTATCTTTTCATGTCTGACGAGGCCCATTTCGATTTAAACGGCAACAAACAACATTTTTGAATATGGAGTGCTTCCAACCCACAGATACTCCATGGGACGGAATTGCATCCACTTCGTATCACAGTGTGGTGTGCAGTTTCATCACGCTGCATTGTCGTGCCCTACTTCGATTGGTTGGTTGGTTGAAAAGGCTGCAAGACAGCAGGCTGTCTAGCACACTTAGGCTAAAGACGCCCATTTTGATACCTGCAGTTTCCTCTATAGCAACTATTGACTAGCCGTCTAGCCGATTTGCCCTTTTAATGAATTTGTCTATAGGACCTACAGGAATACCCTGTAGTGCTACGGTGCTAACTAAATGTGTACCGAATATCCTACTTCTCAGACCTGCCAGAGCAAGGCAATCCAAGAGAAGGTGTTTCGTCGTTTCCTCGCCCTCTTCCATGCAGCATCTACAGGGTTTGGAGTTTCTATGTCCCAATCTTAGGGCGTGTTTTCCTACTAGACAATGTCCCGTAAGTGTTCCTATAATTGTGGATAAGTTGCCTATCGGTAAGTTAAGTAGTTGGCTAGTCCTCTTCCTGTCCACCTGTGGCCAGAGGACCCTAGCTTGTTTGCAAGTTGAAGTAAGCCTTCACTTGTCTTCGAACATATTGTCGGCCCACTGTCTAATCTGCAAACGGCAGCTAGAGATTGGCATACTAATACCTTCTTTTGCCGGAAGAACCTGTGCGGTAGTACCGTGTCCAGCTAACGCATCCGCTACGCAATTGCTTGCAATGTCGCTGTGTCCCGGTACCCAGATAAGCCTGAAGTCGAAAGACTCTGCCATCACCCTAAGTGATCAGTGGCATTTTTTCACCGTCAGGGACGTAGCAAACATGGCTTTATGGCAGCGTGGCTGTCTGTGTGGATACATATTCTCCGGAGGGTTGTGAAACTATTTTCCAGTAGTTCAGCAACCTCCAGTATGGCGGTAATTTCCGCCTGAAATACACTACAGTGATCAGGCAGCTTGAAGGAGACATTTACATTTAGGTTCGGTGACTGAACTCCTTAGCCTACTTGCTCGTCCAACGTTGATCCATCCGTGAAAAATCTGATACTACCGGTGTCCCCTCCCAGTGACTTTTCCCAGGTATTCCTGTTCGGTATAGAAGTACTTAGGTTTGTCGCTGGTAGAAGATAGGGGATACGGTAGTCCGTTTTTACGGGAATAGAGTCGATCCGGTGTAGCAATGCAGCGTATGCATCGATATCATGACGCCACAATCTCTGATTCTCACCAGTGATGTAGCAGCTGCCGATTCGGCCATAATATCAGGAGTACAGATGTTCAGGATAGCACTAAGTGCAGTACCTGACATCGTGCCCATTGCCCCACTAACGCTAATCAATGGTGACCTTTGAATTTTCATCAAGGAATTCAGAATATATTTCTTTTGGAGGGACCTCCACCAAACTACGATGCCATAGAGAAGTATTGGTCTGACTATTGCCACATAAATCCACATGGTGATCTTAGGAGATAGTCCCCAGTGCTTTCCTATCGCCCATTTACAGCAGTAAAGAGCAACAGACGCCTTTTCCACCCTCTCCTTCACATTCGGTTTCCAAGACAGTTTACTATCGAGAATTATCCCCAGCTACTTGACCTTTTCCGTAAACTGTAATTGCACCCCATTAACTGACGCCAGTTCAAATGCGGGTATTTTATATTTCCGAGAGAACAGGATAAGCTCGGTTTTAAGTGGGTTAAGTGATAGGCCGTTGTTAGCGGTCCAGTTCGAAATCAGACTAAGTAGGCTGGTTGCACGAATTCTAAGTAAATTGAGGTTTTTACCCGTACAGATGAAAGCAATATCATCGGCACTGGCAAAAAATCTGGCATTCGGCCCTGTCCAATTCAAGAAGTAGTTAATTGACAAAATGTTGACTTACAATCTAAGAAAATCATGGTTATTGACCGAGTTTTAAGTAAAATTCGAGAAACGTCCGGAATACCCGATTTTTGGGGGATATTCGATTTGTGCGACCTTTAAAGCTCTTCCGGAAAATATGAAAAAATCTTAAAAATACTTTACCCTATAAGCTTTCCAATCAAGCTTGAACATCCAAGAAAATCGACAACGTAAAATTTTTTGGGACACTCTAATATATACTAATAGATAAAAATATTTAATAAATAAATATATAAGGTATAAATACTTATTTACTTAGTTAGGTCGCCTATCACATCCCCCAGGGGTAAACAGCCTTACAAATTGAGGATAACATGATTCTCCTACCGGCTCGATCTTCAGCTTTCTTTCACGTGGTAACACCAAGGTCTCGCAGGCCAAATTCCACCTGGGTTTTCCAGCGAAATCTTAGGCGTCCTATTTTCCGATGTGCTTCGATTACGTCATCAAATACCTTTCGTACTGGTTCATTCTTATCCATTCTACAGTCATGACCTAGCCAGTGCAAGCGCGCTATTTTGATTCATATAATCCATGTCGCGATACAGATTGTTCAGCACATGGTTAATCCGTAGGGTGTCGTAATATCGGCTTGTAATAAATCATAGTATTTGTCCACTTGTTCTTCCATTTATGGAGGCAGTACTTGGAACAGACGAAAGCACGATGAACATTTGTAATATCAAACCCACACCTGTCACGATTAGACACGAAAAGCAAATGATTACTACCACCAAGTGCTTTAACGAGAAATTTGAAAATGCTTAGTATATAGGGGTAAATCATACAAAATTTCAATGAGATATTGTGATTTATTTATACACATGTATATATTTCAAATGATATGCGCCAAAATACCATAATTTCATTTCACTTGAAGTGATGTAAAATTATTATAAACAAAATATTGAAATTTGTAACAAAATTTATTTTTAAATCTCCCACCAAACAACGATACCACTCGCAGGGATGCTAAAATCCGTGAAAATGTTTTCGAAACAAAATTTGTATAATTCGATTTGATATGGATGTAGTTGTTGGTCTTGTGGCCGGTTAAATTGGTCCCATGTTCACAAAAACTTGTATATTTGGGTGAATTTCAGTGGTGGCGACAACAGCGCCAGTGGCAGAAAGATGGTGGTAGCTGGGGTAGCAAAGGCAGGGTGGCAGGCGTCATACATCAGGCTCGTCGTCATCGATGTGCATTTTATAATGTGCCGCTAACGAATGCAGCAAACACTTTCCGCCATAGTTATGCATATGGATAATATACAAGTTGGTGAGAGGAAACAAATAACCATCTATTTCGGGTATTCCATATGCAAAAATAGCTGAAATGTATTAAAAAATAAAAAATATTGGATTTTTCTTAAATACTTACAAAATTTTTAATTAATAGATATGTACATGTAATGAGCTTAAGAATTTTCAGATATTAAAGAAATGCTAAACAAGTAGATACACGCTTTTTTCTTTAGTCTATGATTTGATCTGAAGTTATTTCTTAGAAGAATTTTTTCTATTTCTTATAACCTACGCAGATCAGGTCTTTTTTCTTCTTCTTCTTGTTGTGATTCAAATATAATGTGTTTCTAGCTTGTCGCAAGTAAAGTATACTTGTGTCCAAACACATTATGTTTGCTACTCAATATTACATGTTGGCAACACAATCATTGATAGGTTATAATATATGTTGTTGTGACCCTGATGTGAGTTTGATTGTTGACAAAAGTTGAAAACAAATGTTGGTGAAAAACACAAAAGATACAAAAATGTACCAGATCTTCAATTCATAAAGATAGTGCTTGCAAACTTATACATGGTTACTGTAATATGTTGCTGGGGCCGTTTCCTTTCAGCATGTAAAAGCGATCCAACCATAACGCACGATGTTAATTGTGAGTCACACTTTAACGTCAAGGTTTTTACCCAACTTAATTTGGCATTCTTTGTTTCAGTGTTTGACAAATTCAACAATAGAGAGGTACACAATTGAGCACCGCGTTAAGACTGTTGAAGACTTTTACGAAAATGGCCGTTCAAATCAAAGTGCATTTCGTGATTTTTTTGGTCAGCATAATGGACCAAATGTGTCCACAATGGGGAGAATTGCGCGCAAATTTCAGCAAACCGGGTCTATAGGAAATTCAAAAACACCTATACATCCACAAAGAGAGTCCGTTTAGTGCGGTTTATAGGCTGACGGCGTCATCGGACCGTTCATCTTCGAAAATGAGGTCAGCCAAGAAGTTACGTGAATGGTGTTCACCATCGCGAGATGCTACCAGACTTCTTATGGCCAGAAATTGAGGATATGGACCTGGACGATATGTGGTTCCAGCAGAATGGTTCCACTTGCCACACAGCCAATGACACAATGCCTCTTTGGCGCGAGAAATTCAATGGTCGTGCTAAATCATGTCATGGCGATGTTAATTGGCCGCCACGATCATGTGATTTGACACCAGTCATTGAAAATATGAACCATCGGATAGAGGTATGCCACCGAAGCCGTGGATAGCATTTGGCCGATATTTTGTTTCACACATAATAATGATAGTACCTTCTATCATAATGACAAATGCTAAGATAAGACTCTGAAAATTTTTGGTTTATTTACAATTAAAATCGTACGTTTTTGTTGGACCACCCTTTCATTGAATTTGAGTATGAATGGTAGCGATTACACTGTGCAACAGTGGGTCTCGGGCCTCAACCAAAACAAGAAATTGTGAAAGTACTTGGACGTGTGGTATCTCAAAATCCCGCTCGGTTTTGCTCCTATACGTAACAATTTTTTTTTACAGCCCGAAGAAAATTTTGGAGGTGGATCAGGGCCATATTTCAATAAATCCTAAACGGCTGGAAATATTGGATTACAACCTTTGACAATATTGTAGCTATTTTCCTATTTCACAATTCCCTGTAATGCATTTGTAATGAAAAGTACACTGTTAATCGATTATTTCACGAAACTTCATGAAAAATTTCACATATTTTATATGTTTTTTGTCATTTCTTGCCTAACGGTAAATAAATTGGGATAGCGTTCTTCAAAAGAATTGTAGCTTATAAATTTGTTCATAACTTTTGTAAATACACTAATCAACAAAAATTATATTTAGAGCTCCTTAATTGGTGTAGAAATGCTGCGTTTAAGCATATTCTTTAAATATTCACCTACGTATATGTATTTTATCTTTCCAAATACAAAAAGTCACGTTTTGTTCTGCGACTCGTCATATGTATATTTAGTATATAAGTCAACTCTCACTTTATTTAAAGTACATTGTATACAGGACTGTTACTTAAGAAACGTATGCGTTGACGCGATTGTTGTTTTGGTTACTGGAAAAAGCTTTTAAAGATATGACAAATATGAACATAAACCCAAAAAACAACCATATTTTTGTGATCAAATATGACATTTTAGGACGTTAATGTATTTTGCAATTTGGGGAACATTATTTTACATTCCTGTGTTAATATGTAGTATAGAAATTATACACGAAAATTTAATATTTGGTACAATTATTTTGTAACCCAAAATGTAATTTTTGTTCATTAGTGTGTTTGACAATATTGTTAAGTAAATTAAACACTACAACTTTGTAGAAGATATAAATTTGTAATTTGTTTAATGTGGAAAAAGATCGAAGTTGGACGACCTTCAAGGAATTCAACGTGGAGCGAACGGCGTCCAAGACTGAACTCTTGGTACCAGCAATTTACAGTAGTTTTTGATGGTGATTTATCACCAAAAGTCTAAATAAGTTCATAGAGACACTCTTGTCTCGATCTCGTACAAAACCATCGCACGAAAATTGCTAAGGGTTAATTAAATTTTTTGAATTCAACAAATAGTGATGGTAAGTGAAAACGTTCTATGTAACGGGTTTTTCAATAAGAGTGCTTAAATAAAACAAAACCGGTTTTAGATACCAATGAAATTCTTTATTCCTGTGAAAGTACGTTCGATGCCATTATGTATGGAACTCGATTTCTTTTGCATGGCCACCACGGGCACGCTTGCAGAAGTCTAGACGCGGAACCCAATTTTCGACGGTTTTCAAGCATAAATCGGCCGATACTGCTGCAATTTCACGTTCGATATTCGTACGAAGTCCATCAAACGTCGCTGGCTTGTTGGCATAGACCATAGACTTGACGTAGCCCCATAGGAAATAATCTAACGGCGTCAAATCGCACGACCAGGGCGGCCAACCGACTGGGCTATTTCGTGAGATAGCACGTTCACCAAACTTGGTTTCCAATAAATTGATTGTGGCATTAGCTGTGTGGCTTGTGGCGCCGTCCTGTTGGAACCACATGTCCTCCAAGTCCATATTATCCAATTGGGGCCAAAAATATTCGGTTATCATTGAACGGTAGTGATGCGCATTCTCAGTGCCGGTCTTGATCATCACGGAAGAAGTACGGCCCAATGACGCCGCCGGCCCATAAACCGCACCAAACCGTAATTTTTTAGGGATGCAATGATGACTCATGGATTACGTGTGGATTGCTGTCTGACAAATAACGCATATTTTGCTTATTGGCGAAGCCATTCAGCCAGAAATGAGGCTCATCGCTCAAGATGATTTTCCGCTCTTAAAGTTGAGGCCACTGACTCCAAATTTCGGTAGTAAATTTTAATAATTTCGACTCGTTGTTGGCTCGTATATCTTTCCATGATGAAATGGAAAATCTTACTGAAGAGAAATGTCAAAAGAGCGGGAAAAAATATGGCGTCGTTTGCAGTCCCTATCGATTTACTTTTGTAGCGTCTCTGTTGAAAAACCCTATATGTTTATGCTAATGTCAAACTCTCCAAGTGCGCATTTAGCAACACTAGTATCAGCAGGACCCGAAGTATAAATAGCAACACTATTGCACAAACACTCGAATACTGAAATCTGCAACTGTTAAATAATTACAAGAACAAATATTTCTTTTTTCCAGTTTCAATATCGCAGGAAGATTTTCATTAAATAGAAGGTGGCGCGCGAATCGTGCTACAAAAACAGAATGTAATAACTTTTTTTATGTTATTGGAACGAATTTCCTTATTGCAAATTGCGGGATGGGGGCCAAATGAAAAAAAAAATAAACAACTTTTGTTTTAACACTATTAACACAGCCAACTATTATCAACTATATTGCATAGATAAATAAAAAACCGTAGATGGTAAAAGATAAGTGGTGGATTTGAAAGTAAAGGGATATTTTGTAGCTGGTGCCGGAGTGGTAGATATGGGCAAATTTCGCTGGACACAAAAACCATTGAAAAAACTATATAACCATGGTTTCTAGCATTTTGTATTATCAGCAAATATCAAAAGCGGTATTCTTTTATATTTTTTACATTCTATTTCCAAATTTTAACAACAGAATCGATATAAAAATTATTTAGAGTGCTTTTTCGTCGCATCCGAGTGAAAAATGGTCGTACAGCATGAGCCCTCTGGTGAAAATGGTGATTAAGCAAATTTTTATTTATCTATGAATATTGTTAAATTTTTCTTCGGTTTGTGTCTAGACTAACCAGATGTCTTACATATGGTGGTAAATTTCTTGTTTAATGGGAAGTTTTCTAGGTGGAGCCTGTAACCAATATTTGGCATATATTGTAGTTTTGAACCAAATAAACAGTAAATTTAGAAAAGCCAAAGTGAAAGAATTTCTTAAAGAAGTGGGTTTTCTTAAAAAACGTAAAAAGTAAATGCTCTTAAACAAGTGCATTTTCCTAAACAATACCTTATCTTAAAGAAGTACCTTTTTTTTTTAAAAAGTACAATTTCTTACAACAAATTGCCTTTTCTTAAAAAACTAAATTTTCTTTAAAGAGTCTGTCTTTTGTGAAATAAAAAACTTTTGTTGAGATAAGTACCTACTCTTGAAAATTTACCCATTCTTGAAAAAAGGACCACCTCTAAAAACATTCCCATTTTCATCATTTTCCTTGCGGGAGGTTTTTTAAACTTACAATTTTCTAAATTTGAAAATAATATAAAGCTAATAAATAAGCTTTATATTATTAACCTTCGCCTTACCAATACCCAGGCGGGTGACCCTTTCGGTTTTATTTCTTTAATAACTTTATTAATTTTGCTCCGATCATGATGAAATTTTGACTCACTGAACAAATTGTTGAGTTCTTTAGAATTTTGCAAAAATATTATAAAATTTTTATAGTGTTTAAAGAGTTTTTTAACTTTTTTCAATTTTATTTCGTGGTTTAACTATACCCACCCGTGTTACCCTTTAGGAAAACCTAAGAAAAATTTAACTTTATAACAGTTATTTCAGTTGCAATTTATTTCACTTTTTTAATTATAACATTTCATTCAATTATGCTGATGAGCCTTAGTTGTATTTTTCACATTTAGTTTGACTGACACTATGCTCTGCACAGATGGGCTTCTTGCACCTAACGCAAGCATTTCTTCTTTGTTTAGAAGAGTAGCATATATAGCATTTTCCTTTTATTTCCGAAGTTTCATCGGCTTCCGAAGTTTCATCGGCTTCAAAAGTATCATCCAGGTCGCCAGCGGTAACTGGTTCACCTGAAAAGTAAATCTTTGTTATCAATTCTTTTGGTTTTTCATAGTTTTTACCTAAAATGCATTCAATGGCTGATCTGATTGCAAATCTTCCAATGATTTGTGGTATTTTAGACCTCGTCAATATAAGAAGACGGCATAGGTCTTCACCAAGGCTCTCAAGGAACTGCTTTCGCTGCGATCGCTTTACAGATCTTTCTCCAATATTTTTATGGTATATTATGAATGAAGCAAGGGCCGCCGTATCCAAAATATTAAAAAATATTGATAATGGCCAGCGCAATGTTGTTCGTTTTGTGGGATACTGTGTCAACATTTTGTCCATGATGTCCAAATCACCCTTAGTCTTGTTGTAATATAGAATTATTTCTGGTTTATTTTGTGGACCAGAAATAGTTTTGTCATTATGCATAGTGGACAACAAAACAACTGTTTTGTTTTTGGCTGGGACTTAGGAAACCAACGTAACATTTTCGGAGAACCCGAATAGACTTGATTGGACTTCGCGGCTTTTGGACGGGTTGAATTCTTTCGGAACATACCTCTTGTTTTTTTAATGTGCCTACAACGGATAATTTCCAAGTGGCCAGCTCCTTGGCTAACGGCAATGTTGTAAAAAATTATCCATAGTGACATTTCTTCCATTGTTGTTGTACATTCCGACTAGATCCTTTACAACACGCTCACCTTGGTTAGTGTCCCTTACATTGTGTACTTTGCCAGTGTAGATTTGCCCTTGAAGTGGATAATAGGTATTTGAATCACACGCCCACCAGATTTTGATACCATATTTGGCTGGCTTGGACGGCATGTACTGCGTGAAACGTGTTCGATCCCGAAATCCGAATAATTGCTCGTCCACGGTAATTGATTCATGAGGTATAATGCGATTTTGAATTGGAATTTATTATCTCTTCATCAGGTATAATGCGATTTTGAATTGGAATTTATTATCTCGAAGACATCTGTGATAGCTGCAGCCTTGTCTTCCTGTTGTCGAGCTACTCTTGTAGCATGCCAGTCAAATCGAAGGAAACGCAAAATTTCCGTAAATCTGTCACGTGACATGGTTGCACGGTACAGAGGATATGCAGTTTTTGTCCATAGCTCTGCAAGGGGCTCCTGACAAGACTTGTGGCTGCCCATTATTAGCGAAATGCCATAAAATGCTGATAATTCCTCGTTTGTAATTGGATTCCATGTACGTTCTGGTTTTTCGGTGTTTTCAGAATTTCATTTGTTGTAAACGGCTTCGGCTTTTTTGTTTGAAAATCTTCAAATTAAATCTCCAACAGCGGCACACTGAGAATGCAGTTGAATGTATCAACCATGGACATATTTTTAGTGTTTGGATTAGGGTCCATGTAAAGTTTTTCGCGAATAATATTTGTCGAACGTCGGCGATTTATATGTGGCACCTCCTTGAACCATTTCACACTATCTTTAGCCTTGTAATAAGAATTATTAGTACACGGCGACGTCGGATTTTCATTACTCGATTCATCGTTATCATCACAATCACTTTCATCGTTTACATCAACTTCGCAAGGCTCCTTCCTGTTCCACGTCAGATTCTTCTGCTTCGCCACTAGGCATATAGTGAATTACAATAGTTGTTTAAACTTTGAAAATATAAAAATAGAATTTATAAAATACATACCTTGAAATGGCGCTAGCAGAAAGATATTGCAAATTGTTTTCACCACTCATGTTTAAATATTACTCGACCACTTGCCAACGTTCCCACATTACAACTAAATTCTTAATTATATCGAAAATCTGCATCGCTATGAATACGTTTCACATCATATGTATGTACATATATATCTGAAATGGTATAGCAGAAAAGAGAAAGACATGAAGTTGTTGTTTTTTTTTTGTGATCGACTGCATTAACGAAAAGATGTAGCCTCTCATAAGTTTAAAACAATAGCATTCTTCGCTTTATGTGCCTATCCAGGCTTGATCGCCTATACTATATCGCATATGCATAGAAGTGCAGGTCACCCCGGTGGGTATTGGCAAACGATGAACATAAAAACCTTTGGTAAGGCGAAGGTTAAAAAGGTCTTGAGCTTGAATAAATTTAGAAAATTGTAACAGTCCCATTTCATAAAAAAATCGTTTTTCAAAAAATACCTTCTCTTAAAAATAATACATTTTCTTAGAAAATTCTTTTTCTTAAAAGTACCTTGCCTGAAAAGTAAAATAATACATTTTCTTTCCTTTTCTTGAGATAAGTAGCTTTTCTAAAAACAAGTGAATTTTCGTAAAAAAGACTACCACCACTTCTTTAAAAAGTACCTGTTCGTAAAAAAGTACTTCCTGCAAAAAAAAAATTCGTACTCTTGTGGTTACCACTCTTGTGGTTTCGTACTCTTGTGGTTACAAAAAGTACTTCTTCTTAAAAATAGTACCTTTTCTTAAAAAAAATCATTAGCTTTTAATAAAAGAAGTGCCTTTCTTTAAAAATTTACCTTTTCGGGAAAATATAATACATATTCTTACGAAAAGGACCTAAAAATATAATTAAAAAAAAAAACATTCTATAAAGAAAAAAAAATTCTTAAAAAAACCAACCCGTAAAAAACATAGTTTCTGACTATAAATTCTTTATATATGACACATGGTTTTTTATTTTATTGACTATTGATTTGTATGGGGGGTACTACGCCCCTTTGGCCAATCCCGTGCATATTTTGATAGTTAATTTTTGTCATCGCCATTAGTTTGCCTGCGAAGTTTCAGCTCGATTGAATCACGGGAAAAGGTTGAAAATCAATCCAATCCAATATTTTCGTCAGGTGAAGACAGGTGAAGTTAATATAAGGAATTTAAAAAGATTGTCATTTTACGAAAAATATATTTTCTTAAAGATCCATTTAAATTATCGAATTTTTCAACGAGCGAATTAGGCGTGTTCGAACTAACTATTACATATAAAATATCTTTTATTTTTTTTACTACAGCATTCATCTCTAGTCTTCTCGAATCACCTACGTGTCATTCGATGAATTCTGAAAAAATAATTATAAAATATTATCAATTATTGCAAATCGACTAGAAACAAAAACAAACTATGCAAATAATTCAACTTCCTTTTGCATCTCATTTAGACTACAAGAGAACAAACAAAAAAATCAAATATTTTATTTAACATTCCCTATTTTCAAATGCGATTAAAACGAATCTATACGAAAAACTGCATTAGCAGTTAATATATGCTAACAATTTGTACAAATCATGAATTCCATTAAAAATTATTCACAAACTGTGCATTTGCATAATATTAGCGACAAATTTCACTTCCATTCGTTTCGATTTTTTTTTATCGCTTCTTCCTTCTCGCAATTGAACAGTTTTACAGCGCCATTCGTGAGAGCGAATAATTATATCATAATATCATAATAAAATTAGAAGTGAAGGCGAATGATAATGAAGGCAATTTTTAGATATGTAGGCACTTTGGGGCGAAAAAAAATGTGTGTTGAGGATTTTAATGAAAATATTGTCGCAATGAGAGCAGTAACGAGGAAAAAGTGTTATGGTGCGATTTTTACTAATGCATTATTGCACTTTTAAGATTTCCTTAAGTGGGCCATAACGATAACAATTTGAGCTTGTTGCAAAATGTGGCCACAAAATTGGTGAAATCTTGGTATTAAGTGTCGGCTTTTGTATAGCGCAAATAAGGGGATGGTGTTTTGTCAATCGATTGAGGTCTTAATTCTTGAGCTTTTTTCAATAATTTGTATCTAGTCAAGCATTTACAGTTAACAAAACGAATGTGTTACTGCACCGTATCAATTATTAAAGCGACGAAACTGATTTGTATCAAACGAAGACAACTCTGTTTTTACATCAATCGTTCCTACCTTTTTAGCATCAATGCACAAACACTTAAACATCAAATTGTCGCATCATTCATGAAAATTAAAACAATAAATTTTAATTTCACTACGAAGTTGCAAATTTGGATATATCATAAAATGGGCAAATGAAGGGTGCTTGATGTTAGTGTTTGTACATCATTCATATATGCATAATAAAATGTACATCAATCAAACATATTAATCGCAACCATTGAACATATTCATCACAGTAATGTAATATATTCATCGCAGTAACGAAATTTTTGCGATTAATGAAACTGCAACGATGGAAGAATACATGAGGCAAAAAAAGAATATGGATGAGAAAAGCTTTCTGTCATTGTGTTAAAATTACCGAATTTTCAGAGTGTGTTGGCACTTAGGGATCTTCGGTTGATACACGCTGAAAAATCTGTCTGTTTTTGTTGTTTGGATGCAAATATAAAGTGTGTTTGGGGCTTGTGGCAAATATAATATACTTGCGTCCAAAAACATTGTGTTTGCTATTCAATACTACATGTTTGAGACACAATGATTAATATCTTATAATATATGTGTTTGCGACCCACATATATTTATGTTTGTGATACAAACACAGCTGTGTTTGCTGCGCTGTCTATGCTCTCCCCAGAGCAAGAGAATAAAGAGGGACAACGAGATTTTGTAAGTGTGTTTCTGTATTTTTGAATTATTCTCTCAGTCAGTGAGTCATAACTATCCCAGATGAAGTGTTTCTTATTTTGCCTGATGTATTGCGTTTTAGTTTCATGTATTCAGTCGTCAATGGTTAATCGTACAGAGGATATCAAAAACGCTCGATCAGTTAAAAAAGAATAAACTAAAGATCGGACGGTTAAATGGTTTGTTTATGTGTTTCGTATATATAAATGTGTGCTACCAAAGTGGGAAAAGATTTTGAGGAAAGAAAATGGAAAGGGCAAAAACGTGAAGCCCTCTGTCTGTCCGAGCCTTGACTGAGAAAATCTGAACGGCGGACCATTTGTGATATAAGTGTAATAAAAAACACAAGTAATTAATCCATGCCTGGCTTGCATGAACTTAATTTGTATATAAATATCTTATTTGTGTACCAGCGCATACCTGAAACCTTCTGCAAACAAAAACGTAAGAGACAACAAAGAAAGGACAAGCGAAAGAGCGACAGATTTTCATTCCATGAAAAAAAAACAAATCATGCATTCAATGCAAATAAATGTAAAAAGTGTTGTATTAAATCTATTAATATTTTGTATTAATTATTTATAAATGTGGATTTATATTGTTAAAATTAATTATCATAAATTACACATATATATTGAAATCGAAGAATAATTCGTTTCTAAATATTACTATATTTGGGAGGAAATTCGCATATGTGCTTCGTGCATTCGTGCTTCCACGTAAGTATATAGATGTTTGGGATAAAGAACGCATATGTTTCCATGTAAAAGCATACGTGTTTGCCAGTAAACATGATACTGTTTGCATTTAAATACAAGTAAGTTTGGGACTTGCAAACATATGAATGATTGAAGTCTGTGCCAAACATATACATGGTTTCTGCAGAATATGTTTGAGAAAATATGTTAGAGAGGCCGTAATTTTTCAGCGGGTATGTAAATTTGAAATATTGTGTGCATACATATGGTTGATAATCTACCGATGGTATCAATTCAGAAACAATAGTTAGACATCTGATGGTATATGATGATTAACTTGTCACGGAGGTCGAAACTATAGTGCCAGTGAGTGTGCTTAACTGAGTTGTCTGTTATTCCAACAAAGCATAAACATTTTCTCATTAAAAAATGTTACTGACTTTTATGCTTGTAGTATGATCCTACTCACTGTGATTGAATTGGTACCATTGGATAGATCATCAATCGTGTATATATCAATTTTATATGTAATTTGCATTTGTGAATTGGTATCGATCGAAAATCCCTCAGCACCAACTTAACCTTAAAGTCAATTATACCAACAATGACAGAAGGCTGTTTTCCTCCATGTACTCTTTTCCTCTTTCATTCACGCAGGGTCGCAGTTGTTTTAAGGTTAGTTTATCTATAACACACAGTTGCGTATCTGTGTGAAATAGTTTTTCGAATGACCGGCCTAGTATCAGTTCTGTTTGAATTTTTCGCAATGACATTAATTCCGTTAGAGTTGAATTTTAAGGTGCGAGAACTTCGTACTACAATTTTTCAAAGTCTGCTACATTTTTCTAAGTGAAAGAAGATTGGGTTCTACGTTGCGGCGATGTATCTTCACATATACATAAGCAATACTCTTAGATGTATATCAAAACTTTCCAAAAAATGTTAAATTATATTTTACCAATTCAAAACCTTTACAATTTTAAAACCTTTGCTAATTTATTAGCAAAAGTTCACTCTTTAATGACTGTTGTCAGTATCAAATGGTGGCTCAGTCAAAATTTCGCTTTTTAAATTTAGTGTCACTTAATTTTTGTGCCAGTGGCAACCCTGAAATTTGGCAGCTGTTACATATGTATATTCCGATTATTAAAAGTGTAGTGATTTATGAAACAACAACGCGTAGAAATTGTGAAAACATTTTAAAAAAATTTGGAAAGTTATGCTGAGACCGCTCACAAACTTCGAAGAATTTTTAGTCGAGATAGTGCACCCAATATGTTAACAATTCGAAGAGTGGTCAAACAAAATTGAAGAATATGGGTCGATTATGGAGAGTAAGACTCCTGCGTGTCAACGTACTGGTCGGTCTCTTGAAAACATTGCTGCTGTAAATGAGAGCGTTGCGGCGAACCGCGTATCGCTCTTAATAACTTCAAATTTCACGAAGCAATACGCAGCGAATTTTGATAAAAGACCTCCACCTTCGCACTTACAAAAATCAGCTTACTTAGGAGCTCATACCAGCAGACCACGGAAAGCGGCGGCAATTCTTTCAATGTGTCAATGAACATTTTTCAAAAAAGGCATCTTCTCGGACGCAGCGCGTTTCCATTTGAATGACTTCATGAATACAGAAAACTGTCGAATTTGGGGCTCAGAAAATCCTCATGTAATCCATGAGAAACAAATGCATCCACAACGAGCAATGTGTGGCGCGGATTTGGGTCAGGCTGCGTGATTAGGTATTATTTTTGAAGTTCTCAGAACCGACGATAGAGTTTGTCACATCCGACTTTTGGGGTTGTCTCAAGTGACTTTAGAGGTTGTCCCAATTGTCTTTAGACGTTGGCACAACAGAGTTTATAGTTTATCATACCCGTCTTCAGAAGTTTTTACAACCGATTTTGGACAAAAATTACAGATTTTTCAACGTTTAAAAAGCTCAATGATGAAATTTTGCAACAAATTTTCATTTACAATTATAAATTATGGGGTTGTTAATAGCAAATACAATGTATTTACACACAAATACAAGGTGTTTCAAAAGAAGTCATCCGATGTTGTTTGGCTCTCATTTTTTTCCGAAATGAAAAACTTTGATTCTGTTTTTTGATTATATTTATTTGAACCTGTAGAATTATATTGGTTAAGTTGAGAAGATGATATCGGTTAAATGGGCACCGTCACAATTAATTACCATACGGGCTCGTTTTATGGCATTTTTCATCACTTCGGCGAGAACATCGGGCGACAGATTCTCGCACTCGTGTCGAATGTTCACCTTGAGGGCTTCCAGGATCTTGTTCACATAAACACGGGACTTCAAAAAGCCCCAGAAAAAAGTCTGGAACGGTTAAATCGAGCGATCTTGCGGGCCAGTGAAAATCGCCAAAACGAGAGATGAGGCGACGAGGGAACGCCGCCTTCAGAATATCGATTGTGGCTCGCGCAGTGTGTGCCGTTGCTCCGCAGAAAAAACTCGGTTAACATGGCCCTATAGCGCGCACCGTCCACTGTTGTCGTTTGACTCCTCCAGCGTGAACAGCGCACCATGCAGTCACTTTGAGCGGGTGTAATGGCTTCTCGTGCATCACTCGTGGATTTTCGGTGCCCCAGAAGCGATAGTTTAGCTGGTTCCCGTACCCGCTGAGGTGGAAATGAGCCTCATCCCTCATTATGATTTTGGTGGAAAAATGGTCCACTTCGTCCACGAGACTGAGGATGGCTTGGGCGTAGGGTACACGCGACTTTGTGTGGGAACATGCGCTAATTGCGAGGCACGGCGTCTGGTCGATATTTCCGGCGACAGTTCGACATCCTCGGCAACAGCGGCGATATTCGCGGTAGAAAGGGCGCTGCGGGGCCAGCCACTCCTGGCAACGTCTCATGTGGTCCCATACTCTTCAAGGTTAGTGGCCAAACAGCGCAGTGTTTGCGCAGTTGGTGTTGGACGGCCGGGGAATCGGCCACGGTATTCGCGCTGCGCCAACACCACAGACGAATTGTTACGCAAAAAAATAGGCATGATTATTCCGCGTTCTTGGGGAGTGTATCGCTCCATGGCTTGTTAACTTGTATTCTACATCCGTATAGTCCACAAATGTCAAAACAGATTTGACATTGGCGACCATTTGCAAAAATAAGAGCATCTTCCAATAGGGTGGTCACTTTTGAAACACCCTGTATATTAGACAAATATTGTATTTGCATCCAAACAACAATTAGACATTAGCTAGTTAATAATTGCATTGTATACACAATGTGGCATAAAATTAAATTAAAAGCTTTTAATGAAAGCATCACAATTGTTTGTTATAACCTTTAAGGTCACTACGTGTAGATTTAAAAATACTTGTCTGACTTGCAATTCCCTTGATCTTAGCCCAGCTGTCTGATGCTAAAACTGTTTACTACGCCTTTATGAAACACCAATTACACCAATCGTCTGGAAATCATTGTCAAAGGAATTTCCTTAACTTTTGCTAAAATACATGATATTTATAGAATTCGTCTCTGCAATGGGGCAGCTTAAAGACGAGCGAAATTCCATGTTGTAAGTTGTTTTTAACACGACTAAAATAAATATTATGTTAACGTTAATGTACATATGTGTGAATATCTGGATGTACCAGCTAACATTCTCAGTAAGTAGCATGTATTTACCCATGTAGTGGCATAAACATTCCATGTATGATGCGTAATGCGTGATGTAAACTACGCACGTATGTGGCTCTTTTAGACCACGCAATATAATAATGTCGATGTGGTGATGATGATGATTATTTTTACAGACAGCACCAGGATTTTATTAGAATTTATATTCGCCAAGTGTATGTGTACTAGGATGGCAGTTTTTTTATGGAATATAAATTGTTCGAATTAGGAGGACGATATATTTTATTACCCCAACAGAATTAAGATGTTTTCCTCAATTTTTGTTCATTCAATTCTTTAAATGCAGTCAACTACAAAGGTGAAATCCCGAGTTTTCTTGAATTCTTTTCAAAATTGAAACATTTGATAACAAGAGGAAAAATTCAAAAATTCAAAATTTTCTGGGTAACACCAAAGAATGCAACTATGCCTGTGTGTTTATAATAGAAACACATATGCTACCGGAACCCGGGACATTTGACCTCGATGCGTCACGTTTCAGCATTGACCGATTTGTCACAAATTATCAACTTTATTGTTTTAGAACCAGTGTCACAATATATCGATCTGATCTCTTTGAAACAAATAATAACTTGTCACCCTACTACATTCTTGTATGTATGAGTAACAACACAGTGTGAAGATTTACGCTTGTTTTTGCAATTTATATCTGTGTAAGTGAATGTACACATACACTCAAGTATATATGTTTTTACAGTTATTGTTTTTATTGATATCGCAAAAGATATGTCGGTTTTGCGTGTAATATAACTTCCTTGGGCCATCAGCACATGCAACCGAAAAATTGTTGCTGATGAAGACAAAAGCGCCAGAGGTGCCCAAAAAAAAAATTCATCACAAGTCCTGTGAAACAAGTGTGAACTGCAATATGTTGCTTCATATTGCAGATGCACAGTGGACTAGAAAATTTATTTAATGTTTATTATTTAATAAAAATTTCGATAGAAAATAAAGGATTTTAATCAAAAATTGTTTATTGATTCATAAAATTTACAGAATAGGCTTATGTATGGAATATCATTTCATGAAAATGGATGGCTTTGCTGACACATACGTACACTTAAGTAGAAATGTTCCAGAACCGCTTTGCTTTAAGATATCTTGACGTTCAACTTAAACAAAAGCACTAAGAAAAATATTCAAGGGCGTTAAATCGCATGGTCTGTGCGGCCAATTCTAATCACCAAACTGGGAACTAACAGGACGCAGAAGTGGATCATGCAATAGGTAACATAACTGTTTCTCAGACTATGTGACATTTACCACCACCTTGTTCAAACCTCATGTAGTGCACATCCATATCTTGCAATTCGGGTACAACTAACAGCACTATCATGTAGTGATACCGAGCATCTTTAACTCCTATTGGCTGACTAGCCACATATCTGAAGAAGAATTATACGATGATGCCTTCAGCCAAAAATGCGCCACAAACAGCGACACATTGTGGATACATTTTTTTTCTCAACAATTACTCGTGAATTTTCTAAACTCCAAACGCGACAGTGACTAACTATTCAGTTGAAAGTGAGGTGACCAGTCAAGCGCTCAACAATTAAATCGCGTTTTTCTTTCAAGTAGTGCTCCAGTTTTAATAATCGTGATCAATCATTTTTACCCAAGAAAAATTAAACGAAACAATCAATTGACCATAAACGTATTTTGAGGTTTTCATAACCGACTTCAGAGGTTATCAGAACCGACTTTTTATGTTGCCACAACCGACTTTAGAGGATGTTACAAACGACTTAAGAATTTGTCACAACCGAGTTTTTGTTACAAACTACTTAACAAGTTATCACAACCGACTTTAGAAATTGTCGCACCCGACTTTAAAAGTTGTCGCAGCCGACTTCAGACTTTGTCACAAACGACATAGAACTGAACTGAAGAATTTGTCACACCCGACTTTAGAAGTTGCCACAACCGAATTTAGAGTTTGTCACAGCCGACTTTAGAGGTTGTCACTACCGACTTTAGAGTTTGCCACAAGCGACTTTAGAGGTTTATAATTTGTCACACCCGACTTTGGAAGTTTCCACAACCGATTTTGGAGTTTGCCACACCCGAATTTAGCGATTGACACAACCGATTTTAGAAGTTGTCACAACCGACTTTAGTTGTTGGCGTAGCCGACTTGAGAGTTTGTCACAAATGACATAATAGGTTATCATAACCGACTGCAGAATTTGTCACACCCGACTTTAGAAGTTTTACAACCGACTTTGGAGTTTGCCACACCCGACTTTAGAAGTTGTCACAACCGACTTTAGAGATTGTCGCAGCCGACTGCAGAATTTGTCACACCCGACTATAGAATGTGTCACTACTGAATTTAGAGTTTGTTACAGCAGACTTTAGAGGTTGCCATAACCGATTTTACAGGTTGTCCCAATGGACTTTGGACGAGTTTATAATTTGTCACATCCGAGTTTAGAAGTTTTTACAACCGACTTTGGAGTTTGCCACACACGACTTTAGCCATTGACACAATCGACTTTAGAAGTTGTCACAACCGACTTTGGAGGTTGTCGCAGCCGACATAAGAGTTTGTCACAAACAACATAATGGGTTATCACAACCTTCTGTAGAATTTCTCACACCCGATTTTAGAAATTGTCACAACCGAATTTAGAGTTTGTCACAGCCGACTTTATAGGTTGTCACAACCGACTTTACAAGTTTTCACAAGCGGTTTTAGAGGTTGTCGCAATGGACTATAGAGAATGCCACAACAGACTTTATAATTTGTTACACCCGACTTTAGAAGTTTTAATAATCGACTTTGGAGTTTTCCTCACCCGACTTTAGCGATTGACACAACCGACTTTACAGGTTGTCACAAGCGACTTTAGAGATTGTCCCAATGGACTTTATGGAATGGCACAACAGAGTTTATAATTTGTTACACCCGACTTTAGAAGTTTTTATAACCGACTTTGGAGTTTGGCACACCCGACTTTAGCGATTGACACAGCCGACTTTACAGGTTGTCACAAGCGACTTTAGAGGTTGTCCCAATGGACTTTAGGGAATGGCACAACAGAGTTCATAATTTGTCACAACCGACTTTAGAAGTTGTCACAACCGACATTAGAGGTTGCTGCATCCGAGTGTAGAGGTTCTCACAAACGATTATAGAGGTTTTGGCTCATGAAGTTTGTACGCATTAAGTTGGTTCGCTGCGTAGTGCTTCGTGAAGTTTGAAGTTCTTGAGAACGATGCCGAATAGATGTTTTCAGGTTTTCGGCGACACTTGTCGCTTACATCAGCAATGTTTTTAAGACACCGACGAGAGAATTCCATGCTTCGATTAACCCCGCGCCGAGACAAAATTTTTGAAGTCGGCGGCGTAACAGAAAAATTAAGTTGGCGGCTACTAGTTTTGGGAGTTTTGTACACAGTTGGGATGTTTTTAAAATAACTGAACCTTTGGAATTGGATCAGATTGTCAAATTGGGCCAGTCGATAAAATCGGCACACAGTTTAAACTAATAAGAACCATTTATATCGGCGGCAGCTTGAGCTTCAAAAAAGATTTTGGTGGCGGCAACGCCACCGGCAAATTATCGATCATCTTCCATATGTCAAATAGTTGATATTTTGTGTATGTTTATCTTACGGTTGCATTTTTTAAGTAACTAACAGTGTTGCATCAAAATGTACACCAGTTTAGAACGAGGTTAAAAATTAAACTTAAGTTTCAAAAGTTTAAAATTGCACGAGTAATCTCCGGGGTTAGCACGGGTTAACCGAGTTAACCTTCGACAAGCGTTAACCTTGTTTGGTGTAAATGCCGTATTAACATAACCGACCCAGTTTCTTCAAATTTGTTGACCACTCTTCGAATGGTTGACACATTAGATGCAATTTCCCGACTGAAAATTCTTCGAAGTTTGCGAGCGGTCTCAGCATAACTTTCCAAATTTTTTTTAATAAATTCTCGCAATTATAACGAGTTGTTCTTTCATAAAGCGCTCTCTTTTGAATAATCGGAATGAACATCCATATGTGACAGCTGCAAAGTTTAAGGGTAAAAGTGCAACCATACTGAGACACCCTTTATCTTTTTAAAATCCTTAAAATATGTATGGATCCTATCAATTAATATAACGGGACTTTAGAAAGTGTCACTACTGAATTTAGAGTTTGTTACAGCAGACTTTATAGGTTGTCATAACCGATTTTACAGATTGTCCCAATGGACTTTGGACGAGTTTATAATTTGTCACACCCGACTTTAGAAGTTTTTACAACCGACTTTGGAGTTTGCCACACACGACTTTAGCCATTGAAGAGTTTGTCACAAACAACATAATGGGTTATCACAACCGACTGTAGAATTTCTCACACCCGATTTTAGAAGTTGTCACAACCGAATTTAGAGTTTGTCACAGCCGACTTTATAGGTTGTCACAACCGACTTTACAAGTTTTCTCAAGCGATTTTAGAGGTTGTCGCAATGGACTATGGGGAATGCCACAGCATACTTTATAATTTGTTACACCCGACTTTAGAAGTTTTTATAACCGACTTTGGATTTTTCCACACCCGACTTTAGCGATTGACACAACCGACTTTACAGGTTGTCACAAGCGACTTTAGAGATTGTCCCAATGGACGTTAGGGAATGGCACAACAGAGTTTATAATTTGTCACAACCGACTTTAGAAGTTGTCAAAACCGACATTAGAGGTTGCTGCATCCGACTGTAGAGGTTCTCACAAACGATTATAGAGGTTTTGACTCCTGAACTCTGTACGCATGAAGGTGGAGGTCTTTTGTTAAAATTCGCTGTGTAGTGCTTCGTGAAGTTTGAAGTTCTTGAGAACGATGCCGAATAGATGTTTTCAGGTTTTCGGCGACACTTGTCGTTTACAGCAGCAATCTTTTTAAGAGACCGACAAGCACGTTGACGCCCATGAGTCTTATAATGAATGAACATACATATGTGACAGCTGCAAAGTTTAAGGATAAAAGTGCAACCATACTGAGACACCCATTATCTTTTTAAAATCCTTAAAATATTTATGGATCCTGTCAATTAATGTAACGGGAATTTCTTGTTAAGTCCATACTTAAGGAGTAGGAATTCTATCATTCGTTTGAAATTAAATACTTTAGAGAAATTATGCGAAGAAATTTCCACTCCAGATCACTGTCAGATACACCAAAACCAATTTCTGCAAATATTTCGCTAATAAAAAATTCAAGACCAATAAAAACGAAACTTAGACAAAGTAAAACAAAAAATAGTGCGAGTTAACGTTTAAACTAGTCTGTCCAGGGATGTTTAGCTTCTTCTTTTCAGTTTCCTTGAGACACTTTGACGCAATGTTTTTCTAGAGCCAACACAATTTTTTCACAATTTGGTTGAGGACATTCCGGAAAATATTGCTGCCACACATACACAGTCATTTAGTCACCAATGTAAGACACAATTGCGGAAAAGGACCAGAAGGGTTGATACACTTCAACTTTTTTATTCGTTGTCAGTTTTTTGTTTTTTTTTTTTGGCGCAAGAAGAAGTGATGTGTCACTGAGGAAAAAATGCAAAGAAAACTTCACAAAAAAAAGAGACAGCAGAACAGACAACGTCTGAAGTGTGTCAATGATGGATGGGGACAACTTTGTCAATGTTTTTATTGAACAATGTAATAATTTTCAAATTGAAAACATGTTAACAACAAAATACTGCTGATACACATGATCGCCATCCCTCAATACAGAGGGTACCATAGTTAGCCTTGTGCCAGATTTTAATTAAACTCAGTTCTGTTAAATGAACGGGGGAAGATGGAAATAAAATGTTAAAATGCAACAGAAGGGAAAATACAGAGATTACCACACATCTCTTGGGACTTTTTTTATTACTTGAAACAGTATCTTATTATATATTTTTATTTTATGTTTTTTGGTGCAGCCGCTGCGGATATCTTAGTCCGCGATTGTGATTCTTCATTTGTCCGTTTACTTTCGCATTGTGTTCATAAAACTCTCATTTACAATCAGTGCTTTTTATGCGTTTTTGTTTATCTGTCAGTTTTTTGATTACACTTTAGTTCTGTTTTAACATTAAACAACGAAATAAAAGAAAACGAAAACCAAACAAGATTAAAACAATTGCAAACAACAAAAAATACCGTCAAGGGCACTGGAACAGGAAGCGGATATGACATGCTTAATGTAAAGCAGATGTGCAACACCAAAAGCAATCATGCAATTAAAACAACTGCAAGAACAGGGATGAGAACGAGAAAGAGAACAAGGAGAAAAACAACAAAACTATAAACTATAAACTGCAGACTAAGCGCGAAAATGTCGACTCCAAATTTGCCACAGCCGCTAGAGTCCTGAAAGCACTTTAGTGTGCTTACTTTGTGTGTTTGGATTCATGGAAAATGAAGCTATAAAAAATAATATTTTCATTATCACAAGTGTAACCGGAGATGCAGATAAAATGTTTCAACTCGTTTCTCTATTTGCGGACTAAAATTTTTAAGGAGCAGTGGCAATGCTGTGTTGGAACTTCAGCTGCTACTGTCAGTAGCTGGTACGGAAATACATTGAAGTTTATTAAGCTACTGCTTGGAGTGGCAAGGTGTGTATGATGTCTTTGTCTAAATTAAAGTAATTGGAATTATAACAATGTTACGAGTATTAAGAGATTTAAGGCACGAGTTCTCATTATTGTAGACCTTAGAAAAATGTGTCATTAGCCACGGGTGGTAATAAATATAATCTTAGTTTAAAAATACTTAAACAGTTATTCAAAGAAGTCTTTTCTAACAAGAGAATGTAAAAAGTGATTTGATAAGTCTTAAATTCAGACTGAGTTAAAGTAAGAGTGAGGGTTGCCATATAAGTTTCTGGTTAGTCAATTTTTAGTGGCGCCAGTTGCAGTCTAGAAACACCGTTGGAAAATTTCACAGTTTTCAGATAAATGTCGCATTTAGACCGTAGTTTATTGCGGGACCTGTTAACAATATCTTGCGTTTATTTTTTAACAACTTTCGACGTGGATTATCGAGGGAAAAGTGCATTGATGGACTTAAATGTATATGGTGACGATGCACCATCCTACAGTATGGGTTGCTATTTATGTTTTGGGTCCTGGCAATACTTGGGTTGCCAGACGCAAACTTGAACTTCAGTTGGAAAGTTTGATTTACTTATTTGTGGAATTTATAGGGTGTTGAAAAATTCACCTCGAAATGAATTATCGAGACAAGAGTGTCTCAGTCAACTTCTTTCGATATTTGGTGTTGAAGCACCATCAAAAACCACTGTAAATCTCTGGTACCAAGAGTTCAGTCTCGGACACCGTTCGCTCCACGATGAATTTCGTGAGGATCATTCAACTTCGGTAGTTTGCCGGTCGGTCTCTTGAAAACATTGCTGCTGTAAGCGAGAGAGTTGTCGAAAACTAGGAAACATCAATTCGGTATAGTTCTCAACAACTTCAAATTTCACGACGCACTAGGCAGCGAATGTTGATAAAGGGCCTCAACCTTCATGCGTACAAAATGCAGATAACTCAGGAGCTCAAATCAGCAGAACATAAAAAGCGCAGGCAATTCGTTCAATGAGTAATGGAGCGAAGTGAAGTCAACCCCAATTTTTCAAAATATTACTCTTCTCCGATGACCGCATTTCCATCTGAATGGTTTTGTGAATACACAAAATTGTCGAATTTGGGGCTCAGAAAATCCTCATGCAATCCTTGGGAAATTAATGCACCCACAACGCGCAATTGTCTGGTGCGAATTTTGGTCTGGCAGTTTGATTAGGCCTTAGTTTTTTGAAGATGGGGCCGAAATTTGCAGTGACATTGGACGGCATTCGTTACAGGAACATGGTCTCATAGTAACGTGGTATCATAGAAATAGATTTTTTGTCCTCCAGAGCAAGTCACGGTGAGCGATTTGTATGCTAAATAATTTGATTTTTTAGTTTCGTTCGTTAGTAGTTGAATGAAAATATTGTTCAAAAATACAGTTGTGGAAGAAATTAAATTATTTTCCATTTTTTGGATAGGCAAGAAGCGGTACAAATTGTTTTTATTTTTATTTCGTATAAATCTTTAAAAAAAAAATAATTGATTTTTAAAAGTTCAGTTTTTCAAGATGAATATTTGAAAAATTCTCAATTTTGATGGCAAAAAAAACATCATAAAATTTGGTGAAATATTTTTTCATGATAAATTAGTTCAAACTTTAATCTATTAGAAAGCTGCGAGATCTTCTCCGCTTTGTTCCGCTTCTTTTATATTGAAGCTTTTTAAAAAGTGCTTAAAATTACTTTTTTACTTGTTAGTCAAATATGAATTATTTTGTAGGAGTTTATTTTTACTTTAATTAGTTAATAAATTAGTTAATAATTAGCTAATAAATATTTGCAAATATCAAGCGCTTTTGTTATCCTCTGTCCGATGCACCATTAACGACTGAAACTGAAACGTAATATCTCGGCCAAAATAAGAATCATTGACTTCTTCAATTTACACGCACATTCTGAAAAATGTATGAATCACTGACGGAGAGAATAATGCAAAAGTACTAATACACACTTACGAGATAGACTCTCTCATTGTGCGTCTTTATTTCTCTTGCTCTCAAGAGAGCATAAAGAGTGCAACAAACTTGGCAAACAAACACACATATATTTGGTACGCAAACACATATGTTATAACATATTAATCATTGTGTCTCAAACATGTAATAGTGAATAGCAAACAAAATGCGTTTGGACACAAGTATATTATATTTGCGGAAAGTTCCAAACACACGTTACATTTGCATCCAAACAACTAAAAACGACAAATTTTTGAGATTTTTACAATTTGTATGGGAGGTACCAGAATTCGTTATCCGATTTCCTTCAAATTTTAGTTAAAATCTGTTCATCCGATAGGATGTTACGTCAGTCTATACATCTGTCTTACAGATGAAAAAAATAATGGGTCCCCATCGATCCAACAAATAACGTAAAAAAATTTTTTTTTTAAGTCTTTTTCGTGATTTAACAAAATCTTTTTTCGAGTAGTTCACGAAAAAATTCCCAAACTTCATTTTAATCTGAATTGACTTAAATTTTGTCGCGTTTATTGGTTTTTTATGTACATAATAAATAAAAAATTATTACTTTAAAAAAATATATAAAATTATACTGTTTTGCAGCTTCAAAAAGCATACATTTTTTATTTGATACGCAAAAGTTATAAAAGTTTCGTGAAATAAAATAAAAATAATACGAAATATGAGGTTTTTTGTAGTTTTTGTTTTTTACAGTTTATACATGTATGTACCAGGGAAAAATAACAACAAGTCCCTATCTGCTGCTATTGGAGAAGTGTTGTTGAAAACACTTTTGGTTTCTGCATAGAATAATAATAATAATAATTTCGGCTTTTATGGGCGGTGGCCGATGGGCGTGGTCAATGTTGATGAAATGCTATTTTTGTTAAGGTGGCGTATAAATATATTCCTCACGTAGTTTTCATGAAATTTGTTGCAATAGTTAAATTTTTACAGCCGATAATAATTTCGATACTTTGAATTGTCGATACTTTGAAATTTTTTTATTTCTATTATATTAGGGACTCGTGCCAAATTTTATTACCCTAGGACGACTCCTTCTATTTTTGTCCCATCGATGTACTGGGAAAAAGCACTGTGCGACATGTGGTTTCAGCAAGACCACCAGCAAGACCACCTGTCATACCTCGCTTGAAACAATCGATTTATTGTAGCAACGGTTTCCAGAACAAATTATCTCTAGAAACTCTGATGTCACGTGGCCACCAAGATCATGCGATTTAACGCCGTGCGATTTCTTTCTTTAAAAGTTTTGTGAAATCTCGGTTTTATGCGAATAAACCAGAAACAATTCTTGAGCTAAAATCCGAGATCCGACGCGTCATCGGTTATATATAGCCACATCTCTGTGATAAATTCATGGCAAATTTCAGGAAAAGAGTAATGGTTTGCCGCCAGAGCTGGTGAGGGCCGTTTGACGAATATTTTATTTAATACTTAATCGGAAGATGTCGTCTTTACAGTCAATTAAAAAAAAATCACAACAGTCTCAAAAAATGTGTGTCTTTAGTTTCAAATGAAAAAATGCATTCTTCCTGATACACCCTTTATTTGCATACAAACAACAAATATAGACCGAATTAGCAGCGTGTAAGCAAATTCCCCGTGGCCGTCGGTGGTGCAATGGCTAGTGTGCGCGGCCCTTATGCAGGAGAACGTGGCTTCGATTCCAGCTCAAACCACCTTACATTTCTTTCAACCTCGATTAGTGATGGCGACACTATCGAGTACTTAACCATGAAAAAGCTTCTCAAAATACTATTCGGAATAGGTATAAAACTGTAGGTTCCAATCAGTCAGTGGGAAATTGGAGAAAGCACAGCTCACTGGTTGTGAGAAGCTCTCCGCAATCCCTTCATGGGATGTAATGGGAAACGTTTTTTTTTTTGTAGGTACATTCCCCATGGTTCCAACAGCTTATATATAGGTTCGAAAAAATTCGACTTGTAAGGCGAACAACTCTGCTCCTCTTCACTTAAAGCTCTCGTTCCCATAATTCAAAAAAAGTCCAGAGTGACTTTTAATTGTTTATGTTTGATTCACTCGGGAGCGATTTATATTTTCCTAAACTTTCTAAACTTATAATGGTAAACTTCTAAATCATATTCAAAGTTTTTATTATTATTTTGCTTTTAAAGCAGTACATTTATAAATCTTTGCTTTTGTGATAATCAACAAAAAATCCTTTCAAATCATTCCCATCGCTGCAAGAGATCCCTTTGGGCTCTTTCGCTTAATCCTTGCACACAATTAAAGGTACTATAAATCAGTTGACCGCCAATGCACTGTTTGTTAGCAGTAGACCCAAAAGTCTAAATTGTAGACAACAGATGAACAAAAACGATGCAGAGACATGAAACAAATCACCATCAACATGGCGAAAAGAGTATTTAGGTATCCCTTTTGGGCCACAAATAGCTGAACTTCAGTGTTGAATTGCAATAGAAAACCGCCAGCCCCGTAGTAGTGGAACATTTTTAAGAGGCCACTTCAGAAACTCGCAAACAACTCACGGATGCATCGTATCCTTCAACCAAAACACCAAAAGCAATACAAACTTAAACACCAACCGAAAGAAGAATGGAGCAAAAATGTTCTATTACTATCTAACGCTATTCGGCATTGGCTTCATCTTCATTATCATCATGCACCACAATGCAGTCGTCCTCATGCACCTCCTTCTGGTTCTCTTCCTACTCGTCGTGTACTTCTCCCAAGCAGAATAAATAACTCTCGTCCATCGCTGGCAGTAAAATTGTGAACAATACATGAATTTAAATGTTACCAACTTGAGGAATGGAAATAAAACAAAACTAACGTTTTTCTGTTTTTTTTTTTGCTTCTTTTTTGTTCAGTTTTTGAATTAGAGAACAATCACAGAATAAGGATCTTTGTGGGCCTTAGTGGAAAATAAACTCAAATAAAAACAATGTATGTTTGTCTGTCTGTCCGTCCGTCTCTCCCTCTCTCTCACTCTCTTTCAATTCCCTTTCTGTGCGAGTTGTGAAAGTATAACACCACACAGCTGGTTTCGGGTGGCACAGCTTAAAGTATAATATTTCATGCCAAACCTCAACGTTTTACTTTCTGTTTTCAACGTAATTGTTGTTGTTGTTGCAAAAAAAAAACTTTTGTGTCCTTAGCCTGAGATAGTACCCACGAGTAGAGTGGATAGAATGCAACTTAAAGTTGCAAAAAAGGGTTTAGCAACTAAAGATGTTTGTAAAGCAGCAAACAAGGGGCTGCCTTGCAAAGGACGACCTAACAAAAAAAAAACCCCCCACACACACACAACAGAGATAACTCTCGTAAAATAGGTGAATTTAATGCAAACGTTGCTTGGGGCCACTTCTACAGGTTGCAATAGAAGCCATTGTATCTTTCTTACATTGCATGGCTTTGTATTTCGACACTTGCAACAAAACACTGTAACCCCCAACAGAGGCAGAGAAAGCTTTGAGTTGGAAATTTCAGCGGTTGCTGCATTTTCACAGCATTATTTTGTAGGCGAATTCATTGAATTCCGACAATTTTTTTTATATTTCATAATCTACGGGAATGTGAAGGCGTTAGGAAATTAAGATTTTAACTTAAACTATGAAAATATATGTATGGAATATTTATTTTAACATGAACAAGGATCTCTTATCCTTTTTGGTAGTATCAAACATTTACATGTGTGACCATTTCATTTTGCTTATAATACCACAGAAGCCCATAACTCGTGAAAAAATTCTTAATCTTGGAACTACAGCGTCGAGGTGGAGAGGATATCGTGTGATAAATGTTCACAATTGAAGCCCCTCGTGGAAGAAGGTGTTAAATCGTTTTTGGAACGAAGTTCCTTATCGCACGTAGCGGAATGGGGGCTAAATGAAAACAAGTTAAACAACTTTTTTTTAACACTATTATGCTACAACCCTGTATTATCAACTATATTGGGTACTTTTGCTTTGGTTTGTGTCTAGACTAACATATGTTGGAGAATTTCTTGTTTTATGACCATTTTTCTAGGTGGAGCCTGTAACCAATATTTAGTATATAATTTAGAAAAGCCAAAGTAAAAGAAGTTTAAAAAGAACTTCAATCATATTCTTAAACAAAGTACCTTTTCTTAAAAAAATACCTTGTCTTAAAAAGGTGCCTTTTAAAAGCGCTACAAAAGTTTATTAAATAAAACAAAACCGGTTTTAGATACCAATGAAATTTTTTATTCCTGTGAAAGTACGTTCGATGCCATTATGTATGGAACTCGATTTCTTTTGCATGGCCACCACGGGCACGCTTGCAGAAGTCCAGACGCTAAACCCAGTTTTCGACGGTTTTCAAGCATAAATCGGCCGATACTGCTGCAATTTCACGTTCGATATTCGTACGAAGTTCATCAATCGTCGGTGGCTTATTGGCATAGACCATAGACTTGACGTAGCTCCACAGGAAATAATCTAACGGCGTCAAATCGCACGACCAAGACGGCCAATCTACTGGGCCATTTCGTGAGATAACACATTCACCAAACTTGGTTTCCAATAAATTGATTGTGGCGTTCGACGTGTGGCTTGTGGCGCCGTCCTGTTAGAAACACATGTCCTCCAAGTCCATATTATCCAACTGGGGCCAAAAATATTCGGTTATCATTGAACGGTAGAGATTCGCATTCACAGTAATATGCCGGTCTTGATCTTCACGGTCCAATAACGCCGCCGGCCCATAAAGCGCACCAAACCGTAATTTTTTCGGGATGTAATGATGACCCGTGGATTACGTATGGATATCTGTCTGACCAATAACGCATATTTTGCTTATTGACGAAGCCATTCAGCCAGAAATGAGCCTCATCGCTGAAGATGATTTTCCGATGAAAATCCGAATCATTTTCAAGTTGTTGCTCAGCCCAATTCACGAACATACGACGCTTATGGTGGTCAAGCGGCTTCAGTTCTTGCGTCAGTTTGATCTTGTAAGTATGTAGGACAAGATCTTTTCGCAAAATTCACCACAACGACGTCACAGAGATGCCCAACGCTTGAGAACGACGTGTGAGAGACACATTTGGGTTTTCTTGAACTGAAGCCTCAGCGGCAGCAATACTCTCGACTCTACGGGCACTTCTTTGTGTCACTGGCACGGGAACATTTTGTACTGTGCCTGTGGATTCAAATTTTTCCACTTGACGCTCAATTGTTGATCTGGTAGGACGATTATGACGACCATAAATTGGACGTAGCGCTCTTAAAGTTGAGGCCACTGACTCCAAATTTCGGTAGTAAATTTTAATAATTTCCACTTGTTATTGGCTCGTAAATCTTTCCATGATGAAATGGCAGACCTTACTGAGGAGAAATGTCAAAAGAGCGAGAAAAAATATGACGTCGTTTGCTGTCCCTAGCGATTTACTTTTGTAGCGTCTCTGTTGAAAAACCCTTTATCTCCTGATGATGCTACACAATGGAGTAGCGAAATATCGAGGAAAATAAATACAAGGACAGTAAATCTGACCTCAAGCTCGGAGAATATTGATCTTTTATTGAAGTACCTTTACTAAAAAAGTAGAATTTCTTCGAAAATTTACCTTTTCTTAAAAAAATTTATTTTTCATTAAATAAGAATCTTTTCTTAAAAAAGTACATTTTCTGACAACAAATTGAATTTCCTTGGAAACTGCATTTTCTTTAAAGAGTACTTTTTGTCAAACAAAATAACTTTCATGAAATAAGTACCTACTCTTAAACATGTACCGACTCCTCTGGTTGAAAAAAAGACCAATTCTAAAAAAAATCCCATTTCTTAAAAAAAAACCTTTTGTTCAAAAAAATACATTCTCTTAAAAAAATACTATTCCTTACAAAAATTCTTTATCTTAAAAGTACTTTTTCGAAAAAAAAAAATGCATTTTCTTCTCATTTTTTTAGATAAGTAGCCTTTTCGAAAATAAGTAAATTTTTTTACAAAAATAACTTTTTCCTAAAAAGAAAGTACATTTTTTTAAAAAAAACCTTATCTTAAAGAAGTACCTTTCCGTGTAAGAACTACATTTTCTTACAAAAAGTACTTGTTTCTTAAAAAAGGAGTTTTTTGTAATAAATACATACCTTTTCTTAAAAATGTACATTTTATTACAACAAATTGCCCTTTCTCAAAAAACTAAATTTTCTTTGAAGGGTTTCTTTTTTGTGAAGTAAAATAACTTTTCGTAAGAGAAGTACCTACTCTTAAACATGTGCTTACTCTTGTTGTTAATAAAAGAATCAATTCTAAAAAGTTCCTATTTCTTTAAAAATAAACTTTTCTTCAATAAAATACCTTTTCTTAAGTAATACATTTTCTTTCAAAAATTCTTTATCTTAAAAGTATATTTTCGTAAAAATAAAATAATACATTTTCTATTCTTTTCTTCAAATAAGTCGACTTTCTGATTATAAGTACATTTTCTTACAAAAATAACCTTCTTTAAAATGTACATGTTCTTAAAACAAGTACTTCTTTGTAAAAAATATTCATACTCCTGACTTTTTCTTACAGAAAGTACTTCGCCACAAAAATAGTTAATTTCATAAAAACAACATTAGCTTTTAATAAAAGAAGTACCTCTCTTTTAAATAGAACCTTTTCGGAAATTATTCTACATATTCTTACAAAAGGGACATAAAAATATACTTTTTCTTTAAAAAAATATTCTATATAAAAAAATCCAATGAGTGTTCAAACTCACAGGCTATGGGTTAACAGATTTTGTTACACAGTACCTGATCGATTTCTATGCAGACATTAGTAAATGTTACATTGGATAATACAAAACAGCGTTCAATCGTATGATGATGTTACATTTTAATAATATTAATAATTAAAATTATTTAAATACCAGTGAGCACGTGTGTCATTAGTTTCTTGCTTAATAGTTTTTGTTTTATTCCCACAAAAAAACAAAGAAAATGCAAAGCAACAGACACATGTATTTTTATGTTCGTACATACGCTACACAAGTTCACACAATTTTCGTTGCTGTCTTGCTATCTTATACGTATAACTTCTTCATTATTCTCTTTGCTCTGAGAGTGATCCGCACCCACACAAGACAACTATTCGCTACCGCTTCATCAGTGTATGTTTTTTTTTGCAGTTTGACAATCTGTGTTTCGCAGTCGGACAAATCTGTGTTCTATATAGGAGTGGGTCACCCTTATCATTTAGGGGTATGAAAAATAGATGTTGGCCGATTCTGAGACCTACCCGATACGCACACAAAATTTCATGCAAATAGGTCCAGCCCTTTCGGAGGAGTTTAACGCAAAACAATCTGTGATCGCAGTCGGACAAACTGTGTTTGGATGTGTTCACTTTGTGAGTTTAGTCCCTACCCGCGCCAATAGATGTTAAAACACCAAAAAAAAATTCTTGAAAAAAGTTTGTCATTTCACAAAAGGTATATTTTCTTAAAGATCCATTTAAATTGTCGTATTTTCCAACGGGCCCCTTAGGCGTGTTGGAACTAACTAGTACATAATATACAGCGAAAGGAACTTCGTTCCAACCGGGTGTTCCCTGACACCTCATGTGATTTTTATCATTTTCATTCCGTATTTTGATTGCCAGTGGAACGGTGGTGGAAGTCGGGCCCAGTCGACCATGGTTTCACGTTTTACCTACCGCCAGATATTTTATTTTTCAGCCGCCCATTATCGATGAGATGCTGCCCAGAAGACAGACTGTCGAAACAGAACTTTAATTTCTTTACCTTTGATCCGCCGTTGGCCGGTAGTATTGGCTGATTCATCTTAAAAGGACAAAATATTATGGCCGCTAGTTCGAAGAGCTTCAGTGACAGGGTCACCTAAACAACCTGAGATGCATTAGTGACTGCATATCCAATCAGACTGCCTTTTTACTCTAGCTAGCTAAAGGAGGGTTACGATAAAGTCATTGCCCGGCTCAGTCTTCTAGGTAGTAGTGAGCTGCTGGCACTGCCCTATTATGGAATCATTTCTGACCACTCCCAAATGTGTAGCTAACATAAACTTTCTACCTCCTCGGTCAGTCCCATATCCAGCAATTGGCATGTAAAACAGCTGTTTCCTTTAAATCCATCAAAATGTTCTGATCACTACCGTGGTGAAGAAGAAAATTATCAAAAATGTATTGATATTTTTACGGAAAGATGTTTTGTTGTTAAGACGTTAGAAAACTCTTGTGTATTCCAAATGTATACAATATTGCCAAAGCGACCATAAAGTAAACTGTAATTCCTTATTTCCAGTTAAATATGTTAAATAAAAGCTGCTTTACTTTGTGCAGAAGTCAGTGCTCGTGCTTGCGGACACATTTTATTTTATTACAGTCTTTTTTTGAAGTAATTTTGCTTTCCTTTTGTCCTTAACAAAAGTAGCGTCATTTTTCTCCATCGCTGTCAGTTTACAGAGTGGTCACCGAGTTAGAAACACTTGGCTTTTCACACTATTTCTTAGCGTTTTTTCCGGCGCATCCTTTTCTTCACTTCGCTTTATTCTTGATAAGCTGTTTTCTTTCCGCCTTTCCTTAATGGTTTTTTTCCTTGTTGCTCACATACCTCGTCCTTTGCATTTTGAATGCACTTAACATTATTTATGCCAACAACGAGGGAGCGAGAGCGACAGAGTGAAGCAAGCAAATGATGCCTTTGATTTTGTTTGCATGGAAATCTGTGGTAGATTTCATCATTTTTCATATGTTGTTGCGATTTTTTTTCTTCTGTTCTTTAACAAATCGTTTTTCGTAAAATAAATATACTGGTGCACATAAATATAATTTTTCTGTATTTTTTCAATTCCACAGAAGGTCACCTCAGACTTTAGTAAATGTTTTAATTTTATGCCAGTTTTGTTCCCCCCTCAGCTTGGCGAGCCATTGATGAAGGATCCTGGGGAGGAAAAATTGTGATATTAAATGTGGTGGGTAACAAAAGTGTGCGGCATAAAACGATGGAAACAACATTGTGGCTTTTGAAAAATGAGGAATTCTCAGTGATTTTTCTCTGCCGCTTCCATTTTCATTTTTCCTTGCACTTTTTCGTTATTACAATGATTTTCCCCTTAATGCTGCAGTTAATTTATTATTATTCCTTTTGAAATTCGTTGGTAATGCGAAAAGGAAAAACAATCAGAAAAAAACTTTATAATTTTTCTCTCATTACTGTTTTGAAGTCGGTCTGGTTGTGGCAGTAATAATTACACTCTTAGATTTGCTTAACAGTTTATCGTATGGCAATTTAAAAGTTAATACAACTGTTGGGTCAACAATACCAATGTAATGATTGGGAATGGTTAAGTTAGTGTAAAGGACATAAGGAACTAAATTGACTTTTTACCAAATTTTATTTTAAACAACTCTTAAAGAATGTTGTTTAAGAATTTAATTGCACGTGCAACTCCTGCGCCATTGGACTGTCCTTGGAGGTGGAAAGTTTCTGATAGCCATTCACTTGGGAGTGGCTATAAATGATTCCTGCATTGGACAGTTCAACCAGCTCCGTATTTCCACATAGTATGTCTTGGGCAATGGCTCTATCGGAAACCTCCGTTAGATAGCTAAAGTGAGAAGGCGAAACGAATGAGCAGCTTAGTTGGTTATGCGATCACTGATGCGTCTCAGTATTATTAGGTGGCCCTATCACTGAAGCTCTTCGAACTAGTAGACATATCCTTTTACCCTTTGAAGGCGGATGTGTCAACATCCCTTGCCAATGGCGGATCAAAATTGCAGAATCCAAAATTCTGTTTCGAATCACTGCATTCTGGTCGCCGTATGATCCATAATCGGTGGCTGAAATATAATCTTCCTGGTAGCAGGTAAAGTGCCAACCAAGGTGGGCTGGGTTTGCCTCCCGCCACCGTTATATAGGCAATGAAAGTACACAATAACTTTAATAAACGAAGAAACCCCCTAACTATTTACGACCGTCACAAACGTTGGTTGGTTGAAAAGGCTGCCAGACAGCACGATGTCTAGCACACTTAGGCTAAAGAAGCCCATTGTGGTACCTGCAGTTTCCTCTATAGCAACTATTTACTAGTCGTCTAGCCAATTTGCCCTTTCAATGAATTTGTCTATAAGACCTACAGGAATATCCTGTAGGGCTACGGTGCTAACTAAATGTGCTCCGAATATCCTACTTCTCAGTCCTGCCAGATCAGGACAATCCGAGAGAAGGTGTTTCGTCATTTCCTCGTCCTCTTCCATGCAGCATCTACAGAGAGTGAAGTTTCTATGTCTAGGGCGTGTTTTCCTACAAGACAACGTCCCGTAAGTGTTCCTATCATTGTGGATAACCTGCCTCTCGGCAAGTTAAGTAGTTGCGTAGTCCTCTTCCTGTCCACCTGTGGCCAGGGGACCCTGACTTGTTTGCAAGTTGAAGTAGGTCTCTACTTGTCCTCCAAACGTTATAAGGACAACAATTGAAGGATATGTACCTGGAATGTGAAACACTATACAGAACGGGTGCCACTTTCCAACTGGCGAATGTCCTCGAAAAATATAAAGTCTACATCACAGCTATCCAGGAAATTTGATGAAGAGGATATAGTTGCACCAGAAACAAAAAGTGCGATATTTCATACAGCTGCCATGAGCGAAAGCACGCATAGCCACAATTCGCATCAAAGCGAAATATTTCAATATCTCATTAATTTGTGTCCACGCACCGACAGAGGATAAAGACGATGAGGTCAGACAATCGTTGTGTGAGCCTCTGCAGGAAGTACACGAACGCTAACCTGACCACGACATTAAGATTATTGTAGGCGATTTTAATGTCACACAGGGGAAGGGAAGTGTCTTTCGACAAACCGTGGGTAATCATAGTCTATACAACTTCCAATAATGGAATAAGATGGATAGACTTCGTTGCTGCAAATAACATGGTAGTTAGTAGCATACGATTGCAGCATAAGGACATTCATAAGGCGACCTGGATATCTTCTGATCAACGGACGAAGAACCAGATTGATCACTTGGTAATAGATGATAGGCACTCTTCTAGTGTAATGGATGTACGCGTGATTTTAGGTGCCAATATCGACTCGGATCATTACCTGGTGGCTGCGAAAGTTCGCACAAGACTGAGCAGGGTGAAAAACGTACTAAGCCGAACACGGTAGAAGCTAGATATTGTCGAGCTCCAAATACCGGAGGTATGAAAGTCCTATCAACAGAAGCTCGCTCTCCTGCTAGGGCAGAATAATCCCGTCCCAGAAGCGCAGTGGAATCGCGTCTCCCATTCTTTGGAAACCGCTGCAAGTGCTAAACCTGGCTAGGATAAACCATGGTTCAGCGAAGAATGTCGCAGTGCAGACGGTGAGCGTATGGAAATGAAACAGCCAGTTACAACGCGTGCTGCGAATGTGCGGTACAAGAGCATGGGGAGGGTGGCAACCAACTACATAGGAGAAAAAATTGCAGTGGGAGCAGAAAGAGAGTGAAAAGCTCGAAATGTACGGGATGAACAATGAATCCCGAAAGTTTTTCCAGAGGGTTAAGAAGATCAAATAACAGGCCGCATAATGGGCTGCCCTCCTGTAAGGATGATAATAGGAATTTGGTGGAGAGACTACTTTTCAGTACTACCCCACTCAGATTCTTCCACTGAAGATCAGGAGGTAATACTAGTGGAAGATAGTGTAGACTGTAGATTGTAAAATCCTGGAAGAGACCTACGGAAAGCAATGCGATACATACCTTCTTTTTGTAGATTACAAAGCAGCTTTCGATTGCCCCATATGGGAAAAATTGTACGAAGCTATGTCAGAACTTGGTATTCCGGTAAAACTGATCCGCCTCTGCAGAATGACGCAGGCAAACACCAAATCAGCATTAAAGGTGGGGAAAGACCTCACTGAACCATTCTGTACCAAGCGAGGACTTAGACGAGCCGACATACTCTAGTACAATCTCTTCAAAATCGGAATGGAGATATTAATGAAAAACAGCTGCAGTTTATACGAACAAGACCATCAACACGAAAGGTCATATGTTGTGGGCGTATGCTGACGACAAAGACATCATTGGGCAAAATTTGCGAGAGGTTACTGCAGTATTTTCAAGGATCGAAAAAGAATCACCTAAGGTCGGTCTCGTTGTTAATAAAGGAAAAACAAAATTGATGGTGTCAACGACTAGAGAAACCTCCCGACTTGGTCCGCACTTCATCATTGACATCCGGTTTAATTTTGAATATACATAGATGAATTTATCTACCTTGGATCCGCCGTGAACAAGGACAACAACGTCAGCCTGGAGATAGATAGGAGAATTGTTCTTGCCAATAGATGCTATTTTGGGCTTAACAAGCAGTTTAGGAACAAAGCCCTCTCTCGACGGACAGAAGTCCAGCTATATCAGACTCTCATTTAACCTGTCTTGACATATGGCTCCGAAACTTGGTCATATCGCAAGCGGATGAAAAACACCTGAGAAGCAGGAAAAGAGGACCACCAAGACTGCGCTGGAAAGACCAGGCTGAAGAATCCCTCCATGTCCTTAGTGTTACCAATTGGCGAGAAAAGGTGAAGTATAGAACCAGTTGGAGAAATTTGTAAAAATTTGTTAAACTTGCTTGTTTAATTAACATGTGTAAGACACCTGATCTCAAGAGGCTGTAAACTAGTCAATAAAAAAAACTCCTGCATAACGGCAAAACAAACGTATAGAAAATCGTTTGGGTTCTAACAGAGCAAAATCGAAAAATTCATGGCTTTTGCAACATAAGGATAAACTGGCATATTACTTTCATCTTAGTGACGTAATGCGTTATATTTAGTATTTCATCACCTTTGCAATTTGAAAGCAGTGCCCGCTTTCTTAATATTGGCTTCTTTTGAAATAATTATCCAAAGCTTTCGAACAGATTGTAAATCACTTATTTGTTTGTTTTTCACATATGTTATATAGCTGGGATACAGGATATTAGACAATTGTATGTGTGTATGTTGTATGTGTATTTATTCAAAAACACTCGCTAACAATGAATAACAAGAAGAACAAATAGACTCGTATATTATTGATATGCAAACTCAACTAAAACACTCACTCAATGGCATTTCCGATGATGGGATTTCCATTGAGAAGCAAAATGCAGAGAAACAATCAAATTTTTTCCGTTGCTGATTTTCATGTTCATTCGAATGGCAGGGAGAAAATGAAGCCAAAAATGGGGCCGCGTCATGCAACTAAATTCAAGATAGGTGGATAACACAGGCGAACTATTCTATACCCAAAGGGTATTGCATAAGGGCGGTGTAGTAGAATAAATTTCATTCGGTTTTCGAAAGCTACAGTCACACGGGGCATATGTATGTGTATCTGACGAAAATATGTGTCACCATTATTTTTATATGGCCGGTATTTATTTAAGAAAAATATAAAAATATTACATAATATTACATTTAAATTAAATTTAAATAAAAGGTTCACGATGAGCGTAGCGCGTCAACGAGTTCGCAATAGATTTCTGTCTCCGGCAAGTGACTTAATTTGGTTCCATGATAGTCGAGATTGTTTGTATTCCTTCTTCAGTCAACGGTTCCATGTATTTGGTGGTCTTCCTGGCTGTCCATACCCCTGCGGGTTCCATTTAAGTCCCGCCCGAGCAATATCTGATGCTGGACGACTAAGTATGTATATTTCCGATCCAAGTCCATTTCCTACTAAGTAAAGGCTTTTCACTAGGAGCGCTACAAAAGTTTTTTTAAATAAAACAAAACCGGTTTTAGATACCAATGAAATTCTTTATTCCTGTGAAAGTACGTTCGATGCCATTATGTATGGAACTCGATTCCTTCGCATGGCCACCACGGGCACGCTTGCAGAAGTCCAGACGCTGAACCCAATTTTCGACGGTTTTCAAGCATAAATCGGCCGATACTGCTGCAATTTCACGTTCGATATTCGTACGAAGTTCATCAATCGTCGCTGGCTTGTTGGCATAGACCATACACTTGACGTAGCCCCACAGGAAATAATCTAACGGCGTCAAATCGCACGACCGAGGTGGCCAATCGACTCGGCCATTTCGTGAGATAACAAGTTCACCAAACGTGGTTTCAAATAAATTGATTGTGGCATTCGCTGTGTGGCTTGTGGCATCATCCTGTTGTAACCACATGTCCTCCAAGTCCATATTATCCAATTGGGGCCAAAAATATTCGGTTATCATTGAACGGTAGCGATTCGCATTCACAGTAATGTGCCGGTCTTGATCATCATGGCCCAATGACGCCGCCGGTCCATAAACCGCACCAAACCGTAATATTTTCGGGATGCAATGATGACTCATGGAGTACGTGTGGATTGCTGTCTGACCAATAACGCATATTTTGCGTATTGACGAAGCCATTAAGTCAGAAATGATCCTCATCGCTGAAGATGATTTTCCGATGAAAATCCGAATCATTTTCAAGTTGTTGCTCAGCCCAATTCACGAACATACGGCGCTTATGGTGGTCAAGTGGCTTCAGTTCTTGCGTCAATTTGATCTTGTAAGTATGTAGGCCAAGATCTTTTCGCAAAATCCACCACAACGACGTCACTGAGATGCCCAACGATTGAGAGCGACGTGTGAGAGACACATTTGGGCTTTCTTGAACTGATGCCTCAGCGGCAGCAATATTCTCGACACTAAGGGCACTTCTTTGTCTCACTGGCATGGGAACTTTTTGTACTGTGCCTGTGGATTCAAATTTTTCCACTAGATGCTCAATTGTTGATCTGGTAGGACGATTATGACGACCATAAATTGACAAATGTCGGTAGTAATTTTTAATAATTTGGACTCGTTGTTGGCTCGTATATCTTTCCATGATGAAATGACAAACCTTACTGAAGAGAAATCTCAAAAGAGCGGGAAAAAATATGGCGTCGTTTGCTGTCCCTATCGATTTGCGTTTGTAGCGTCCCTGTTGAAAACCCCGTTATATCCAATCGAAAAAGACTGTTGCATGTACGTTACCAGAGTACTTCTTTCGAAATTTTCTAGGGCCAGTAGATACGGAGAGTTTGTCTCAGACAACAATTGTCAAACATTTGGACTTTCTTCATTACCAGTTTCCTCAAGCTCCAAGTGGTACAAGAAGATTGCTTTCAGAAATCCAAAAAAGGTGAATAAATCAAAATTTGATTTCAGTAATTTTATTTGTATATTGATATACATGTATAGTTGGTTTTAAGCAAAAAACTGCATGGAGTCATGAACTTCAGCTCTACAGTAAGGACACGAATAAACATTACTGTCACAAGCCAAGCTACGTGCTTGCATTTTGAAAACGCACTCATTGCAAAACCTCATGTGCTCATTGCAAAACCTCAAGTCATTACAAACAATTCGATAGATGGTGTGGAAGTTTCAACTTCTATTCCAGCTGGTACGTCCGAATCCGTATCTGTACATATCAGATCTTCGAAAATATCTTTGTACGGTTCTAATTCCGTACAAATATAATTTTTTGGGAAAAGCATTCCCAACCATTTTTAAAGTCACTTTCCTTTAGCTGCCCAGCAAAAAAAGAGTATACCAAGAAGTAGAATTTGCACCACAACTCCTTGGTAAGATGTAGTGCTAATTTAGGTGCAGAAGTACTTCTTTTAATATTGCGTTGTCCAATGCAGCACTACTTCTTGTTTGACTGTTTGGAAGTGCAGTTTATGCTAAAATTTCTATGCTATATTTCGTCCGCAAACGAGCAACCAAAACTATTATTTCAACAATTTGTAAATTTCTTGTCATTTGAAACTTGGCAAGAAGTGATATGCTATTAAAAAGTTCTGACTTTAAGCAACAACTTTAGGGTTTAACTAATTATTTTATTAATTGTCCTTTTATTAGTACTCCAAAAGCTTCTGTCAACAGGTGAAAAAGAAAGGAAATGACAATCAATTTGAAAGAAAGTAAATACAAATTAAATACAAGTAATATATTTATGCATCTTTGTACTTGCCCACTATCCCTTTAGCTCTTTAATAAATTTGCATCATAATACTCATAATGGATGTGATGCAAATGTAGATTTTTCGGAGTTGTTATTGATCAGCGTCAAAATTGCATCAAATATGCACATAGTGTTACAGAAGATGTACAAAAATAATAACATCTACTAGAACTACTTCATTTTATTTTTGCTGGGTGCGCTCGCTGAAACAAAATATGAAATGAAATATGAAATTTTTCGAAATAATTTTTCATATTTTGATTTAGCGAGCGTCGCTAAACGAAAGTCACTTTAAAAAATATCATGGAATTCTTCATTCAGTGTAGCGGGCGAAAAATTATTTCTCCAAAATCGTCCGATTTTTTCGAAATAATTTTTCAAATTTTGATTTAGCGAACGCCAAAAAAGGAAAGTTACTTTTAAAATATCATACTAGGAGGGTGGATCAATAAAACCGTGACTTTTTGAACTTCCCTCGTAGTTATATGAAATGCAATACTGCTGTCATCAAGTAAAAAAAAAAAATAAAAAAAAAAAAATGGTGTCCCATAACATCCCATGAAGGGATTGGGGAGAGCTTCTCACAATCAGTGAGTCAAGTACCACCTGTTAATAGACTACTGTCAAATTTTGAGCAAGTTCCGTCAATTAATTTGCGTTCAACAGCTGTTCAAAACATACAACCTCGTGAATTTTTTTAAAAATGGAAAAAAGTGAATTTCGAGTGCTCATTAAACACTATTTTTTGCGAAAAAAAAACCGTGAATCAAACCAAGGAAAAGCTTGAAAATAGTATGAGGACTCTGCACCATCGATTTCAATGATAACAAAGTGGTTTACTGACTTCCGTTGTGGTCGTACAAGTACAAATGACGCTGAACGTTCTGGACGACCAATTTAGGTCAATACTCCCGAAAATGTCGAAACAATCCACGATATGGTGTTGGCTGATCGAAGAGTGGAAGTGCGTGAGATTGTTGAAGCCACAGATATTTCATATGACAGTGTGGTTTCGATTTTAAATGATCAATTGGGTTTAAGAAAGCTGTCTGCAAGATGGGTGCCGCGTTTGCTAAACGTAATCGTGTGATAACTTCAAAGGATTCGAAGGAGTTTTGTAACTTTGGCTGAAACATGGATCATGGATCTAAACAATCGGTTTCTACGGTGAACCGGCTCCGAAGAAGGCCAAGGTAAGTTTGTCGGCCAATAAGGTGATGGAAACAGTATTTTGGGATGCACACGGGATAATCCACATCGATTAACTTCACAACTTATTGGACCAATTTAACGAGGATTTAGAAAAAACGACCCCATATGGCCGAGAAAAAAAGTTATTTTTCATCAAGATAATGCACGTGTGTAGTCTAAATGGCAAAATTAGCATGAACTGGGCTACGAATTGATACCTCATCCGCCATATTCTCCGGATTTAGCCTCCAATGACTATTTCTTATTTCCAAACCTAAAGAAATAGCTCGGTGGAAAGAGTTTTAGCTTCAACGATGAAATTATTGATCAAACAAATGCCTATTTTATGGACCCCGAAAAATCTTATTTTTTGGAAGAGATACACAAATCGAAGAAGCTTTGGACGAATGCCCAATTTTTGACGGGATATTTAAATTAGTAATCAGTTGATTTTGATTTATGTTTGATCTGACTTTAAATTGGAAAAGAGTTTTTCAGTGCTTTGTCAAATAATCTTACTACCATGTGGCAACAGTGGCAAATGCTGCAGAAAATAATCGGTATTCATACATTTATCGGCTAATCGTTACAATGCATTAAACTGACACCATTTGTCCGTTAATGTAATTGCTGAATTGTCAGTTAATGAAATTGCAGAACATTTGGGCAGAAATAAAGTTCTAACTGCACTACGACTTAAATGATACGTTTTTATTGATACTTCAACTAGGATGGTGATTGTAATGGTTCATATTTGTCAAAATCATATGGTCACTTGATCATAGTTTAAATGCCCAACTTTGGCTGTTTAAACAGCAATAAACTATTAACCTAAAAAGTTAATTCAGAGTTTAAAATATGTTTGATCGATGATCAAAGATGATTTTCAACTCAAAAATTAGCCCGAAGTGTATTGAGCTAAAAGTGTTGAAAAATAAATTTTTTTTTTTGGAAAAAAAAAACTGAGTTTCATTCAAAAAGTCACGGACTTATTGATCCGCCCTCGTATAGTTTATTTATTTTATATATACACGGTGATTCAGGAACTTCCGGACAAATTTCTCCAGCGTATTCCTTGGCTCATTTCATGGAGAAAAGTCCACTAGGACAATGTTCGAAAATGCAAGGGTGCGAAATGGCAGCGGGTTCAAAATTTTCGGATTGGGGGTCTGAGGGTAGTAGGGTAAAGTTGCTAACTTCTGAGCCAGTGGTCGGATTTTTTTGTTTTTGGGCCTGTTGGAAAGGTCTTTAAGAGGCCATACAAAAAAAAAAGTAGAAAAAAGTCAAATCGCCGAGATACATAGCTTTCGAAAAAAAATGGAAAAAAAATTCACATAACCTCAATTTGCTCAGCCAGATGGCAGGTAACTTAGCCATACCTCGTGCCTTTCCAAAATGACCTAAACGAAGCCAAGAGGTCTTACCGTTCCAAAGTTATGAACATTTCTGAAAATGTCAATAAAATAAAAACATAAGTTACCTGCCATCTGTCTGAGCAAATTGAAGTTATGTGATTTTTTTTCCATTTTTTTCCGTAAGCTCTGTATCTCGGCGATGTGACATTTTCTACCTTTTTATTGATTCTGAAAATTTCAATAAAATAAAATCTTAAACGTGTTAATTTACAAAAACAAATAAATGTGTGCTGTTTTGTCGCTTTCAAAAACAAAAACAAAAATTTTAGCATTTCAGTAAAATGGTCTGGACTTTGTCTAGGTCATTTTGGAAAGGTAAGAGGTATGGCTATATATCAACAAAAAAAAAAACATAACTTCCTGAATCACCCTGTATTATTTATACATATTTTGATTCGCGCCAATAATATACTTATTTCTGATACACAAATACTATTTGTACAAACATATTGTATGTAGTTGCCAGAAGATATATTATATTAACTGCCAAACATACTACATTTGTGGCAAACAACTTATATTTTTGGAATCAAACCTTTTTTTTCTGCTTATATCGCTGTCTTATTACAGAACCCTTTTCAACACATTTGCATGTACCACTTTATAATGTAGCTCCGCAGATTGTTTTTTGTTACTTATTTCCGAAGCTAAGTTGCAATTTGTTCGATCCTCCACCTCCTTGCTGTTCTTTGTATTTTTTTATTGTATTTTTTTTTTGTTATTTTACATGAGGGATTGTTTTCCGATGTTTTGATATATGCTTCTCAATTGAGGAAGCGTAAGAGGCCAACTATATTTTACATGGAGCTTGTTAAACCAGATGCATAGTATGGCGATGCTATTCTGTTTTCCAAAAGTGGTACTATTGTAACTGTTGGTAGTAGTAGTTGCTTTTGCTGTTGCTATTATTGAAGCAATACGTTGTTATTTTGATTGCAATGATTTGTTGTACACGGATACATTCAAATTGCAACAGAGTTTTTGTTAAGAGTTTAAAATGGAGAATGGTGCATCTTTAAATTGTTACTGGTAGCGGGGATGGTAAAAGAAATACGGTGTAAAATAGTATAATCACTCATATGTCGTCAAGTCGCGGGTTCTCTAAATATGTCATCATTGAATAGCAACGTCTGATTTATGATTTTTTTTGTTTGAGAAGAAGCTCTGTGCCGCTCACCGCTGACGGTACCGTTGGGGCCATCATCATTTTAGAAGCCATATGATACGATAAATGATTCCACCGGTTCTAAAGCGCACTAAACGGTGACTTTTTTGGATGTAATTCTATTTTGGCAATGGCTTGTGGATTACCATCGCTCTAAATGAGGCAAATCTGTTTGTTGATATACAGTAAAAGCTCCCCTCGCGGACAGCTCCGTTGAGCGGATAAATCTTGGTTTTCAAGTTCCAATCTTGTAAACAGAAAGCAAAGTCCATTCTAATGAGCGCACGCTCCCATGACCGGTCGCGGACACAATTCGCAAAGTGTAGGTCAACAATTCTCTAACAAGCGGACACACTAATTCCACTGAAACACAAAAAATTTGAATTTATATTGCTTTGCAGAACTTCGATTAACCGTGATGCTCAACAAGGCTATTTGGAGCATCTTCATTATGAGATAGTAAGTTATTCCAAACTCTTTATAAAACTTGTGGAGTTACAGAGTCCCACGAAGCTGCGGCTGCCCACAAAGCTGTCTTAATATTCAAAGATTTTACGAACTCACTCTGTCATTAGCAACAACAAATTTTTGAACGATCAGTTTACGGTAGTGACATTTGAAGCTCCGAATTACTCCTTGATCCATAGGCTGAATCAAGGACGTGCAATTCGGTGGGAGATATTTTACTGTAACGTTGTCAGGCATCATAGCATTTACATCTGGGTGTGCTGGACAGTTGTCTAATAGTAAAAGTATTTTATAGTTACTATTTTTGAGACCGATGCGCCGTTGATGTTCCTTTGCTTCTGGTACAAAATTTTGATTAAACCACTCCAGAAATAGCTGTTGTGTTACCCAAGCTTTCTTGTTAGATTTATAAATCACAGGAAGGTGTTCAACGTTTTTTAAAGCTCTTGGATGGGCACTTTTTCCTATTATCATCAATTTACACTTGTGAGTTCCTGCAGCATTTGAACAAACTAGCACTGTGATTCTCTCCTTGGATTCCTTGTACCCTTCAATAGAATATTCATTACCAGTAGCCAAAGAACTCTGAGGCAAATACCTCCAAAATAGACTGGTTTCGTCTGCATTGTAGATCTGTTCAGTTGTAAGTTGTTCGTTTTTAATGATTTCATCCAAGTCGTCCATAAACATCGTAGCAGACTCATAATCAGCACACTCCTTTTCTCCCGTAGATTTCAGTCGACGGATTCCATGACGTTTTTTGAATTTATCCAACCAACCAAATGAATAAGTGCATGTTGTAATTCATGTTTAACTTCAAATGGAACATTTTTGCCTTTTCGACAATCATTTCGCCTAAAGTTCAGAAGCAAATTTCAGTTTAAGTTCATACAATATCTCGATTTCAGTTAAATTACCTGAAATTGGAGTTCCCTTAAATCTTTCTTGCCGAAACCATTCATATGTTGCGAAATCAACTTTTGGATTTTCGGATGTTTTTAGTGTATATCTGTGTTTAAGGCCAAGCATTGAATCAGTATCGGAACAAAATTTTATAATCCGGTCTTTGTCTTTTATTAAATCGGATACAGTTTGAATGCCAACTCCATATTTTTCAGACAACATTTTAAAAGGTACTTTACGTTTTGAGTATTCATTAATCAGCTGCATTTTTTCTTTAATTGAAAGAACCTTTCTTGCTCTTTTCGCGGATGTAGTTTTTGACGGTGGCATGATGTAAGGAAAACACGTCTTGACAGATCAAATTTCACACTGATGAATGAATATGAATTTTGATTGAAAATTACACTATCATGAAAAAGGGAACTCACCGAATTTTAGAGATGTGTGTGTATTATACGAAATAAACAAACAAGCAGTCATATGGACATGTGCATCACGGATAATAAAGGTAAATCACGGTTAATAGAGGTATAAAATCAACCACTCAGCATCACGGTTAATAGATAATCACGGTTAATAGAAGCACGGTTAATCGAAGTTCAAGTGTACTTGCAACCGTAATTACTTTCAGCACTTTATAGTATGCTACGTTACGTTACATCAGATTCACTAATCAGTCCTTAAGAGATGAAAAAATCGTCAGAAAAATAAAAGTAACACAGGGGTGATAAAAAGTGTAACCAATCCAAGTAAGGTTTGGGAGTTCCCTAGTTCTCATAGTTTTGAAGTTTCACTTGTTTCGGTTAAATTGTGCTACGAATTAAAGGTTTACAATGCCGCCCCAAAGAAAGGTTTTGCCAATAAAAGAAAAAATGGAAATCATAAACGTTTTAGAGCAGGATAGATTATCAGTACTGGAATTAGCGAAGAGGTATATAAGTTTCGTTGTTAAGGAACTGATATTGTTAAAATTAACACTTGTTACTAAAGGTTTAATATTGGAAAAACTCAAGCCGGAGAGATATCAAAGAAAAAGGAATTGATACGATCGCAATGGCAATCTGGAGTAATAAATGTAAACCATAAGAGTTGTTTGCAACCCAGAGGTTCACTTATAGATCAAAAGTGTTTCGAATGGTTTGCAAAAGCCCGGAGCCAGAATATTCATATATCTGGACCAATAATAAAAGCTAAGACAAAGGAGATTGAAAAAAAAACTGTATATTACGATTTCTGTGCCTCTGATAGCTGGCTGCAAAAGTGGCGTAACAGACATTCTATAAATTTTAAGAGCATTTCAGGAGAAGCTTCAAGCGTTAATCAAGCAGATGTGACTGAATTCTTGGAGAAACTACCATCCATGTTACCTGGATATATGCCTGAGGACGTTTATAATGCAGATGAGAGCGGCCTTTTCTTTCATTCTCTACCAGATAAAACTCTGGCTTTAAAAAACGAAAAACGTGTTGGTGGGAAAATGTCAAAAGAGAGACTTAAAATTTTATTTTGTGTCAACATGGCTGGGGAGAAAGCACAATTATTGGTGACTTGAAAAGCAGCACGCCCTGCCGGCGATATGGAAATCCAACAAAAAGGCTTGGATGACTCGGAATTTTACGGCTGAATGGTTGGAACAATTTGATAGAAAAATGCAAATTCGAAAGAGAAATATTCTTCTGTTTTTGGACAATGCCGCTTCCTAGAGATATGAAACTGAAAAATATAAAAATATATTTTTTGCCTCCAAACACAACTTGGATCAAGCTATCATACAGAACTTCATGACCCATTACGGAGCTTTAATCATTAAACACATATTGTCAAATATTGATGTAAACGATTCTGCAAGAATGTAGTTAGTTATGTTTTAGTTAGTTATGATTTTATAAAGAGCATCAATGTTCTTGATGCATTGTAATATATTGAACATTCGTGGGACAAAGTAACAGCCGAAACTGCAAAAACTGTTTCCGAAAGGCAGGATTTATAAACGGCTGCATTTCTTCGGAATTTGTTTCGGAAAATGATATGCCGTTATCTACTCTTGCAACATTTGATTGTCAAGTTGTTGGATCACAGAATTTTCAATGCCTTGAATTTATTCAAATTGATGGAAACCTTTGGACAGAATCTGATGATGTAGAAGTCTTTGTTGAAGATCATAATATAAGCAGTTCGCAAGGTGATACAGTAGAATACCTTAACAAAATATCTTCGTATAAGGAAGCCATGGAGCAAATTGGCCGTTTAAAGAAATTTGCAGAAGAAGACTACACAGCATTTGAACATTTATAGCCTGTTTCTCGATGTCGAAAGAATGCATTCGCAACGTTTGTAAGCGAAAGAAATCAGATTTGGGTTTCACTAATTCAACTTAATGCGAACGACGACTCGAATGACAAATCGAAAGAAAATTTCGAATACGTAAAAGTTTTCATACAAAATTAGGTTTCTCTATTTCGAATGATTTGTCAACGCTGCGAATGGAAATCAAATACAAATTTTCAAATTAAAATTAAGGGCAAATTATAGTCTGAAGAAGTCAACGATGCAGCAGCTGCAGGCACTAGTCCTATGGAAAAAACCCAGAGTTTGCAGTGGAGTGCCGGTTGTCGGAGCCAGCAAATTTTCGGTGAAGGAGGAATGGGGGGAACATTTGGATTTAATTTTTTTCAATTTGTTATATTATTTTTGTTTGTTTACTTTGTCTTGTTTGTTTTGCTTTGCTTTTCACTGGCAATCGCCATCAATAGATCGGCAGGGTTGTATTCAAGCATATACAATAAAGTAGTTTTTTTAAGGAAATTGTAATCAAATGAAAAATGTCGATCTGGCAATTCATACATGCGTAATTACGTAACACATACAAATTGACAGACGCAAGTGCCTAAGAACGAATACTTAAGAGATAGAGAAAGCCAAATTGAATCGATTTCGAGTGACTGTCTTTCGTTCGCTAATGTTTTCATTTGACATCGAGAAACAGCAAATGTCGAAAGAAATAGAAAGCAAATTCAAGCAAAAAAACTATCTCACATTATTTTCACACATCTTAATTTAAAAAATATTTACAATACAATACATATGTATGTAATAAGATTTCTACAAAAGATATAAATTCAAGAAATAAATAATATTCAAAATAAAATCTCCACTTAACGGACAAAATCTTCGCCTACGGTGGGTGACAGCTTATGGTAGGTTTTACTGTAGTCATTTAACCAAAACTACTGAACAAACGTACTGCCCGAAGAGTTTCTCCAATCTCACCATGTTTATCAAAATAAATTCGAACAATTTGTAAACGTTGATCTGGCATGAGTCTGATTTCATGATGAAATACTAAACCACACAATTGAAAACCTCGTGTTTCCGCATGTTTGATGTATTTATGAAAAAAATTTAAAACATTCTGAATTCCTAGCTTTTTTAATGTTACCGTGAATTTTTGGTACTTTTTGTACAAAGGACGAAAAGTCCCATTTAAACTTTGAAATGGAGCATTCAAATATTCTACGACAATAAATTTAATTTCATTGATAACATATTATCACACGAATTCCCTCAATTCAATATTTATACTCGATATTTAAATTTATCTCGGACAGTATCGGATAAATAAATTCAAACCTGCCACGCCCACAAAAAAGAGTGTAGCTACACAGCGGTCTAACTTCTTGGGATTTGACTATACTCACCTAGTGTGATCATTTGGCGCAGGAATCGTCCACTCCCAAAGCGAAACTTAAATTTTGATGTTGTACCAAATATTTTTCGGAGCATTTTCCTCTCGGAGACTCCCAGCGATGTTTGATCAGCATGCGATTTGACTCAGGATTCTGCGCCAGTAAGCTAGACAGGCTGTATGAGAGTCTGATAGAAGAGAGTTTCTCGAGAGACGGTATTATCACTGAAGTGCGTGCTTAGCCCGAAATAACGGCAGATCCAATGTAAATAAATTAGTCCACCACCTCGAATTATAACGATTTATAATGCTTGTCGAAACCATTAGTTTTGTCCTGCACTCGTTTACTGCCACAGCCACTTTGTCCGATTCCTTTTCGATTCTCGAAAACACTGCAGCAACTTTTTGCAGATTTCGCCCAATGATGCCTAAACCATCAGCATACGCGAGCAGCATGTGACTTTTGCTGCTGATCGTTTTATTCGTGTTGAATGCAGCTTTTATCTCAATGATCTCAATTAGTATGTTGAAGAGTTCGTCTGATAGACTGTTGCCATGCCTGAAGCCTCGTCTCGTGCTATATGATTTGGTGATATTTTTACCAATCTTTACTGATAATTTCTTGTAGGTCAGTGTCATTCTACAATGGTGTATCAGCTTAACAGAAATACCAAGCTCCAACATAGCTTGGTACAGTTTTCCCCTTTACGGGCTATAGAAGGCAGCCTTATAATCTAAAAACAGGCGGTAGGTGTCGAGTTGATTTTCGTGGGTTTTCCCCAGGAATTGTCACAATGTGAATATCTGGTCGATTGATGACTTTCAGACCTAAAGCTACACTGATAGAGTCCGATCAGGTCTGCAACAAAGGGCTTTAATCTTTCGCACATTACGCTGGAGATGCGATGGATCAAATGCATATTCCACGATAGTTCGCATATATACTAGGGTCGCTTTTTTTAAACAGGTCACTTTATGTAAAGGCTTCAATCGTCGGGCATGCATTCGTCAATCCCAGTTTTGCACATGAGATGACGCATGCGCCTTTGCAAGTCATAGCAGCCTGCATTTAACAGCTCAGCCGGTAATCCATCAGCACAAGCGGCTTTGTTGTTCTTAAGCAGGAAAATTGCGGTTCTAACATCGCTTTGTTTAGGAGGGGGCAGTCGACTCCATCGTCCTGTTTGTGCGCAACACCTTCATTTATATTGAAGGCCCCTGGGACAAGTAAGGCAGACAAGTGATCTTTCCATATTTTCAACATACTCTACACAATTGTGACCAGATTCGCGTTCTTTTCTCTACAAAAAGAACCCTGATATATTTCCGTTGGTATGGCTTTGTGTTTTTAGGTAGAATTTACGAGCCTCATTCTTCCTTCTATAGGATTTAATCTTCTGACTCTCGCGCTTTCTCAACAACTGTTTTTTCTTCTTAAACAAACGGGGTTCGTCTCTGATCTTCTCCTTATAGCGCTCTGTCGTGGCTCGCAATGCAACTGACCTAGGCTTTGTCATACGTGCAGCGTTCTTTTCATCACTTGCTATGCCACACTTTTCATCGTACCAATGGGTTGTCTTTAAGCGGTTTTTTATAACCTAGTATGGTCTCAGCAGCTCTTTCCTTAGAGTGGGAAACGACTTCTCCTGCGCTTTAGGATTTTAAGGTGCGAAGTATACTTCGGCTGCAGCTGATTGAGCTCCTCTGCATATCCCGCGGCAGTCTCTGGTAATTGCAGCTTTACGATGTCCAGCTTTATATATGTCTGGATTCGTACTACTTTCGCTCTGCTTAACCTTTAGCGAACCTTTGCTGCAGCCATGTAGTGATCCGAATCGATACTTGCTCCTCGAATCACACGTACATACGTCTTACAAATAACAGCAAGTTAATTCAAAATGCCCTCTATCAAATCCGAATATTACTTGCTGTTTCGTAGGTCTTTATCATAATTCTGAATATATCAGTATACATGTGAGTTTAACTTATACGAGGTTCAGGTCCTGGCAGTACTAGTGTTGCCAGATGAAAACTGGAACTTCCATTGGAATGTTTGACATTTTTGAGCATAAACATATTTATACATAGACCGTTGTCACTTACGACCACAAATTGATGTACAGTGTGTTGAAAAATTTATCTCGATAAAAAATAAAATTAACCCGTGAAAATTTTCGTGCGATGATGTTTTACGATTTTCGGCATGGATTATCGACACAAGAGTGTCTCAGTCAACTTGTGTCGACTTTTGGTGATGAAGCACCATCAAAAGCCACTGTCAGACGCCGTTCGGTCCAGGATGATTTGCATTAAGGTCGTACAACTTTGGTCGTTTTGCCGGAAACCATCGATTCTGTGCATAAACTGATAAAGCAAGACCGACATGTGACATACCGTGAGATTGAGGCTTCCTTGGGCATTAGTACCACTACCATCACTAAGATATTGCATGTTCATTTGGCCTTCAAAAATATTTGTTCTCGTTCGATCCCACATAATTTGACGAATGCTCAAAAAGAAAAATACAACCGCGGTAACTCAAATGCAGTGTGAAACATCGTCACAGGTGACGAATCATGGACCTATGCAAATGAGCCTGAAACAAAACAGATATCGATCGTATGGGTCTTTCCATACGAGCTAAATCCAACAAAAGTTGTTCGTGGAAGAAGCATATCCAAGCAAATGATCGCGTTTTTCGGTATTACCGGACATGTGGCCACAGTGCCTTCACTTGAATGTAGGGCGGTCAATTCTCTGTGGTATACCACCTTGTGTTTGCCACCAGTGTTAGAAGAAATAATGAAAAACTACAAGAGAAGATGGATCATTTTGCATGAGGACAATGCGAGCTCTCACACATCAGCTAAAACAATGGGCTATATAAACACTCAACATGTCCAATTGATGGGTCATCCGCCGTACAACCCTGATTTGGCATCCAATGACTTCTGTTTACTACAGGGTGAAAGTTTTTTGACGCCGGAAGCAGGTGCTGAAGAGTCCACAACCCACGTTTTGCAGGTGTCTCAATCGGAGTGGAAAAAGTGCTTCGAAAATTGATTTGAGCGCATGCAAAATATATTAAAAATAGGAGGATATTTTGAGGAAGAGTAAAACCATTTCCAATGGTTAATGATTTATTTTGTTTTATTGCTGGAGCCGAAATATAAATAGCAACTCGTATAATTGGGAATTATTTACATAGAAGACATCAAATAGTGTTGAAAAAATCAAATTTTAATTTTAAGAGATCAACCATAAAACTGAATAAAAAAGCACAAAATCAAAGGACTTTTGAATTTAACAAGTTGCGACCACAACGATATGAAACAAATTAAATCAATTATTCTAATCCGGAATAGCTGTTCGATCTCCTAACTGCAAATTTGATACAGGATAGCATTTTTAAGCCGAATGAGCAAGAGAATTGAAAGAACTGACATTAAAATTGATTTTATTGGCACTCATGACTTTTAAAACGACTTTAGATGCAATAGATTAATTTTGATATGAAGAACACAACAATTTTCTTTAATTTGTATTTGTATAACGTTCAAATTCTGGCAGAAAAATACTGGCATGAAAACGCGTATCAAACTCTCGTTAGCCTAGTGACTTTCGACGCGAATTTGGTGGAACTGAAACGACATGCTCTTTCCCTCTTATTGACTATTATACAACCTCATGAGGTCAGATGACTTACACATATTTATTAAACAAACAATTGAAACTAATGTTAACATATGTCTGGTTCTATCCTTCGCACTTTCACGCCAGTTAATTACACCAAGGATATGGAGGGATTTCTTGGACTGGTCTTTCCATCGGAGTCTTGATCGCCCTGTTTTTCTGCTTCGATCGGGTACATTATCGAAAACTTTTCGTGCTGGCTCATCTTCATCCATTCTGATAACATGGCCTAGCCACCGCTACTGGCCTAACTTGATTCGCCTAGAGATGTCCTCGCCAGAATATACTTAAACTATATAGCTCTTGGTTCAGACGTCGTCAGTACTCGCCGTTTTCTTTAACAGGACCGTATGTTTTACGGAGAATTCTCCTCTCGAATACTCCCAGGTATTTTTCATCCGCTCCCAAGTGTCGGAGCCATATGCCAGGATTGGAAAAATGAGAGTCTGGTATTGCTGTACATTTGTCCGTCGAGGGAGGGCTTTGTTTTTAAACTTCAATCACAATTCTCCCATTTATCTCCAGGCTGACGTTGTTGTCCTTGTCAACGGCGGATCCAAGATAAATAAGTTCATCTAACAGTTCAAAATTAAATCAGTTGTCAACGTTCAAGTACGCACCAAGTTGAGAGTCGTTGACATCATCAATTTTGTCATGCCCTCATTAACAGCAAGAGCCACCTTCGCTGATTCTTTTTCGATTCTTGAAAATACTGCAGTAACCTCTCGCAAATTTCGCCCAATGGCATGTCTGTCGTCAGCATACGCCAGCAATATATGGCTTTTCGTGTTGATGGTCTTGTTCGTATTTACTGCAGCTTTGCTCATTATTATCCCCATTAAGATGTTGAAGAGATTGCACGAAAGTATGTCAGCTTGTCTAAGTCCTCTCTTATTACAGAATGGTTCGGTGTAGTCTTTCACCACCTCCACTGCTGATTTGGTGTTGGTCAGCAGCATCATTCTTCAGAGGCGGATCAGTTTTGCCGGAATTCCAAGTTCGGCCATATAGAGTCGTGCAATTTTAGCCATCTTGGGCTATCGAAAGTAGCTTTTTAATCGAACAAAAAGATGGTATGTAACGATTAGCTTTTCGTGGGACATGGGACTATCCTTGGAGGTGGAAAGTTGCTGATAGCCATTTATTAGTTGGGAGTGGCAAGAAATGATTCCTTCATTGGGTAGTCCCAGCAGCTCACTACTTCCACGCAGTATGTCCTGGGCAATAGCTTTATTGGAATCCTTCGTTAGCTAGCTAAAGTGAGAAGGCGAAACAAATGAACAGCCTGATTGGTTATGCGATCATTGATGCATCTCAGGATAATTAGGTGACCCTCTCACTGAAGCTCTTCGAACTAATGGATATATTCTTCTGTCCTTTGCAGTCTTATGATCCAACCAACACCCCTGGCCAACGGGGGATTAAAATTTATGAAACCTAAATCCAGTTTCGACTCACTGCATTTTGGCCAGCGTCTGATCCATAATGGGCGTCTGAAATATGATCATCCTGGCAGTAGGTAAAATGGAAACCAAAGTGGGCTGGTTTTGCCACCCGCCAATGTTATATATTGAATGAAAATACACATGAAAAGTAAACGAAACGACCATGCACACTCTTTATATCTTACCCTATGGTTCTAATGCTTCCACCTATAATATTTACACCTAGAAATTATGCCAAAATTACACTAAAATATTTAAGTTTTACCTAAACCTTGGAAAATATCACAAAAATATAAAATACCTTTTAGAACTTCGCTAAAGGTGCAAAAAAATTTATTACATTCGTATTTATTTCATTAAATTTAAAAATATTGCATCAAATTAAATGACCAAATACTGAATTTCACAAGACGTTAATGGAATATCAGAAAATGTATATTGGTGTTAAGAAGTAATCAGTTGATATTTTAAATAGCCACTTGAAATAAATATGACTTAAATTTTTAATAAAAAAAACATTTTTTCGATTAATTTAGGAAACATTTACAAAAATCATATTAGAAAACTTTTACAGAAATAAGGAATCCTTACTACAACTTTGTTTTGAAACTGAAAACAATTAATTTGGAAACTAAACCCCATTCTTGAAATTATTGAGACAAATTCTGTTTGCAGGTACCAAAAATTGTACTCCGGTACTAAAAGTTGAAAAAATTATGAAACCTATTATTATTGACGGTGTGTTGCTGTTTGTTCTACGATCCGTATTGTCAGCAACATTTAAATACAACCCAACGAAAAACTAAAAGTTATATATACATTTATTGTTGCTGTTGTTTTGTCGGTTGAATGGATTTTGATGAAATACAATTTTCACAGAAATGCCACAATACCAATGGGTGAAGAGATAAATTGAGAAATTCATCGAACATCGATACAAACAACAAACCAACACAACGAAAATCACAAAACAAAAAACATTGACGGAAAATCTTTTTTATGCATCCCCTGGTTAAAGGTTAAACTCAGCTCAGCAATTGAGGAATAAATTTTAAGTTGGAAAGCATCAAAAAAAAAAAAAAGTAAAAAAAAAGAACAACCAAATGAAAGAAGGACGAACGAACAATTGGAATTTCCCATTGTGGCAACCAAAATGTGTGGTCCATGCAAATTTAAACATTATTCTTGAATTCGGTTTGCATTGTAAGGGAAACTGTGCTTCACCTCAATCTATTGTTTAAAATGTTAACATATTTTCGTTTTTTCCCTATTTTTGCTTCTTCAATCAATGTAGTATTTGCATATTTCATTTAGTTTTCTGTTTACTCTCAAATGATTTACTTTCATTCGAAGTTTCGTTACCCTGGACTGTCAAAAGTTGTGCATTTTCTTGAAGTGTTGCAATATTTCCATTTTGTCGTTCATACTGCGTTAAGAGTTTTCCAATGAAATCACATAGAAGCCCCCAAACCAAAGAAATTTATAGTCTGCTTTTTTTTTCATAAATTTTATTTCTTTTCCAAAAGGGTAAACTCCTGCAGTTTTGTTGCATATCATGCACGTCGTGGTATTAGGGGGTACCGTCATGACTTTAAACTTGGGGAAAATCAAAATATGAACATCCACATACCACTACTCTTAGCAGTTCGTCGTCTACCGCACAGCGTTTTGGAGGTTGATGAACTGATTTTTACTAAGCGCAATGAGTTTAAAGTCAATAAATTTGAAATTTATAAAAGTGTTTTGTATTCGGTGCTAAAAAGAGGGGAGAATTTGTTTCTGGAAAATTTACTGCTGCCAAAAGTGCAGTCAACAGCGACAACAACTGTGAATGCCACCGCAACAACAACATGACGAACATGTTGTAGTGCATCAATGCGTTGGCAATGCTTTACATTCCCCCTAACATCTGACACTTAACAATCATGCAGAAATCAACAACAACACAAACAACAACAACACAAACAATAATTTGGAAAATGTTAGCGCTAGACAAACTATGTATTATGGAATTGGTCACATACCGACTTACAAACGCCCTCTAGTTAAAATGTGGAAATGATTTGGAGAGGAAATTATTGGGGTTCATTATAATCATTGATTCGCTGAGAATACAAAATTTTAAAGGAGATTTTATTTTAAACGTGAAAAAATTTTAACCCAAAGACAAATTTTTGGACGAAGGCTTTGATGCCAGTGGTCTTTAAATATAAGATGTGTATTAATTTATTATTAAATAATTGCAATAAAATAAAAAAATAATATAAAAAAATAATATACACAATAAAATCTCGATATCACCGCGACAGTTAACATCTATAGACACGGGTAGAGCAATCTATCAAAGTGAACACATGCAAACAACACACAGCGTTAGCATCACATACGTGGATTTTGTACAACAATAGTCTCTGCTTGAAAATAAGTATGATGGTATTGATGTAGCGGCAGCGAACAAACAAGCAGGTCGTCGTCGGCAAAGCGTATTGAATAGTATAGAGAACTCTTGAAAGGAGTTATACACAAAAGCACTGGCGACATCTGACGAATGATTCAAAACGTATTAGCCTCGTCTTGTCATAACTGGATCCATTCATAATTTTGATGTGAAACATTGATGCCTTATGAAATATTTATGCTTTTTGTATTTTTTTAATGTAATAACATTGTCGAAATGGTGCATTTATATTGATATATTCTATAAAGAGAATAAGACTCGTTTATGATCTTTTACTCAGACTCTCTACATGAGAACGGAAAAAGAGTGCACTAAGTTCTCTATACTATTTAATACTCTTTGTGATCGCTCTGTTCACGACAAAACAGAAACAACTATGTCAGTGAGCTAAATATTGCTTTATTTATTTTAACAATATTACATCTAATGTTAAAACAGATGTAAGAAAAAAGAAAGTGCAATAGAAAAAGAGCCTTCAGCACAAAAACTATCCATTTTTTTATTGTCCAATGCAACATTTACTAATGTGTTCATAGAAATCGAACAGGTACGGTGCAACAAAACGGTGTTGCCACATCTCCCGGGAGTTCGGACACTCATTGATTTTTTAATCTGATACTTAGTTTCTGAATTTTAAACGTCAGATTTCAAAAGTATATAAGAAACTTCTGGTAACCGAATTGTAAATTCATTAGGTTGTATCAACAGAGTTCATAAGAAAATTCGGTTACAGCAAAAGAAGTGATACCAAATTCGATAGCTGCAACCGAATTAACTCTAAATCCGGCTGTTGCCCCTATATTGATGCCACCTTCGATTGCCGCAACCGAATTTTGTTCCCATTTCGGTTCTTGCTTCTGAACTGATTCCGAATTCGGATCTTGCAATGGAAATTATAGATAATTTAGTTGAATTGTGGGAACTAAATTCAGTCGTGAGAAAATCAATTCGGTTGTGACAACGGCAATTCGGTGGCATTAGCCGTATTTACTATTGCTACAGGCACATATAGTGTATTTGGGTAAAACGAGGATCAAATTTGTGAAAGAGGCAAAAACACTTCAATTATCGAGAAAAATGCTTTGTAATGATTTGGAATATATTAATAATTGTGTATGAAGGTAAAAGGGGGCGAATAGGGTAAACAAAACTTCAATATGCGACAAAAATAACTAGGATACTTTTTTTGTGGCAAAAGCACTAAGAAGGGTATAATGATATGGAATGTGTTGGGAATTACACACAGACAACTACATATTTGTTTGAAAAGAGGTTGTAGCAACCGTAAATTCCGCTGTTACCACCGAATTGAGGTTTCCACAACCAAACTGAGGTTGTTACGACCGAATGTAGTCGCCACAAACAAAATTCGGTTGAAGCAACCTCGTTTCAAAATTGATTCATTTGTGACAACTGAATCTTCAATTATAATCGTTCAATCAACTAAATTTCCTAAAATTTCGGTTGGAACAACCGAACTTCAAATTAATTCGGACGCAAGAACCGAAATTTGTACCACATTCGGTTGGAGTAACAGTATCTGGCATTAATTCGGTTGTAGTAACAGAATTTAGCATCAATTCGGTTGTAACTATGGAATTTGGTATCAATTCTGTCGCTATAACCTAATCTAGCCTTAATTCAGTTGCAACGATCGAATTTGGAGTTTTTACGGTAGCTGTAACAGAATTTCTCATGAATTCTGTAGGTACAACCGAATTCATTTTCAATTCGGTTACCACAACATAATTAAAATCTGACGTTTACAATTCTATTATCAAATATTATTTTGAAAAGAATTAAAGAATTTCAAGAGTTTTTGTGGTTTTTAAGAATGGTAAGTAAATATGTTTTGTATTAAAACGTCTTAGGTTGCAGAAATTATTCAAGTAGATATCAACAGTTTTCAAGTTCTTTAAGGTATAAACTGAGACATAATTCAGCAGCCTGAACACTGATGCGGCCCTGTATAAATTGTGGTCCTCTTACTGAATCTCTATGATCTATTGGATATATTCTTCTGTTCTTTGAAGGTGGATGAGCCAACACTACTGGGCAACGGCTGATCAATCCTAAAGGAACAAAATTCCAGTTTCGTTATTCTGCATTTTGGTCTGCGTCTGATTTATACTAGGCGGCTGAAACATAATCATCCTTTCTGTAGGTAAAATGCAATCTACGCTAGGCTAGGTTTGCCTCCCACCACATTTAAATTGTCAATTAAAGTACAGGTGAAAAATAAACGAACACCCCCCTATATGAGACGACCCTCGCAAAAGTTATAAGGCCCACGATTTAAGGATATATACATGGCACACTATATAGGATGGGAGCCTCTTACCAACTGGAGGATAACCTCGCGAAAGATAAACCTGACATCACAACTTCGACTGACTGATTCGAAATGCTTATAACATTATGTCTCTCGCGGTATGAGCTGTAGCTCCATGTTGCTTCGAGTGAACCGTATGTGTGTTCCGTTTATGGTGGTACCAGTCTTTTATCTACCGCGTATAAGGCCTTACAGGGAAATTTATGTGAAAACCTGATTCGACCTTACCAGTGTGGTTTAAGACCAGAGAAATAAAATCCAGGAAAAGGCTGATACCGGGAAAAATTTTAGCCTCTACCGAATGATGCTAACCAACACCAAGTCAGCAATGTAGGTAGAGAAAGTCCTCACTGATCCATTCTGTAAGTTAATATGAACAAGACCATATGCTGCTCGCGAAAGCGAACAGGAAAATCAGCGAGAGGTAACTGCTGTACTTTAAAAAATCGAAAAGGATCAACGAAGGTGGGTCTTGTTGTTAATGAAGCTCTCGACCCGGTCGACACTTGAACGTCAACAACCGATTTTATTTTTAAGTGGTAGATGAATTTATCTATCTCGGAACAGTCGTAAACAACAACGTCAGCCTGGGGATTAATAGGAGAATTGTGTTTGCGAATAGATGCTGTTTTGGTCTCAGGAAGAGGTGGAAGAAGTAAGCCAACCATCGACAAACAAAAGTCCAGCTATATCAAACTCTCATTTTACCTGTCCTGGCATATGGCTCCGAAACTTGGGTCATATCGCATGAGGACGATAAACACCTGGTAAGGAAAATGGTAAGTAACGACGTCGTTTGGAAAACGGGCTGTATTATGTGTATTCCGTCGTACACATAGCGAATCAATTTATGGCAACTGCGTTAGTTAGGCCATAGAGTAAATACTATAAACTTGTTATCCGTCTCATCTGACGTTCCTCGTTGTGCTTCTTCCGAGAAGAATCGAAATTATGTTAGCTGTTTTGGTGTCTAAAATAAAATAAATGGTTCCCCATTACATCCCATGAATGAATTGGTGAGAGCCAGTGAGCTGTGCGCTTTCTAGTTTTATGGTCACTGATTGGGACCTAGAGTTTTACACCGGTTGCGAACGACATTTTGAGAAGCGTTTTCATGGCTAAATACTCGATAGTGTCGCTGTCACGATGCGTGGTGACCACCGCCGAAGGAAATTTAACGTCCCAGGATCTCATGTACAAAAGCGGCGCACACTAACCATTACACCACCGACAGTGTTTAATTACAACAAACTGTGCGAACTTAGAACAAAATTCTTCATTTATAATTTTGTGCATTCACGATGTTCAAATATTCATATATTTTGAACATTTACAATAACAATTTGAGTTTTGTTTATCAAACTTCAGCGACAGAGTTCTTCTCTTGACTTTAGAACTTGCAACTTCCAGATGTTCGATTCGCTGCAATCAAAAACAAAGAGCGAGTTGGCGAATCTATTGTATTAGATTTGGTTAGGACATGTTATCAGAATGGATGAAGACGAACCAGCGGAAAAGGTTTTCGATGGAGTACTCGATGGAAACAGGTAAAGAGGACCACCAAGATTCAGCTGGACAGACCAAACCGAAGAATAGCTCCACCTTCTTGGTGTCCGCAACTGGCGAGAAAAAGCACTGATATAAACGACCCCATCGACATATTTCAGGAACCATGTATATGTTTACAAGTTTTTTTTTTTCATGAATTGAAGACGTCCTGCTTTATTGTCCCTTTGTTTTCTGCCACGTTTTTGACAAAGCCACATTAGGGTCACATAAACATATGTTTTAACATATTAATCATTGTGTGTACAACATTCAATATTGAATAACCAATACAATTTGTTTGGACACAAACAGACTACGATTGAGACATGCTACAAACGCGTTATATTTTCAATCAAACAAATTATAAATTTTTTAGCATATAGAACCAGTTAGAGGAATATGGTCAAATTTGTTTGTTTGATTAATATGTAGAGATCATTTCTCTGCGCTACTGGTACCTGTGATATCCAATGACGAGACAATATATCACAGATTGTACGGCGACGTAATAATAACGTCAGATTATAAGGCGGCCTTCGATAGCCCGATAAGCTCTACGAAGCAATATCTGAGCTTGGTATTCCTGCAAAACTCATACACCTTTGAAGGATGACCTTGACGAACACCAAATCCGCAGTGAAAGTTGGTAAGGATCTTACTGAAGCTTTCAAAACATATCTCTCGAGTAACAAAAATCAAGCTGTACCAGACTCTCATACATACTGTCTTACTTTAAAGCGCAGAATCCAGGGTCTTATCGCAAGCAGACGAACATCTGTAGGAGCCTTCAAGAGAAAGATACTTCCGAAAATTTATGGCCCCAAAGTGCACAACGTCGAATATTGGCGACGCATGAACCCTGAGCTGTATGAGCTTTATCCCGACATTGACATAGATAAGTGGATCAAAATAACGCAATTGCGCTGGCTTGGTCATGTCAGTAGAATCGATGAATACGAACCAGCACGAAGCGTTTTCGACACCGAAGTCGATAGAAGACGAAAAATAGGAAGACCAAGATTCCGCTGGGATCATGTTGACGAATCCCTGCGTACACGTGGTATTGCCAACTGGAGAGATAAGGTAAACTATGAAACTGGTTGGCGAAATATAAAGGGTTTTTCAACAGAGACGCTACAAAAGTAAATCGATAGGTACAGAAAATGCCGCCATATTTTTTCCCGCTCTTTTGACATTTCTCTTCAGTAAGGTTTGCCATTTCATCACGGAAAGACATACGAGACAACAACGAGTCGAAATTATTAAAATTTACTACCGAAATTTGGAGTCAGTGGCCTCAAGTTTAAGAGCGCTACGTCCAATTTATGGTCTTCAGCGATGAGGCTCATTTCTGGCTGAATGGCTTCGTCAATAAACAAAATATGCCTTATTGGTCAGACAGCAATCCACAAGTAATCCATGAGTCATCATTGCATCCCAAAAAAATTTCGGGTTGGTGCGGTTTATGGGCCGGCGGCGTCATTGGGTCGTACTTCTTCCGTGACGATCAAGACCGGCACATTACTGTGAATGCGAATCGCTACCGTTCAATGATAACCGAATATTTTTGGCCCCAATTGGATAATATGGACTTGGAGGGCATGTGGTTCCAACAGGACGGCGTCACAAGCCACACGGCGAATGGCACAATCAATTTATTGGAAACCAAGTTTGGTGAACGTGTTATCTCACGAAATGGCCCAGTCGATTGGCCGTCTCGATCGTGCGATTTGACGCCGCTATATTATTTCCTGTGGGGCTACGTCAAGTCTATGGTCTATGCCAACAAGCCAGCGACGATTGATGAACTTCGTACGAATACCGAACGTGAAATTGCAGCAGTATCGGCCGATTTATGCTTGAAAACCGTCGAAAATTGGGTTCAGCGTCTGGACTTCTGCAAGCGTGCCCGTGGTGGCCATGCAAAAGAAATCGAGCTGCATACATAATGTCATCGAACGTACTTTCACAGGAAAAAAGAATTTCGTTGGTATCTAAAACCGGTTTTGTTTTATTTAAAAAATCTTTTGTAGCGCTCTTATTGAAAAACCCGTTATTATCTTCGTTTTGTCAGGTACCTGACCCCCCGGGGTTGTTCAAGACCGGATAAAAAAGTTTTCAACAAACAAAGCCACATTTGGTTCACAAAAGCATATATTTTAACCTATTAATCATTGTGTTTTCAATATTTAATATTGAATAGCCAAACAATGTGTTTGGATACAAGTATACAATATTTACGACAAGCTACAAACACATTATATTTGCATCCAAACAACAAAAAATTACATATTTTTCAGCGTATAGAACCAGTTAGAGGAATATGGTAAAATTTGTTTGCTTGATTAAGAAAGGGTTTTCCAATGAGGACTTGACAACTTTTCTTTTAAATAAAACGCAAACCATTTGAGATATTTCCAAAACTTTATGATCAACTTGAAATACAATCAAAACATTTATGAATGGAACTCGACTTCGTTCATATGACCACCGCGGGCACGTCAGCAGCGGTCGATTCATTGGACCTAATTTTTCGATGACTCGTTCACACATTTCGGCCGTAACGGACGCTATTTCGTGATCAATGTTGGCTTTGAGTTCTTCCAACATGCAAACCGCACCAACAGTTATTTTTTGTGGATGCAGTGGTGATTCATGAAGCACATGTGGATTTTCACCAAACCAATAACTCATACTTTGCTTATTGACGAACCCATTGAGCCTAAAATGAGCTTCGACACTGAAGATGATTTTGCGATGAAATTCATCATCTCGGAGCATCTTCTCCAGTGCCCAATCGAAAGAACGTACGTCGCGTCAAATGGTCCATCGGCTTCAACCAAGATCTTTACGCAAAATTCGGCATAAAGTGCCCTTGGTGATGCCCAGTTCTTGAGAACGCTGCGGAATTGACTGATTTGGATCGTTTGCTACGGACGCGTGAACGCCAGCGATATTTTCGTCACTTCGACCAACCCGTTGTCTCACTGGCACGACAGTATCACACAATGAATATGTAGACTCACATTTTTGCACTAAACTTGTTATTCCTTGTCTATTAGGGCGGGAATAACGACCGAAAATTGGAGTTAACGCTCTTAAGGTTGCGGTCACCGACTCCGAATTTCGGTAGTACATATTTATAATTTGCATACGGTGTTCGTTCGTGTACTTTACCATGATGAAAATGTCGAGTTTACGGAAAAAAAGGAAAGTAACAGTTAGATGATCATTGAAATAGTGCATTCACAAATTAAATTCAAAGTTGTCAAGTACCTATTGGAAATCCCATTATGTGTAAGGAATCTGACCTCATTAGGTTGTAAAATGGAGAATAAAAATACTGTTGATTTTTAGTTTTGACCAGATACAATTTCATAGTCTGATAGTCTTAGTTATTCCGAAACAATTTCAAAATGTCTGTATAATTTCGAAACCGTATTACTTTTACTGAGTATTTATATACAATTCTGTACACATAAGTCATTTGATTGGCCATAACCTAAGGACCTTATTTGTTGTACCACCTACAGTAGAGTACAAAACTATGCGTAAATCTATACTTACATACCAAAACAAAAACAACAAATAGCATTACAACCACAATGTACAAGGTGGCGCAAAAGTAAACTTCCGATGTTTTTTTGGCTGTAATTTAAAAAAAAAATTGAACAACTTTGATTCTTCTTGTGGATTACTTTTATTTGGTCTTTTAATTTTTTTTACATCAAGTCGAGAATATTATGTCATATAAATGGCCGCCGCCACAGTTGATTGTCAATTGAGCCCTTTTTATGGCATTTTCCATCACTTTGGCCAAAACTTCCGGCGATACGTCCTCACACTCTTGACGGATATTGTCTTTAAGAGCTGCAAGAGTCTGAGGCTTGTTGACATAAACCCGCGACTTCAAAAAGCCCCACAAAAAGAAGTCTGGAGCGGTCAAATCAGGCGATCTTGCTGGCCAGTGCAAATCGCCAAAACGGGATATTAGGCGCCCGGGAAATGCATCCTTCAGCATATCGGTTGTGGCACGAGCAGTGTGTGCCGTTGCACCGTCCTGTTGGAACCACATATTTTCCAATCCCAATTCATCAAGTTGCGGCAAAAAGAACTTGTTGATCATTGCTCTGTAGCGCTCACGGCGCTTCCATGGCATCGACGGCGCTTCCATGACATCCTCGGCTACAGCAGCAATATTCTCTGCAGAACCGCTACTCCGGGGTCTGCCACGCCTGGCAGCATCTCGTGTTGTGCCAGTCTCTTCGAGGCGAGCGGCTAAACGTCGCAGTGTTTCACCAGTAGGCGTTGGACGGCCAGGAAATCTGCGACGAAATTCACGTTGTGCCACCGACCGATTATTGGTCAAATAAATAGTCAGCAATATTCCGCGTTCTGGAGCAGTGTAGCGTAACATTGTTTATTAACGTGTATTTCGCATGTGTTTACTACACAAATGTCACAACAGAACTGACATTAGGGGCCAATCGCAAAATCTATAGCATTTTCTGATAGGAGGATTACTTTTGCGCCACCTTGTAAATATAAATACCAAGTAAACCCCAAGCGCGTGCTAAACTCATTTTAGATACGTAAATTAAACGTATTTATGTGTGCAATGCATAATATCCATATGTGCAACTGTGGGCATGGATGCAACACAAAAATAGCATCATGCGTCGAGGACCAAAGAGCAACGAAAACAAAACATAATCGAGTAATAGAACAGCAGCACGAGCAAACTAAAGTATAAACTTGCAGCGAATTTGTATACAAATTGCAAGTGGATGACGATGATGATGCCTTTAAAAATTTGCGACATCATCGTTAAGCCATCTTAAACCATCTGGTCGTTTATATCAATAATTTCTCTGGTGTTGCTGCTGCTCGCGATTGATGCTAACGAATTTCATAATAATGATGCCGTTAATGATAATCATCTGATGGTTGAAGAAGATTTTTTTTAATGGTGAGGGCTTTCTTTTCTTCTATGCCCCTCTTGAATATTTCGAGTGCAACACAGTGTTTGTTTTGCTGCTTTTAAAGTATATACATACATATGTACATACGTATCTACATATAATTAGCATAGGCATTTTTATTTCGAATGTATACAAAAATACACACTAACACTTGCACTCACTTGTTGCAGGCATATGCGGCTTGTTTGCTGGCTGGTTGGCTGGCTGGCTGACTGGCTGCCTTCTCGCTTTGCTGTGGGGTTGATTTGTTCAGTTGAATGCAACATGAATGTATTTTTAATACGTAAATCTCATTCCCCCTTAATGTCTGTTTGGATTCTCTTTCAAGATTGAAAATGACATTTTGTAGGAAAAAGTAAACATTTTGGTTGAATTTTACAGTGTTTTCCTTTTCTGCGTCTTCGACATGAAATGTTGAAACTAATAATCTTTGAAATGCATATTTAAAGAAAAACTAATGGCAAAACAGAGGGGAGATTATAATTAACATGAACCGAAATCAATTTGAAGAAATCTCTGATGACTTCTTAGGCAAAGAAGGGGGCTACACATTTAAATGTAGATGTGGAAATCAAAGAACTTCAAATTAAAGTCTTGCAGTTAATGTAGTCCCCTAAAAATACAAATAGTAACACCAAAATAAACGGCCACACAGAGAACATTTATAAAATATGTATAACCGAAATTCAATACAAAAACCTCAATATTTAAATAAAATAACTGCTTACACATAGAAATATGTTAAATGTATAACCGAAATTGAATACAAATAGCTTTATATCAAAGCACTATCTGAATCAAACTGTCTTATATAAAATTAATACCTAACGCCTTTCAAATTAAACGAAAAGTTAATTAAAGCACGTCAAGCTTCAAGCACGTAAATTTTGAAGCACCGTACTATCCAAATCAAACACCTTAAAATTAAATAAATTTTTAACTAAAATATTTATAAAACACCCTGTTATGTTGCATTTAAAGCTTAGCGTGTTTCTTCTCCATTACAGCTTTAAGGTGAAACAGTGTTGCCGCATCTCGTATATACAGTTGTGTTCAATTGTTAGTTTAATGAGGCGCCAGTGTGTTATATCTAAGAAGTTCAATATTGTCGCATTGAAGGACGAGTTTCAATCGTTAGTAAAGGGTGATTTTTTTCGGAAAGTGGTTTTTAAAAATGTAATAAAACACAGACAATTTATACATTTTATATTTAGTATATTTATTTATTTGTTTCTATCCTGCGTAACACTAAACAATCTTATAATTATAGCACAGGAATTACAAATTTTACAGAATAAAGTTTGACAATCAAATTGAAACGAAATCCATGATATATAAAAGTCCATTAGACTTAAGTACATAAAACATAAATAATATCGCAAATAATATAAAGTTTTCTAAAACAATAATAAATTACATTTAATATGAAATTGGAAAAAGTACAATATTAATTATTCAAATTAAGAGAGAGAGAGGTAGAAAAAAAAACTAAATTAAGTGAAGAATAAATTAATAGCCTGTTTGACTATCTCGAACGAAAAGCTAAGCGAAAGAAAATCAGTCACTCACATTCGACTCATATTGGGTTTATCTAAGTCGAAATTTTCGTTCGCCTGACTCCATGTTTGTTCGTAAGTGACAGCACGTTCGAAATAGAGAAACCAAAATTTATGGTTTTCATACGACTTGAAACGATACAATTCAATTCAATTCAATTCAATTTATTCATCCAAATTTTACATTTTAATATAAACTAGGTTACATATGTACAAATAATTTTGAGATTTATCAAGGATATCACAGCAAATATATACATGTTAGAGTTAAAGATTTCATTAAAAACTTATTTGATTTCATTTATCGTAATTGTTATTTTTAAACAGGAGAAAAGGAAAAATGGGGAAAACCTTTATATGATATGTTGTTATACACTAAAATGGGGAATATAAGATGCATATCATTCTATTATTATAGGATAATAGAGGATATTACATAAATTCCCAGAGTAATAAATTACAGAGGCTAATATAACTTATTTATAAGTCTGTAGATTCTCTAATTATTTCATAAGAAGAGTTATAAGCTCGGTTAAAAAAAGTTTGAATTTTGTCTGTCGATAAACTGTGTAAAGAATTCATAGTTCGTCTCTAGATGTAATCTGCAGGTAGGATATCTCCAATGTTTATTGTTGATAATTTGAAGACATTTATTCTGAATTATTTGGAGTTTCTTAAGATGACATTTTGCGGCATTGTACCAAACGGGCGATGCGTAACTTAAAATTGGTCTCAATACGCATTTGAAAAGTAAGTTTTTGTTTTTGTGGCAGAGAAATGACCGTCTATTTAGGAAAGCTCTGAGAGACCGAAGTGCGTTGTTAGCTTTTTTGCGAGAGTATTCGATATGCTTTCCGAAATTTAGTTTTTTGTCAAGAATAACACCAAGGTATTTTACCTCATCCTTCAATTCAATAGTGTTGTTTTGAAACTGAAGCTGTCTATTTGGCCTCCGCTTGTAAGACTTGTTGTAAGGAAATATGATAGCTTGAGTTTTTTCACAATTCATTTGAATTTTCCATTTTGTAAAGTATTTGTTGCATATTGTTTAACTCCTTTCCATTTTCTTTAGCAGGGCACTTGTGAGTTTACTTGATGTTATTAAAGCTGTATCGTCTGCGTAGTATTCTACATCTATCTCAGTAGGTGGTTTAAAATCGCTTGTGAATATGTTGTACAGAAGCGGGGAAAGAATGGAACCTTGGGGGAGTCCCGCAGGGATCGATTTTGTTGGTGAAAAAGTATTATTAACTGAGACAACATATGATCTGTTATCCAGAAAGTCGGCAAGTATTTTGCATAGATATGTGGGCATGTTTCTTTTTGTCAGTTTGTATATCAAACCATTATGCCATACAGAATCAAAAGCCTTTTCGATGTCTAAGAGGATTATACCAGTGGATTTTTTGTTACACTTATTTGTTATGATTTTATTTTTGATTCTATTTATTTGGTGTACTGTGCTATGTCCTCTTTTAAATCCAAATTGTTCTTTCAGGATTATATTGTGTTCTGTGGTGAAGTCGTTTACTCGAAAATATAGAAGTTTTTCGTAAACCTTTCCGAGATTGCTAAGAAGGCTGATCGGACGGTAGCTCTTCGGATCGTTGGTAGGTTTGTTTGCCTTATGAACAGCAATTATTTTGGCTTTTTTAAATGCAGAGGGGAAATAATTGAATCGAAGGCAGCTATTGAAAATGTTTACGAGGAATTTAATAGCTTTCGCGGGAAGTTTTTTAAGTAAGATATTCGGTATCTCGTCAAGTCCAGGAGATTTTGAAGATTTCAAAAGCGATAAAACATTAAAGAGCTCGCTTTCTGTTATGTATTCTACTTCTTCGGTGCATGGTGGCTTAGTTTTAAGAGTGAGTGATGAAGAGTTTATCTGTTTATCTATGGAGTGGGAGTAGTGAGTCGTAAGGTAGTGGGATTGTTCGAATGCTTCAGCTAATTTGTCAGCTTTTTCTTTGTCTTTGATTAGTTTTATATTTCCATTAATAAGAAAAGGTATTTGATTTTTCCGTTTGCCTCTTAGTTTTCTGCTTAAGGTCCAGAAACCTTTGTCGCCTGGCCTCATATTAGAGGGAAACCTATTCCACTGTACATTTCTTTCGTCGGACAGTCTTTTATTTATGTAATTTGTTAAGAATGTGGTACATTGGTTGAAGAATATTTCTTGCCGTAGGTTGGACGTTCTTTGCTGGTTTCTTTTAAATTTGTTTCTTTTGCCAATATATTTGAGTATCTCTTTAGGGAATTTAACATCTTTAATGAGTTTGGTTTTTGGAGCAACCGAGTTTCTTGCGTTAGTAATGATATCAACAAATTTGTTAATGTCGGTATCAATGTCAGCTTTTGCTGTATATTTTTTAGTGACCCCATTTATATTTTGGTTGATTATATGTCTGTATAATGACCAGTTACATCGATTGTAATCAAAAACTGAGTGACTAGTTGTGTGTGCTGTTGAACATTTAACAGTGCAAAGAACTGGACAATGATCAGATGGCACTTTGTAGCCCAGAGTTTCTAAATGTAAGTCCAACGTTGAATTACTCAGGACTATGTCAACTGTCGATGGTCTGCGAAATTGCTGGTGGGGGTACAGCGCAGGTTTATCAGGGAAGTAAATAAAAAAGTTATTTGAGAGTTGAAGGTCATTCAAGGCGATGCCAGCTGTGTTGTTTGAAGGGCAATTCCAAGCGCAATGTTTTGCGTTAAAATCTCCTAGGATGATATATTCCCTGCTGTCAGGTGATAATGCAATGATGTCATTTCGGAAGGCTGTTGTGTATCGGGGGGAGTATGCAGATGTTACTACTATTTTTCTATTGTTGATAACAATTTCAGCTGAAATACTTTCGATTAGAGTTGTTTTTGTCAGAGGCAGAATAGTGTGCGCAATTGTTTTGTGTATTAGGAGTGCTACACCACCTCCCCCTGTCTGAATTCTATCATTACGATATATAAAGTAATTTGTAAAATATGGCTTATGGTTTGACTTCAAAAAAGTTTCGTTTAGTGAGGCTATATGAATACATTTAGACTCTAGTAATATCTCAAACTGCTTTTGATTTGTGAAGTTAGAAATTCCGTTTGAATTCCAGTGAAGAATTCGTGTTTGTTTACTTAATGTCGTATGCATATTTAACCATTCTCATAACGATTTGTATTTGTTGTACTTTGTTTGTACACTTGCTGAGATCATCGAGAGCAGAGACAAATATATCAAATAGCTCATCAATGTTAAAAAGATCGTTGTTATCACTTCTTACATGTTGTGCATAGGTTCGTCTGTTTAAGTTGTTGCTTACATTGCTGTTGATGGTGTTTTTGCTAAGAGTAGGGTAGTCGTCGTCGTTGTGCATATAGGAATGACTCCGCACGGAAGAGTTTTTGCGTGCTGTTAAGTTTCTTTTTGGCATGCTCTTTGTTGCATTAGCTCTGATACGTAGATATTCGGCTCTCATTGGGCACCTCTCATCGTTGGCTGAATGGTCGATTTTTTCTCTGCCATATTTTTTGCAGTTGAAGCAAGAGAATACCGCTGGTCTCTTTTGATTTTTGTTGAAGTGACAATCTTCGGTGTGATGTTGGTCGCCGCATGTCATACATGCGGGACGTCTTCTGCAGTGTGCTCCTCCGTGTCCATACATAAGGCAGTTCCAGCATTGAGTTGGATTGACGTTCTTCTTAGGTATCTGTTTTCTCCAAGACACAACAACGCAATTGATAGTTTTAACAAGGTGCAAGTTCTTTGGGTTAAAGTTTTTTCGGGTAAACTGTACTTTATAGACAATTGTTGTGGAAAGTCATTGGCGTATATCGAAAATAGCATAAATCCCAAAATTTAACCTTCAGGGACACCTCTAGGGACCGGAAAAACTTTTGAGATAAAGTTATTGCAGTATACTGATTGCGTGCGTCCATTGAGGTATGAATTAAGTAAATGTATACACGTTGGAGAAAAATTGAAGAAGTGCCCGAGCTTTAAACTAAGAACAGAATGATCAACCGAATCAAAGGCCTTGGTGTGATCTAATAAAACAAGAAACGTAATTTTACCGTCATCGAGATCTAGTCTAATATTTTCCGAGACTTCAGCCAAAGCAGTTAACACAACTGTGCTTAGGACAAAAACCAGACTGCCTTTCCGACAATATAGAACGATTGTCAATATATTCAGGCCTAATTTTTGAGTGGAAATCATCTTTGATCAACGATCAAACATAATTTAACCTCTAAATAAAATTTTTAGGTTAATAGTTTAAACAGCGTTTAAACAGCCAAAGTTTCCACAAAGCTTTTTTAATTGTTAATGTGAACAATTATAATCACCATCCTAGTTGATATAAAAATAAAAACATATTATTTAACTCGTAGTTTGAACTTTATTTCTGCTCAAATATTTTCCAATTTTATTACATATTTTTTTATCACTTCACTGTTCTCTTGCAAAAGGCGTCAGTTTGATGCATTGTAACGATTAACCTATAAATGTATGAATACCAGTTATTTTTTGTAGCATTTGCCACTGTTGCCACATGGCATTAAGATTATTTGACAAAGCACTGAAAAACTCTTTCCGTATTTAAAGGCAGATCAAACATAAATCAAAATCAACTGATTACCAATTTAAATAACCAGTCAAAAATTGGGCCTCAGTCCTTTGTATATGCAGAATTTTTCAAAAACTTTTGAAAGGAATCGAAGAATGGCAATTGGTCGGTATTCAGTCTTAGATTTAGGTATAGGCATTATTTTGAAATGTCTCCAAATTTTAGGAAATTTGCTAGAAGTAAGGATACAATTAAAGAAATGGGTAAAGTACGGTAGGAAAAAGGGCAAGACTAACCTTATAAATCGAGGGCCTATTTGTAACCGGTCGCATTAGATTCTACAAGGGAGAACGATTTCAGGACGTCTAGATCAGTGACACACGCAAATTCGAAAGGGTTATCTATATCGAAGTTATTAGGTATGTTGGTGATAAAACTATAATACTCCGTATTAGATACAATTATAAGAAAATTTGTGAAAGTTCTATTGATTTCATTCACACCTACGAAATTACTAAATTTTGTATTACCCTTGCCAATACCGATATCACTGGCTACCCTCCACGTTTGTTCCGATCCCAATACAGAATTAAATCTTCTAGAGTAATAGTCTATCTTTGCACTTCTAATTTTAGCATTAAGAACCTTTCTTGCTGTCCGACATTCTTCGTAAAGATCGGATGTTTTAAAATGGTTCCATCTCAGAAAGACAGTGTCTCTCCTTTCAATTAATGACTTTATATCGGATGAGAACCTAGGCCTCGACTGAGCCAGAACAATTTTTACTTGCATCCGTCGTGCTATAAATCGTCAACAGATGTCAAGTTATATGTAAAATCTCAGTTAACTAAGCCGAATCTTTCCTAGAGTTTTTCAAATCTCGGTAGGAGTGTTTGTGATCCACCCGTTGGAAATACTTATATATTATCCTTATTTTATGACTCCCTTTACCCTTCTGGGTTATTTGAGACAACCTAAGTAACTAAGTAGGAATCAAATATTTATTGGGATCGATTATATAATCAAATGACTGTTATTTAATTTTTATAGCTTATTTCAAGCAATCGTTGATCACCCCTACGCTTCACGTGGTCCATTCTAAAAGTCCAATTTCGGCCCACCTGTTCTTAAATCTCGGCATGTATTTCATCAATGACACGTGGAATGTTATCTTGAAAGCCAGCAAACATGCTTGGTTTGGTCCTTCAGAAGACAGAACTCACGACTTCACGTACCCACCCACAAAAAATTGTCCAGTGGGGTCAAATCGCAGGAACGAGGAGGCCAATTGACAGCGCCACAATGTGAGATGAATTGATTATCAAACTCTCAATTAGTTCATGGTATCGCGTGCAGTGATATGCCACACAGTTCTTTTGAAACCACATGTCAACCAAATCCAAGTCTTTAATTTTGGGCACAACAAAGGTCCTGCTCATGGAACAGTCATCATCGCCTTCGAACGACTACGGTCCACTGATGCCGCCGGCCCATAAACCGCACTACACACTGCATATTTCAAGGTGCATTGGCATCACTTAAACAACCTCTGGCTACTCTTCGGAACCAGTACGGCAAGTCTGTTTATTGACGTACCCATTGAACCAAAAATAAACGTCGTCGCTGAAAACAATTTTTCGATAAAAAATGTGATCTTCCAGGTTCTCAAAGGTCCATTCATCGATAAGACGGTCACCCGGTTTCAGCTCCTGCACCAGCTCTATTTTGTATGGCTTTATACCGAGGTTTTTACGTAAAATCTTCCAGGTGGTCGAATAACACAATCACAATTGCTGCAATTGGCGACGGATGGATATATCGCGATATTGATTAACACTGGCGGACACAGCAGCAGTATTATCCTTGGTACGTAGTCTACGGATTGTTGGTGGTATAGTGTCCAAACCCGAAAAACACTCAGCTCTTTGCAAAAATGTTGTTACCAAATTCAGTTACAGAGTTGTTTGTCTATAGTTATTTCGTACGAAATTCAGCTTGATCGTCTTGAAAATTGTCGAAACAAATCGTCTTGTTGTCGGGATTCGGAAATTGAAATCACGTTTTGAATTGACAAGAGGGTTAGTTTGTTTCTGAGATGAGAATATATAACGAACGGATAGTCCAAATAGGAGTACCTTTTCATATCATATGTTATTTGGACACTGATAGAACACTGTTCGAAATATTGACTATCAGTCAGTATCATACCACCGCGGACCAAAATGAGTTGCTTTATGCTTGAAGACGTTTGGCCGACAAATCATCTCTCCTGGCGTGGCGCATTTTCATTTCAACATTTCTGGGGATTGGAAAAGCCGCACGTCATTGTCGAGAAGCCAATGCATCCACAGAGAATGACACTGGGGTGTGGCTTATTGAGTGAGTGGCACCCATCTCTTTCGACAATGCTGCTGGTAACGTCATTTCAATCAAGGGCGAGCTCTATAGAACCATGATTGGAGACTTTTTATGGACTGAACATATATGAACTTAGATACTCTTAGCTTCCAGCAGGATGGCGAGCCACGCCATGCAGCTCATCAAACAAAAACGGCTCCTGTAATATAAACAAATGGTTTCCCATTACATCCCATTAAAGATTTGTGAGAGCTCCTCACAACCAGTGAGCTGTGCGCTTTCTAGTTTTATGGTCACTGATTGGGTCTTATATTATTACACCGGTTCCAAACGGCATTTTGCTACACTTGCATCATGGCTCGATAGTGACTCCACCACTAAGAAAGGTGACCGTTTTCGAATGAAATCTAAGGTGGTCTGAGAAGGGATCGACCTCACGTTCTTCTTTGCAAGAGCCGCGCATACTAAACATTACACTACCGACAACCACCGACGTACAATAGTATACTGTTTAAAAGCAGGGACAATTCGCCTAAATAATAAAGTTACAAAGAAAGTAGCTAATAATAATGGGAAATAATAAGTTTGGAACGAAGTTCCTTATTGCGCGCGAAAAATTTGTTCCCAACTGCAATCTTGATAATGTCAGTCTTCACGGTCGATGTCGTCCGTGGCGGTCTGATGAGAACATTCAGGCTATAGACGCCAGTGTTTGCGCGGAAAGGATCATTGGATCGTTCGTCTTCGAATACGAGGCAGGAGCAGCCGCAATAATCAATGGAGAGCGTTATCGGATTCTGATAACGGATTTTGTTATCTCACTTCTAGCTGCTTACGGCATGGACAATTTTTGGTTTCAACAGCTCACACAGCCCGAGCCACCATCGCTTTATTGCGTCATTTGTTCTCCGATCGCCTAATTTTCCAAAAAATGGTGATTATGACTGGCTTCCGCTATCGCCCACGAGTCGAATAAGAACCAAACCTTCATAGACATGTACACTGACATATATTGGTAGCAGAATTCATAATTATAGACGCGTTGACGGACATGAATAAACTGTCATATGAAGTATTGTCAACTATAGCAAAGAAAAATCAACACACGAGGTGTTTTTTCGTAATCTAAGTATATAAGTTAACATCAACTGTTACGAAAAAAAGCCACAGAAGGCAATTATTTATTTAAAGCCAGAAACTAAACATTGTACTAAAGAAATCAATAAGCGTGTTTGGTGACACTGCTTGCTTATATAATCGCTTGTTTTGTATTAAGCACATAGAAAAGACATAGCGACACGAATCATTTTCAATAAGTTTATATATTTTTTTTAAGACATCTTTGACCATATTCAATCCTTTTCCGTATTTTCGCTAAATAGCCGTTTTCTTTGCAACTTGACGACCGATAATCGTTTGCTTCTAACCAAAACACGACTAATGTAATAGAGGAAGTGATTATGCTGCATTCACATTGCAACAGGATTTTCTCATTCGGATATTTCGAGCAAATTAAATTCTGATTATTGTACTCGTATTAAAAAAAAACAGATATTTCTTTAAAAGAAATCACCAAATACGATTCCAATTGTTCATTACTTTAATGGCATTTTGGGGTAAAACTTTATTTAAAAATAAACAAAGCATCGTTAAACGCGCGTTCGCAGCTGCTCGGTAGTAGCGAGATTTAAAAAATAAAAGCCACTATATATGTACAACCCGAGAGCATGGATAAAAATAAAACAAAAATGCAACCGTCGCCGAACAAGCCGAATGCGTTTGTTATAAACATATCCGGACGCTCTGTAGGTTTCAACCGAGTAAAAAGAGGAGCTCGGAAGAAGGACGCGTACCGGAAGCGAGACGTAAAACCCTATTGTTTAGAGAGTGTGAGGATCACAAATCATTTGTTTGGCCATGAGATATGAGTTGATATTTGTTTGTACATGAGCCTTTTACTACACCCCTGTCAAATATTTATACATATGTGCTATGTATCATGTTGAGTTGGAGTTTGAAAACTAAAATTTTTTGGATTTATATTTAATAACGGGTCCGCCAAAATGCTATAAAAAAAACTACTGAATATTTTCTCAAATTGGTTTTTTTATTTGAAAGGACAATCCTTCCGGTTAATAATGGAAAATAATTTCATTCAAATGGCTGCCTCGACTGGCCATGCATTAGCCTGCACGATCGGTCCAATTTTAAAGCACATTATCGATTGCGTGCAGCTGTATTTCGCCAATAGCTTCACGAATATTGTCCTTTAAAGCGTCAATTGTCTCTGGCTTGTCGGGGTAACACTTATCTTTGAGGGCACCCCACAAATAATAGTCCAACGGTGTCAAATCGCAGCTCCGAGGTGGCCAAACGACATTAGCTCTGCGGCTGATAATGCGATCTTCAAAAACAGGGCGCAAAACACCGAGAGTAGCTTCGGCTGTGTGGCACGTAGCGCCGTCCTGTTGAAACCAAATGTTGCCAATATCCTCCTCTTCAATTTTTGTGAACAAAAATTCGTTCAACATGGCCGGATAACGATCGCCATTGACTGTAACGGCCACTCCTTGCTCATTTTCGAAGAAAAATTGTCCAATTATGCCTCTGGACCAAAATCCGCATCAAACAGTGACTCGTTTTGGGTGCATCGGATTTTCAATGTATGCGTGCGGGTTTTCTGTGCCCCAAATGCGACAATTTTGCTTGTTTACATACCCGCCAAGATCAAAATGAGATTCATCTGAAAATATGATTTTTTGGCAAAATCGGCATCTTCTGTAAGTTTGCAAAATAATTGTGCTAGAAAATTGCACATAAATTCAAAAAATTTGCAAAAATTTTGGGAAAATTGTGCTAAACGGCACTTGGCATAGATTTTCAAAAAACAAGTGCAAACGACGCCATATTTTTTCCCGCTCTTTTGACATTTCTCTTCAGTAAGGTTTGCCATTTCATCATGGAAAGCTATACGAGCCAACAACGCGTCGAAATTATTAAAATTTACTACCGAAATTTGGAGTCATTGGCCTCAACTTTCAGAGCTAAATCATCTTCAGCGAATCATTTCTGGCTGAATGGCTTCGTCAATAAGCAAAATATGCGTTATTGGTCAGACAGCAATCCATACGTAATCCATGAGTCATCATTAAATCCTGAAAAGATTACGGATTGGTGCGGTTTATGGGTTTATGTGAATGCGAATCGTTCAATGATAACCGAATATTTTTGGCCCCAATTGGATAATATGGACTTGGAGGACATTTGGTTGAAACAGGACGGCGCCACAAGCCCCGCAGCGAATGCCAGAATCAGTTTATTGGAAACCAAGTTTGGTGATTGGCCGCCTCGGTCGTGCGATTTTACGCCGTTAGATTATTTCCTGTGGGGCTGCGTCAATTCTATGGTCTATGCCAACAAGCCAGCGACGATTGATGAACTTCGTACGAATATCGAACGTGAAATTGCCGCAGCATCGGCCGATTTATGCTTGAAAACCCTCGAAAATTGGGTTCAGCGTCTGGACTTCTGCAAGCGTGCCCGTGGTGGCCATGCAAAAGAAATCGAGTTCCATACATAATGGCATCGAACGTACATTCACAGGAATAAAGAATTTCATTGGTATCTAAAACCGGTTTTATTTTGTTCAAAAAAACGTTTGTAGTGCTCTTATTGAAAAACCCGTTCCAACAGTTGTGAACACACCATTATTGATTTTTTTCTTGTATGTATGTCGTATTTATCCAGCTGATTCAAGATACAGTTGATTGAAGAAAACATTTTTTAAATCTAAAATGCGTAAACTAAACGAAAAGAATAAAATAATAACATCAATGACACAATAACATAACGTAATAATAATAATATCACAACATACATGAGTAATAATATATAACAACAACAGGTCATATGGTAGTGATGTTACTTATCAAATGTGTTCGTTAATATCAAACTCTTATACCGAGTTTGTTACACTAGTAAAATACAACAAACAGTAAACATATTATTCGCGGTTGTATTGTCGTATATTAGTTTTATGTGGAAGCCAACAACAAAACTTGTACGACCAAGTACGACAGCTTGTGAATCCCCTAATTATTTATTTTTCACACAACAAACTTTTACCACTTTTTCGGGGTTATTCTCAACTTCTAAAATTATACATGTAACGTGCAGCTTGTAATTGAGTATGAGTTAACGTGTGTGAGTTAGGAAAAAAACGCGCCTATAGTGTTACTCCACCTAGCAACAAATTGATTCTTCTTGCAAATTAATATTATTCGTTGACAACACCCGTGAGTGTGTGTTGGCAATACTGCCGTGGAAAGCTAAGCTAAAGCTTTAAGCGCTTTTAAACTATTCAGAAAAGCTCACGTGGTTATTGTCTGCGCTTAAGCACAGACATAAACATGTTAGTTCATTTCAAACTGTACTAAAATCATAGATTAATGTCAAAGAATAACATACGAAGAGTGTGCAACAGTTGTGTTTGTTGGACAGGAAACCTTTGAACGTCACTGGATACTTGGAGGTAGCATAGATAGAGTTCGACTTTCAAATGGCAAAACTAGCAACATAATTTAAAAGACGTTGCCAATAATCCAGCTTAATTTAAAATGCATAATCATCAATCAAACGTCTATAAATACCTTTGAAATGTATTTAAAACATGGACTAAGCGGTATATACGGTATACATTGTTTACATTATAGAGCAGTATACATATTTGGGGATTGAAAACCATGGAGATTGCAATTGCAATACAAACGAAAAAGCAACCAGTAAAAAATAGAAAAATTAAATTTGAGACACGGACCTCATATTTGTACCACTACCCGGAGCAAAAAGTATTAAGTGTTTTTCTTTAGAAAACTTTTAAAATTTTTCTATAGAAAAGTTTTAAAATTTTTCTATAGAAAAGTTGTCAAATTTTTCTATAGAAATGTTTTAAAATTTTTATTTAGAAAAGTTTTAAAATTTTTCTATGGAAATGCTTTAAAATTTTTCTATAGAAATTTTTTGAAATTTTTCTTTAGAAATGTTCTCAAATTTTTCTATAGAAAAGTATTAAAATTTTTCTATAGAAATGTTTTAAAATTTTCTATAGAAATATTCTTCTCAAATTTTTCTATAGAAATATTCTCAAATTTTTCTATAGAGAAGTTTTAAAATTTTTCTATAGAAAAGTTTTAAAATTTTTCTATAGAAATATTTTAAAATTTTTCGATAGAAATATTTTAAAATTTTTCTTTAGAAATCTTTTAAAATTTTTCTATAGAATTGTTTTAAAATTAATCTATAGAAATTTTTTGAAATTGTTCTATAGAAATGTTCTCAAATTTTTCTATAGAAAAGTTTTAAAATTTTTCTATAGAAATATTTTAAAATTTTTCTTTAGAAATGTTTTCAAATTTTTCTATAGAAATGTTTAGAAACTTATGTTCCATAATATGTCATGACCTTGGATGGTTTCGATAAACCTGAAAATTTCAGTTTTTTTTTGTTTATTAATAAAATTGGCGCGAACTACACTTACTACAAACAACTACACATTTCACATTTGCATCAGCTGATTTGTTCGAAAGCCAGCGACAGTGTTGTATTCTTGGTAATAACAAATTATAATTATATGTGAAATTATTGTTATTGGCAGATTCTACAGATGATATTATTTATTAAAATGTTTGTTTTGATACAAAATGTTTACACTTTCATTCATACTCTCAAGTTTTAAAACAAAATTCGAAGCAGAGCGCCCCTAGCGGTCAGTAGAATAAACTGATTCGAACAAATACCAATTTGAAGTAGAAGTAAAACCTACTTCTATGAAAAATTTGAATTCCAATTTCACGAAATACATGAGAGGGCATTATATGCAATACTGTGAGTGGGAACGAGAAGGCTTGAATTACAAATTCGTTGCTGCCATTGTGAACGCTACTTTAAGCCGCATTCACAATGCAAGCGAAAATTTCGTTTTTCATGCTATCTCGTTCTCACACACAGAATTTCACATAATGGCCTTTCGTTATTTTTACAAGAATGTAACTCCAATTTATCGCTGAAGTTGATCTATTCCTACTACAGCAACATATTTGTTCGAATAAATAATGTACTACTAACCGGTAGATGGCGTTGTACTTCGAATTTCATTTTCAAACTTAAAAACATCAATGAAAATTGAACCCATTTGTGTAAAAAGACGCATTATAAAACGTTATTTTATTTGTAGAATCTTTTAATACCAAATATGTTTAAATACATTAACATTTTTTAATATTCGGAATACAACCCTGGTTGTGACATTTGCATCATGATGCAACTAATAGAGGTTGTGTTATAAGAACAATTTAAATGATTTGCTTTTCCTTCTGTTCAGTATATGAAGAATCAAATTCAAATGTATTTGGTTTTATAATTTCTGGCTTACTTTTATTCTTGACAAACATTCGTGTTAACTTTGACATGACGACAAAATATATTGTATTGTTGCCTTGATATATTGGCCGTAATACTGGTATCACCTGTTAGAACAAACATCTCGATTCGAAGTAAATTGTTGCTTACATTGCGAACGCCTACTGAAAATGTTGCTTGCATTGGGAATCCTGTAGAGTTGGGAATTCTAGTACATTCTACTGAGCGCTCTCTTTAGTTCAGCTTAGTAGAATGAACTAGTTCATTCATTTAGTTCACTAGTCCATTGTTTCATTTCAGTTCATATGAGCTGTGAGCTGAAGATCTTATTTCAGTTCAACTTGGTGATTTAGTTCAATCCGGGCAAATAATCGCAAAGAGGATGTCCTTTTAGCGGTTTCCCAATGTATTTTGGATACATATTGTGATAACTTTTTACACTAAATTACGATATAGCGATCGGATTGTTCCACTTTCGAAACAGTTGAGTTTCTGCAATGATTTTATATTTTGAAGCAAAAGTGGTCATCTGCGCTGCAGTTGATGTGTACAGCACGGGTACACAAACATTCGACAAATATGACAACATTAAGCAGTATGACAAAGAGAGCACGAACCAGAAAATGAAGGGGCGACAACAGCACAACTGAAATGCAAGGAATTGTGGAAGCAAATTGTGAAATTGTGGAACAGTGTGAACTAGTTCATGTAGTTCACAAGAGGGAATCGTACACAACTCTAGAATCCTGCTTTACTTTCTGTCACTTGTTGCTGATCCTTTCATTACACTCTATTGTTTATTCGCACTGCAAGGAGTAATATACTGAGAGCATAAAGCCGCATTCACAATGCCAACAATTTTGTAATTCGTTCCTTCTCGTTCGCAGGAATCACAATGCAAGTAACATTTTTAATAGGCGTTCGCAATGCAAGCAACAATTTACAATTTTGGCGCCAAAATTCAACAGCATTTTTGAAAGGAAAACGAAAGGTCATTATGTGAAATACCGAGAGTCCGAACCAGATGTTACGAATCACAAAATTCTTGCCGGCATTGTGAATGCAGCTTTAAGCCGTAATTTTGTAATTCAACCCTATTCTTCCCTATGAATTGGATCACTTTAGCTAAACCCCATATAAACCCGCAAAAATTGGGTTTGTTTTTGAGTCGGCGCTCCGTGTTCGAGATAGAGGCGGGTTTTCTAATATTTTCCTATTTTCGATCAAAAATAGGGATGGGTCATCTGAGTAACCCATTTCCCATCGTAATGTTTAAATGCCATTTATCCATACCCTGTGAGTAATGAGTAACGGCGATGTGTAATTTTCCACCGTCGTGGGTACCTACACGTTAATTTCCGCATACCCAGTTGGAATGGCTAATAGTGAGAGGAAGGTCCCCATCGTCGTAGGTAACTATACATACTTACTTATCTGGTCTCGAATAACACCGGGGGGTCAGGAACATTACAAAAGAAAGATAACATATTTTGCCAACCAGTTCGACCTTTTGTCTTATCTCGACAGTAGGTAATACCAAGGGTACGCAGGGATTCGTCAACCTGATCCCTCCAGCGGAGTCTTGGTCTTCCTAATTTTCGTCTTCCTTCGAGATCGGTTTCGAAAACCCTTCGTGCTGCTTCGTCTTCATCCATTCTACTAACATGGCCTTGCCAGTGCAATCGCGTTATTTTGATCCGGTGAACTATGTCAATGTCGGTATATAGCTCATACAGCTCATGGTTCATGCGACGCCGATACTCGTCGTTGTGCGATACTTTAGAGCCATACATTTTCCGGAGTATTTTTCTCTCGAAGACTCCCACAGATGTTACGTCTGCTTGCGATAAGACCCAGGATTCTGCACCATAGAGAAAGACAGGTTGTATGAGAGTCTGGTATAGCTGGGTTTTTGTTATTCGGGAGAGGGCTTTATCTCTAAACAACCGCTTACAAAAGACAAACCATGGTACCATGACGGTCCGGTGTCGCATGGCAAGTGACGAAAAAATGTTGCACATATGGCAATGCTTCAGGCAGTTGCAACGTGAGCCGCGGCAGAGTGTTATAAGGAGAAGAGGAGAGAGGGATTTGAAACGGTAGTAGAAAATAAAGACTGGAGACTCGTTTGTTTAAGAAGAGAAACCGATTTGGAAAAAGCGCGAGAGAGATTCTTACAGAAGTGCGATTGAAGAATGTCGCAGATGTGCATAGAATATTGCGAAAATGGAGAGATCACTTCTCTGCTTTACTAGTTACAGGAGACTTCAATATGTATGAGGGTGTGGATTACATAGGGGACAATGGTCTCGACTGCCACCCTCCTAGCGAAGCTGGAACTGCAATTTCCTGGCTTAAGAACAACAAAGCCGCTGGAGCTGATGATAAGCTACTAGCTGACCTGTTTATTGCAGACCTGATCCCACTTTATCAGTGTTGCTTTAGGCTTGGAAAGGCTCTTATCAACCGACTATTTTTATTAAGACAAATTCTAGAGAAAACTCACGAAAAACAAATTGATACCTACCACCTCATTGTAGATTTTAAGGCTGACTTCGACACGCCGATAAAGGAAAACTGTACCAAGCTATGTCGGAGCTTGGACACTCCTTTGAAGAATGACACTGGCCGACACGAAATCCTTAGTAAAGATTGGTAAAAATCTCACCGAATCTAGTACGAGACGAGGCCACAAGCACACGCCGAAAAATCTGTTGTTTTTTGTTGTTTGGATGCAAATATAAAGTATGTTTGGAGCTTGTCGCAAATATAATATACTTGTGTCCAAACATATTGTGTTTGCTATTCAATACTACATGTTTCAGACGCAATGATTAATATGTTAGAATATATGTGTTTGTGACCCACATATATTTATGTTTGTCATACAAATACAGCTGTGTTTGTTGCACTATCTATGCTCTCTCGAGAGCAAGAGAATAAAAAAGGGACAACGAGAGAGTCTATCTTGTAAGTGTGTATCTGTATTTTTGCATTATTCTCTCAATCAGTGAGTCATAAATATTCCTGAATATACGTGTACATTGCAGATGAAATCAGTGTTTCATATTTTAGCTGATGTGTTGCCTTTTAGTTTCATGTATTCAGTCATCAATGCTTCATCGGACAGATGATATCAAAAGCGCTTGAATGGTTAAATGGTTTGCGATGTTACTTTGGTTTTTGTGTATGTGTTTCGTATATATGAATGTGTGCTACCAAAGTGAGAAACGATTTTGAGGAAAAAAACTGGAAAGAGCATGTGTGCCAGTAAACATGATGCTGTTTACATTTAAACACAAGTGACTTTGGGACCTGCAAACATATTAATGTTTGAAGTGTGTTCCAAAGACATACATGGTTCCTGCAGAATATGTTTGGGAGAATATGTTAGAGAGGCGATCTCTTCAATATATTAACTGAGATCAGAAATGCTGCAGTCAACAAGAATAAAACTATCTGCTGATGACTTAGACATCATTGGGCGAAATCTGTGAGATATAGCTTCAGTATTTTCAGGAACTGAGAACGAATTAGCAAACGTGGGCTTGACAGTGAATGACGACAAGACAAAATTCATAGTTTCGACAATCAGAACATCCACACGATTGAGCGAACTGCCTGGTTTGCTTTGTGGCGCATGGGTCATGACACAGCACTGGGAGTTTTCGAGAAAAAAGTGCTCCAAAAAATATAGAGTAGAAGTGTAATAGAAAACGACGAAGTATCGACAACGGATGAACCACGTACTATATAATCTGTATCCCGACTTGCGGGAGGTATACCAAGACTAACGCGAAGGACTTCTAAATATAGGACGACCAAGACTACCTGCGAGAACTTGACGTTACCAACTGGAGGAGAAGACCTGAAGATCGAGCCGGTTGGAGAAACATGTTGTCCTTATTTTGTAAGGCTCATGACCTCACGAAGAATCCAATTTTATTAATCCAGAAAATTGGAAGGGAGATTGGCAGCTAAAGTAACCCTACGGGAAATTTAACTAGTTCCAACCCAGTCACATGCCTGGTTACCTCGGAGGTAATAGGGTAATAACCTGTTCTAGTTTTAGAACTAATGTATGTGGGGAACTGGTACATCTTGTATGGCGTTGTCCTCCAAGGTGATAGTTTGTTTTCAGTTCAAGAGTTCTGGTCATTAAACCAGTCTTTGAACTACACCATAAAGGATTTGTTTAGATTCAGTTATTTACTTCCTTTTGAGTAACATTCTTTCAGAGCCGCCCTACCATTTATTGCCTGAAACTGGTTCACTGTGCGACTTTATGAAAATTCGAGTTGATGATTATTTTTTAAATTCTAACCTCAAAATAAGCCGAAAAAATTGCATAAAATTAATCTATAACTCGCTAAGCTATCGCAATATTAAATATGGGGGGAAGACAATTCTATGGATTTTTATTTTTATAGAAAGTCGTAATATAATTCTTAGAGGAAACGCATTTAATTTGAGTGCTCGCACTTTCTTATGTCTAGGAGGAAGCGTGTCTTTTAGATCTAGTAGGTCTCATGGGTCCGATCCATTTGGTCATTGTCAAATTCCCGCCCTGCCAACTGCAGTTAAGTACAATTGACTCTTCAGTTTGGAGACATTCGCCCTCTTCACATATGTCAGGAAAAGGATTTTTAGTCATTTGACACCATAATTCCCGTAAGTAAGTTTCAAGTTCTGTACAAATTTTGATTTTTGTCCATATATAGACTTGCGTTTGTGTGCAAAGTTATTGGGTTGGTAAGAAAATAATTTCGTTTTATTTGTTCAAAGTAATTTTCAATTATTTTATTCCATACATGGGGCAAATTTATTATGTGACAATTATAATTTGTAGTTTAATTTGAATTACCTTTCGAAATGAAAGTTCAGAAAAAAATTTCAATTGTACTTATTTTCAAAGCATTTCCTTCAAATCTGGCGCTTCTGGGTTTCAATATTTTATACAGTGCAGGTTTATGAATTTGAAAATACTACGAGGCAATACCTATCAAATCCACAAACCTCGACGTATAAAATACTTTAAAAACAGAATTGCCAGCAGTCAAACAAATTCGAAATAATTACAAGCATTCCCATATTTCACTACAATTGGCATCTGATTCCACAACCTGCATTTTTATAGCCTGAGCAAATGCAAATTCATAATCTTTTAATTGCCATTGGGAACACTGGGAATACTTTTGCACTTGCATTAGATAAAGTAATGCATATTAAAATCCCAAATCTTTCATGCAATTTTTTGATTCCAGAATCACAAATACACTCGAACTAGCCGTTTTGTAAAAAAAGTTTCAAAGAATCCGGAACAAATGAAAATCAGAAGGTGCCAAATCATTACTATTAGCTGGATGTTACTTCCCATCCAAGATCAAATATTTTTTGTCGAGTCTGCAAAAGTGTGTGAGGCCTAGCGTTGTCGTGATGGAAAACCACGCCTTTGCGATTAACAAATTCAGGTCGTGTTTCTTTCAGTGCCCCACCCAGGTTTGACAATTGCTGACAACAGACGTCAGCATTTATGGTTTGGAAATATCGCAATTCAAAATGGAATTACTACCTAAAAATGGCCAAGTGGCCAACATAGCCTTGTTTTGGTGCAGTTCAGCGTTTGATGAAGTTTTGGTACGTTCATCGTGCTTGGACCAGGATCTCTGGCAGTTGACATAGTTGTAATAATCCATGTTTCATCTCCAGTGACAATGCGTTTCAAAAATGGATCGTTTGAGCAATACTTCGAAAGGGCTTATCCGCTTTGTCAGTGGATTTCCTTAAGCTCGTGCGGAACTCAAATATCAAACTTTTTGACTAGTCCATACTGTTTTAAATGGTTTTCAATTTTGTCATGTGCGACACCTGCAGCTTGTCTGTAACTTCTCGAACAGAAGCGTGTCAGTTAGATTCAATAACGGCTTTGATTTCATCCTCATCAACCTCATTTGGCCTACTGCTCCTGTGACCGTTTGTAACGTGATTTTGTCGAGGATTGAGTTAAGGTCAGTAATGTCCAGAATCTTTCGTTGGGATCCACCAAACCTTTCGAAATAAGAACGGAATGGCTTACCCCTTACGGGGGGTCGAATTCAGGTTCTTTTTGATCTTTAATTTACAAAGTAATCTGATTTCCAGGTGTAACGTCAGCTGATTCACTCGTCTTGGTTTGACAACACTCTTTCGGGGGGAATTGTCTTGGCTGGACAGCACTCTTCTGGGGGCACTTGTTTTGGCTGGACAACACTCTACTGGGAATAATAGTTTTGGCTTACCAATACTCTTCTGGAGGCAGGCTGCGGACTGGTTGATTTTAACATGATCGGGATCTCAGTGTCTTGCACACGCGATTATTCGGATTCACGGCGTAGATCGGTATCGGATATGCGGGATACTGGTTCGGTCTGTGCTTTTCATATCCGGTGAGAACGGTTCGGGATCGGTTATCACGGGATGGTATGGATGAAAACAGTAAGTGTAGAAACAGTAGGCTGGAACTTATGTGTACGAATAGTGAGCTGAAGCTCCTGTGTAGGAACAGTTAGCCGGAGCCCCTGTGTAGGAATAGTGAGCCGAAGCCACTGTGTAGGAACAGCGAGCCGAAGCCCCTGTGTAAGAACAATGAGCCGAAGCCCCTCCGTCTTTACTAAAGAACGGATCACAAAATTGCTCCTGTCCTTTGCAGAACTAGAGCGCCAGATAAAATGCTATAATCTTATCGGTTTGTGCGCTCGGAAGCAACACTGAGTCTAGTCGATCTTAAGATTAAGTACCATGGCTGTAGTGACGCAAATGAGAATTGCTTCAAAGAACTCATTTTTGTGTGGCCATTGAAACTATTTAGTTTGCTGCTACTATTTAGACGACGTGTATTTGACATTGTGAGTTTGTCAGTGAGTGTGATTGTTCGCGGTGTTTGGTGTAAGTGATGGAAGTTGTGTACGTTTAGGTGACGGTTAGACCAGGGACGTATGTATGTGGGTGTGAACGGTAGTTTCTGTATAGAATATTATGTACGGATGGATTACGACGTTAAGGTACACGTTTTTCATCACTATATTTCCAGAACGAAATTTTTTGAAGCAGCTTTGGTATATGCGTTCTGTTTAAGCATCCAAACCATACACGTCACAAATATTTGCACTGCCGCGGCTTTTTTGCGTTCTCGGAAATAAAATAGCAAAATATGACGAAAATGCTAATTTTTATCATTCATATTCACAACAAGATTTAAATGAAAAGTGACCACTGAAATTAATGTGACATATCACCAAGAATAAGTGACCGTCCGTGGTGCAAAGGTAGTGTGCGCTCCTCTTGGACACGAGATCGTGGCTTCGATCCCTGCTCTGACCACCTTACATTTCTTTCGACGACGCTTGCCTCGTTTAGTGACGCCGACATTATCGAGTACTTAGCCATAAAAAAAATTCTCAAAATACCGTTCGGAGCCGATGTAAAACTGTAGATCCCAACCGGTGAGAATGAACCTAGTAAGCACACAGCTCATTGCATCTTACCTCTCCCCAATCCCTTCATGGCATGCAATGGGAAACCCTTTTTTTGATGTGTTAACATCGATAGGCACGGGTAGGGTAATCTATCAAAGTGAAAACATGCAAACAACACACAGCATTAACATCACATACGTGGTTGTTGTACAAAAATAGTATCTGCCTGAAAATAATTAGGATGGTACTGATGTAGCGGCAGCGAATAAACAAGCAGGTCGGCGTCGCCAAAGAGTATTGAATAGTATAGAGAATTCATGGAACAAATTGTATAACTTAAAAGCACTGGTGACATCTGGCAAATGATTCAAAACGTATTGCTCTCTTTTTGTCGTAACTTGGTCCATTTGATGTAAAACATTAATGGCTTTTGAAACATTTATGCTTTTTGTATTGTTTTATGTAATAATATGGTCGAAATGGTGTATTTATACATAGAGAAATAGAAAAGAGCCGCTATGCCTCTCTTCGTGTTCACTTGATGACGAGGACGTAGTAGGCCATTTCATCGAGTTCTAGTTGCTTTTGCAAATGACTCTTTGGTTGGACCAAAATGGACAGAAATTAAAGGGAATGCGTATTTTCGTTCGATGCAAACAACATAAAACATAATTTAGCTGTCATTAGTATTAATCAAACACTTTTCAACTTAGTTTGCTGAATGGTCTAAAATCTGTATGTCTTCTTTGGTCTCTCATCCTATATCATTTCCCTAGTGCCTTTTCGATCAGCTGTGTCATAGAAACCCCCTGATTTATATTGAAATATCTCTCTACATGAAAGCGGAAAAGGCGTGCAATAAGTCCTCTATATTATTTAATAATTTTTATCGTCGCTCTGTTTATGACAAAACAAAAACAATTATTTCAGTGAGCTAAATATTGCTTTATTTATTTTAACAATATTACATCTAATGTTAAAGCAGATGTAAGAAAAAAGAAAGTACAATAGCAAAAGAGCGTTCTGCACAAAAACTATTATTTTTTTCTTGTTTTCCAATGTAATATTTACTAATGTGTTCATAGGAATCGAACAAGTACCGTGCAACAAAAAGCTGTTAACACATCGGCCGTGAGTTCGAACACTCACTGCTTTTTTATCACAAGTTTAAGCTTGAAATGTCACCTGTGAAACTTTAACAAAGAATTGGTCAGCTGATCACAAGCAATTAAAAAATATCAAAAACACTATTTATCTATATGAGCAAACCGATGATAGTTTCTTGCACTGACTTATAGTGAGACTGTACGGAGAATATTGTTTCAATACAAACCAACCTCTTAAAGTGCAGTTATGTGGGTCATTTTGGCTTTGACTAATTTGTGACATTCAAGTTGAGTTTTGAGCCTGAATGTGTTAAGGAACTTATAGTAAAATTCTATGAGGATTATTTTTGTAGTGCATTTTAATCCGTTACATATGTATATTTATATTTTTATATATTTTTACATAAAATTGCTGAACACATCCTACACCTAAAATATAAGGATAACATGGTTTCCTACGCCCATTAAAAAAAATCCAGAAGTAAACTTTCAAAATGCCAATACACGTGTATTTTTGGAACGAAGTTCCTTATCGCACGTTGCGGGAATGGGGCTAAATAAAAAATTTCTACCAACTTTTTTTTAACTACTTTATTGCAACCCATTATTATTAACTATATTGGGTATTTTTGGTTTGGTTTAAACGGAAGTTTTCTAGGTGGAGCCTGTGTATTACATATTGTAGTTTTGAACCCAAAAAAAAGTAAATTTCGAAAAGCCAAAGTACAAGGCTGGGAAATCAATGAAATACAACACTGAGCATGGAATTACATTTGGCATCACACTTAATCTTACACTCGTTCTTTTGGTTTGGTTTGTGTCTAGACTAACATATCGGAGGATATTTTTTGTTTAATGGGAAATTTTCTAGGTGGAGCCTGTTTATTACATATTGCAGTTTGGAACCGAATAAAAGTAGAAAAGCAAAAGAGAAACAAGTTTAAAAAAAAATATTTTCCTAAGTGCGTTTTGTTAAAAAAAGTTAATTTTCTCAAAAAAAAATTCCTATTCAACTGCCTTCTAAGGGTTAATAATGAATTTTGTCATTTTGCTGTTTCCATTAAAAATAGTCCACACAATATAATGAATTTTGTCATATTTCATCTTTTATCTAGCACTTGAGCTAAGATTTGTGTTTTGGAGTGTTCAGACACATATAGTGAAATTTTATGGCGATAATTTTTGTAGAACATTTTGACAACGCCCCCCGTCATTTTGGGGCAGTTTTTTGCGAGTTTTCACAACAAAAGTAAAAATTTTGGTTACACGTGACAGTTCGAGGGTTAATTTGTTCCACAAAAATGTTTATCTGAATCTTTTATATTAAACTTCTGAACATACTTAGTACCTCAGAAGTAAGGAACACACAATTTTGCATGCCGATATGTTGCAGGAAATTTCCGAGGGGCGGAAACTTTGACCCACAATAAAAAAAATTCTGATCAGATCTGGCAAAAACGCCAATACACGTATATTTTTTGTAGCCCTTTCTACCAGAATCCGTTGTAGCATTTCTATTGGTAGCATTTCTAACATATAACGACGTTTACAATTGTTTTCTTTATTTAAAACCGCTGTATCCTGAAAGTTTGAGTAATGATTTTAACTAGCAAATGTGCCTGTATTTCTGATCTGATTTGTGTCCTGCAATTCGTGTCTTTAGTTTATTTTTGTTGCCCCTACATATACTTTGTTACAAACCTCGTTGTCATTTCCTTCACATGGTATTTTATATATTATATTACACATATCAAATTTGTCCAAACTATCCTTTGTTTTACTAAATATTCTACGTATTGTGTTATATGTTTTTTGTGCTATCCTATAATTCTTGTCGTCAAATATTTTTGACTTCGCCAACCTATCTGTTATTCCAGGTATGCACGTTATAGACTTGTAAATTTTCGGTTCATTTGTAGTAGACCTGTTCGGTTGTCCTTTATCCTCAAATTGCCTTATCAGTCTGTTGGTAAGATGGTTGGGGAAGTTGTTGTCCTTGAGAATGTTTCTTATCCTTTCCTTATTGACCTTGTGGAATTCTACGTCACTTATAGTCAAAACGCGTTCTATTAAATTTTTCGCCGTATTTATAATCACACGTTTTTGATGTTTCGAGTGGAAGTTGATTATTTTTTCTGAAGACGTTGGTTTCTGATACCAACAATGTGTCCAAATAGGGAAGTTTTGAATTTCACTCTTTTTCCGTTGTAAATTTAATACTGGAGTGGAAATTGTTAAAAACATTTAAGATTGTATTTATTTCGCCCTGTGAAACGACACAAAATAAATCGTCTACATATTTTGTTAAAATTTTTGGTTTTATAGTCAATTTTCCGATACAAGAGTCCCATAAATTTTCCATAACGATGTCAGCAACAATTGTAGAACCTGGTGAACCCATTGGGAGTCCCTTTTGTTGTTTGAACATTTTTAAATTGACATAATTTTTTCACAATTATATAACCTGATGATGCTACACAATGGAGTAGCGAAATATCGAGGAAAATAAATACAAGAATTTGTATTTCTTGATAAAGAAAAGATCGAACTACAGAATAAAAAAAATGAAATTTTCTTAAAAAAGTACATTATCTTACAACAAATTGCCTTTTCTTAAAAAACTCTATATTCGTTATAGAGATAAGTACCTACTCTTATAATTGTACATGTTCTTCCGTAAAAAAGCTTTTCTTCAAAAAAAAATTTTACTTCACTTAAAAAAAAACTTTTCTTACAAAAATTCCTTTTCTTAAAAGTACCTTTTCTTGAAAATAAAATAATATCTTTTCTTGAGATAAGTAGCCTTCCTGAAAATAAGTAAATTTTCTTAAAAAAGTAACCTTTTCGTAAAAACAGTACCACTTCTTTAAAAAGTACCTGTTCTTAAAAAAAGTACTTCTTTGTAAAAAAAAATGCTCTTAGGCTTTTTCTTACATAAAGCACTTCTTATTAAAAATTGTAGCTTTTTCTAAAAAAAAACATTAGCTTTTAATAAAAGAAGTACCTCTCATTAAAGAAAGGACCTTTTTTGGGAATATATAATACATATTCTTACAAAAGGGACCTAAAAATATATATATTTTTTAAAAAATACATTTAATAAATAAAAAATTTCTTAAAGAAAGTTTGTCATTTTACAAAAAGTATATTTTCTTAAAGATCCATTTAAATTACAGTATTTTTCAACAGGCGCTTTAGGCGTGTTGGAACTAACTAGTACATAATATTTATATAGTGAAACGATCTTCGTTCCAACCGGGTGTTCCCTGACACCTCATTTAATTTTTACCTTCTCTACCAAAATTCGTTGTCAGAATCTTGTTAGTTTCGAAAAAGATTAATTTTATTCCACAGTGTAATTAACATTAGAAAGACCGAATAATTTTCCATCATTCACATCCACATCGCAATATGAAGGAAATTTTAAAAAATTTTCCTTTCACCGATTGGATTCATATGGTTGAATTCCAGTTTAGGTTTGCAGTGAATTCAAAGCACATTAAATTTTGAATGTAAAGAAAATCTGTCAAAACACTGGAGCTGGTTTAGCACTTTTTATCTAAAAACATATTAGCTACAAATCTATTACTACCTTTATACGACAGCTTATATTGAGATATCATATCGCGATATTTCAAACATGTATGTGTTACTTGCACGTTCTTTATAGACATATCGCGATATGGTATCACAATATAAGCTCTCGTATCAAGGTAGTAATAGATACGTAGCTAATATGTTTTTAGGCAAAATGGGGACAAATGTTAACAAATCTATTACGTTCACAAAAATCATCTCATAATCAACAGGCACTTTTTACTCATTTCGTCATGACTTCCCTACAATATTTATATTGGGTAATAAGTTTAAGAGATGTTGTCTGGGTTACATCCATTCCCAGTATTCAGTTCGCGTTGGGCTCTAAAAAATATTCCTGTGAGTCCTTTAGAAATACATTCACCAAAGAGAGCGCTTTTTACTTGTTTAGTGTCAGTAATTGACACTGGCGCTAGTGTCGCCTTTTGGATTGCCCAAATGAGAGTACAGAGCGGGAGAGAGTATGCCCACAATACAGTGGACGACGAGTCGAGCCATTGGAAATGCTTAAAATGAGTTGAAGAATTTTTACAATTTTAATTTCAGTTTATGTTCGATATTTGTGTTGATTGGTAACGGCAGCAAAAGTTGTGTATCGCCAGTAATCAAATTACGCGTTTTACTTGACACGGTATCTTCTAATTCACTGCATTCCAAAGAAAACGTAAGTACTTTTCGAAGCGTTAACAAAATTTTAGCGGTTGTGAAAACAAATCGAAATTGCAAAAATATCGCAAAATGTTAGAGAAAATCTAAAGCTGAGGTAAAAAACAACGCCCTGTGAAAAAAATTAATTCAGAAAATCCAAATAATTTGCGAAAAGTGAAGGGAAAATACAACAGAAACAAAGAAAAATTATAAAACGGTGAAAATTGTTCGTTCGTACTCGTAGACGATGTAATATGCGGCATGTCCTTTCGTCGGTGATGTTGTTGTAGTTTGTTGTTTTTCACGTAGACAAATACACACACAAAAAAAAGGACACCACCACTACGAAAATATACTCAGGCTGAATTTACATATATATGTATGTAGTATATAAATTTGTGTAAATACGCTGCGAGAATGTTGATGACCTAAAGTGTAATAAATTTGGAAAACGGAATTCAATTGAATGCAAACGCAAAAGTGAAATCCTGTAAAGTGAAGTTGAGGTAAACTCGTGAAATCTGCTGGGCTAGTAATCAAGAATTTCAAGTCGGCAAAACAAACAACCACAATACAAAAAAAAATAAAAATAAAAAATAAAAAATATTGGGAGAACAACACAAACGAAAATTGTGAGAGAAAATGAGAGTGGTGGAGAAATAACGGTAATTGAAAATATTTGTTCGATTTGCCTCGATGCCAAGTGAATGAATTGTGCGGTTGGTTCATTCGGTTCCTCTTAAGGCCAATCCTCGAACGCCTCAGACATTTGTAATTTATGCATTTGTCAGCATTTATTTAATGCCCTCATCCGCCTCCCTCCAAAACATCCTCGCAAGCCATAGCAAAGGCATCCTTAACGTCTTGTGTCCTCCATTGAAACCATAATAAGCCACTAAAAGAAGAAGCAGAAGAAGAATAGTGTATAGTAGCACAAAGCCAAATAAAGAATACAAAAAGAGAATAAAATTGGAATAAAGTATAAATAAAATAAGCAAATAAACAAGTGTAGTGTTTCGTGTTGTATCCTTGTATCTTTGTATCTTGCAACGGTATCTCACCAGTGTGTTAACTTCAATTCTGCAAAACCAAGTGTATGGAATCAAGTGTTATAAATTGTCCCACAATTAAATGTAATTAATTGTTACGTTTGTAAGTTCTTGTCGACGAGTCAATTGGAATTTTATACCCAAGGAGGAGCTGCCACAACATTTGCAACCGCCACAAGGATTTGGCCCTATAAAACGTGGATACATCTCCGGAATTGGTAATTGAAATGTTCTGAGTTGTTCAGTTCTTCTAGGTGATAGTCTGCAAACAACTACCGACTATATATTAGCATAATTAATTGACAAGTTTTATGGGTCATTATGGCGTTCGAAATTGCCGATTGACACGGATTAGCTGGAGTGTCGTCAGTAAAAATAAATTTATTTGATATATTGCTTACTATATCACCATTGGTCAATTACAATAACAATTTAAGGCCAGAGAAATATTGGTCATTATTTATGAAACTGACTGGGAATATATGAACGTATTTATATATATAATTCTAGCCATACTAAATTATAGTACATTTGTGTTGGTGTTAAAATACATTGCGGATATAGGATTGAATAAAAGGACATCATTTTAAATGTAATTAATTAATGCTAAATAATGGTTAGCAATAATAACATTTCCTTCCTCTAATACCAGCAATTATGGTTAGCACAGGCAACTGCTGGGGATAGGAAGCCAAACACTCGGATGTAATAATTGGGATTATTTATTTTTATTAGCTTCAGCAACTAGAGCGGAAGGATAAATGTGCTCTCAAGAATTTTTCTAGGATATCGAATTTTTAGACAATTCAATACACAAGACATTTTGGAATTTTGTACAGAATGCAAAGAAGGCCTTGTTTGATATAAGGAATTTAATGACATGTCCAAATGAATAACTGATATCGAATTTTGAGAAAATTCAATACACAAGACATTTTGGAATTTTGTGCAGAATGCCAAGTAGGCCTTGTTTGACATGAGGGATTTAACCGTATTTATCTGACGACGGGAAACCTGTCGGGAAATATCGAAAATAAAAGCAAAACGGCACTTGAGGTATCAGGGGACACCAGGTTCGAACGAAGTTCCTTTCGCTATATATTACACTCCGCTTCACTTATCTAAAGGCACTAAAAATTCCATATTCAGCAGCCTGTATCTTTTGCAATTTGTAACCGATTGAAGAATTTTAAAATGAAAATGGAAGCTAGAAATCATCAGATATAAAAATATTATGACAATAGTGGTTTCATAAGTGAAGAAGATTTTTTGAGCAATTTATAAAAAAAGCCCAAAAATGTGCTATTTTTTTTTTGGTTCACTTGAATAATACAAGGTGTTCCAAAAGAAGTCATCCGATGTTGTTTGGCTCTCATTTTTTTTAAATGAAAAACTTCGATTCTGTTTTTGATTACGTTCATTTGAACCTTTAGAATTTTATTGGTTAAGTTGAGAAAATGATATCGGTTAAATGGTCGCCGTCACAATTGATTACCATACAAGCTCGTTTTATGGCATTTTTCATCACTTCGGCGAGAACTGCGGGCCACAGATTCTCGCACTCGTGTCGAATAATGACCTTGAGGGCTTCCAGGGTCTCGGGCTTGTTTACGTAAACACGGAAGCTCAAAAAAAACCCACAAAAAAAGTCTGGAACGGTTAAACAGGGCGATCTTGGGGGCCAGTGCAAATCGCCAAAACGAGAGATGAGGCGACCCGGGAACGCCGCCTTCAGAATATCGGTTGTGGCTCGCGCAGTGTGTGCCGTTTCTCCGTTCTGTTGGAACCACATATCCTCCAGTCCTAATTCGTCGAATTGCGGCGAAAAAAAAACTCGGTTAACATGGCCCTATAGCGCGCACCGTCCACTGTTGTTGTTTGACCAGCGGCGTTCTCGAAAAAAATGGCCCGATGACTCCGCCAGCATGAACAGCGCACCATGCAGTCACTTTGAGCGGGTGTAATATAGTTTTGCTTGTTCACGTACCCGCTGAGGTGGAAATGAGCCTCATCGCTCATTATGATTTTGGTGGAAAAATCGTCCACTTCGTCCACGAGATTGAGGATTGCTTGGACGTAGGTTACACGCGTTTGGCGGTCGACAGGTGGCAGCTGATGCACGGACTGGACTTTGTGTGGGAACATGTGCAGGTCTTTGACCAAAAATCGCCATAGGGACGACCGGCTGATGGCTAATTGCGAGGCACGGCGTCTGGTCGATATTTCCGGCGACAGCTCGACATCCTCGGCAACAGCGGCGATATTCTCGGCAGAACGGGCGCTTCGGGGCCGGCCACTCCTGGAAACGTCTCGTGTGGTCCCATACTCTTCAAGGTTAGTGGCCAACGGCGTAGTGTTTGCGTAGTCGGTGTCGGACGGCCGGGAATCGGCGACGGTATTCACGCAGCGCCAACACAACAGATGAATTGTTACGCAAAAAAATAGACACGATTATTCCGCGTTCTTGGGGAGTGTATCGCTCCATGGCTTGTTTACTTGTATACTACATCTGTTTAGTCCACAAATGTCCAAACAGGTTTGACATTGGGGGCCATTTGCAAAAATGAGAGCATCTTCCAATAGGGTGGTCATTTTTGAAACATAAAATACATAATTTTAATAATAAATATAAATAATTTTAGTGAAAAACAGGTTTTCGCGTTTTTTTAATTTATTGTACTATATTTAAGAGCTATTAATAATAGGTACGACCCCTTTGTTTTAAATAACATAAAATACACGGGGTTTCATTGAGAGATAAAGAGAATTTATGTAATCCAACGAAATTTGATTCCAAGCATCCTTAATGGCCTGAATTAGTGTGTGCTTGTCATCAAATTGTCTACATCCTTCATAGACCTTACGAAATAACCAACCCCAGACATTTTCGATAATGTTTAGAACTGGCGAATAGGGTGACCAGTCAAGAATATTAACATTTTGGATTGCAATGAACTCCTTTACTACTATGGCGTTGTGTATAGGGGCATTATCCTTGTTGCAATATCCAATATATGAGACAAAATAGTTCACTGAACATCGGACAGGCCGATTCCAATAACGTTTTATAGCTTGCACCAGTCATTTTTGCACTTTGAAATTCAAGATCGGTGGTGCCATTGTAAGTAATAGCACCCCACACCATAACGCCGCCCTCTCAGCTGTGACGTCGGTTCCAAAAACGATTTTCTTTGCGCAAATCAGGGAAATAATAATTATGGCCATCAGGCCCATCGAAATTAAACTTCTTCTCATCCGTAAATACAACGGTTCTCCAGTCATTTACATGACCTCTTGGCTGCACATCCCATACCATGTAGTCTCTTGCGAATTGAAGCCGCTTTTCCTCACGAGGAGCATTAACTGGCGGTTTTTTTTGTAGTTTCAGTTATGTAAGATACTGACAGCTCTTAATTACTCTGCGTACTGATGATGACTTGCTCGCTTCCACTCCAGCTTGAGCTCTTATTTTTGACAAGGATAAGGCGGAATTAGATGCAATTCTGATGAGTTTTCTTTTCTCATACGTAGATAAAGACAATGAAACCCTTCGTGTCAAATTTTTTCCATACCCCCAGAGCTTCTTGATGTAATTGACGACAACTGTTGGGCTCCGTCAATTTTGTTTAGCTATTGCGTGGTTAGAATATCCTTCAGAAGGATAAACATCGATATTAATTTTTCCGATAGATTTAAAATTTTTTGTTTTGACAGTTTGACTCGTAGAATGATTAAGATGTAATAAATTGTAATAAACAAACGCTTCCTTACTTTAAAAATAATAAAAAAATAATAAAGTGTCTTTATTCAAGTGAACCAAAAAAAATAGCAAATTTTTTAACTTTTTTTTATAAATTGCTCAAAAAAAGTTCTTTAGTTAGGAAGCCGCTATTGTCATGATTTGTTTTAAAATCTCAAGGTGTCTAGCTTCCATTTCCATTTTAAGATTCTGCAATCGGTTACAGATTGCAAAAGATACAGGCTGCTGAATATGGGATTTTCAGTGCCTTTAAATAAGTGAACCGGAGTGTATGTACTAATTAGTTCCAATACTCCTAAGGTGCCCGTTGAAAAATATTATAATTTAAATGGATCTTTAAGAAAATATACTTTTTGTAAAATGATAAACTTTTTTAAAGAATTTTTTTTTCGAGAATGTTTTTTTTTAAAGCTTAGTTTTAGGTCCCTTTTGTAAGAATATGTTTTATATTTTCCCGAAAAGGTAATTTTTTAAAGAGAAGTATTTCTTTTATTAATGTTTTTGTTAAGAAAAATGAAAAAAATTAACTAGATCTTTAAGAAAAGATACTTTTTATAAAACGATAACCTTTTTTTAAGAAATTTTTTTTATAGAATGTATTTTTTAACAACTAAAAGATCGAATAATATAAACTCAAACGGATATAAATTTGAAATCGGTACATTCTAAACGCCAATCTCATGGCAATCGTTGTTTCTTTTTTGAAACGACAATATCTATGCAATGGGTTTCGATGAAAACCTGCATAGGAAAGAAATGTTGTGAATATTGATGGTTATGGCAAAGGATTGTTGTGGATGTTTTCGCACAAGTAGCAGTTTAGACAATTTCCTATAATATATGATGATATACCTAAATACTTGTGGATAAGGGAGCTGATGATATGCCTTGGTGGGCATTGAAATAGCTATATTGCTAACCATCCACCATAATAATCAATTTCACACATTTCTTAAGTAATATTTCTATTAAAAAGTACTTTTCTATGAAAAACATATTGATCTTGATCGGAACAATTATTGAAATCATGACAACTAAAAGATCGAATAATATATAACCTCAAATGGATTTAACAAAAATATTTAAATATTTTAAATATTTGTAAAAAAATATATATTCTTACGTCCTTTTTGTAAGAATATGTATTGTATTTTCCCGAAAAGGCCCTTTTTTAAAGAGAGGTACTTCTTTTATTAAGAGCTAATCTTTTTTTTAAGAAAATGTACTATTTTTAAAAAGAAGTACTTTCTGTAAGAGAAATCCATAAGGGTATGCATTTTTTTACAAAGAAGTACTTTTTTTAAGAACAAGTTATTTTTAACGACGTGGTACTCATTTTAGAAAAACTGTATTTTGTTTTAAGGAAATGTACATATTTTCAGAAAGACAACTTATCTCAAGAAACGAAAAAAGGGTACTATTTGATTTTTAAGGAAAGGTACTTTAAAGAAGTAATTTTTGTAAGATAAGATATTTTTTTAAGAGAAGCTATTTGTTTTTGAAGAAAATGTTTTTTTTTTGAAGAAATGGGAATGATTTTAGAATTAATTTTTTTTGCAAGAAAAGCTAAATTTTTAAGAGTAGTTACTTATCTCAAGAAAATTTATTTTGTTTCACAAAAAATATACTCTTTAAAGGAAAGGTAATTTTTAAGAAAAGACAATTTGTTGTAGGAAAATGTACTTTTTAAAGAAAAGGTACTTATCTTGGATGAGTTTTATTTATTTATTCGGCCGTTTTGTTGGTACTTTTTTATTTTAATATTCAAGCTCCAGACAACTCTATATTTCTATTAATAAAAATAGTGTTTTGTAAAAGAAGTTTTGCACAATGCAGCCTTATGATTCCTGGCAACACGTATAGCTTTTTCAGATCTGGCCACATATCTAGCCACAGATCTTCGTTAGCGGTTATTTGGAATGTTGCTTTTGAAAAATTCATCCAATTAAATGCAAACAAAATCTCATTTGAATTGAGCGTTCAGCACAATGTAAGTGTTCGAAAAATGTCTCAAGCAAAACACACAAGAAAAGATTTGCAGAAACTTCTTTCCGTCTCCAGAGAACCATCGGTTCCCATTAGACATGTTTTTGTTGTTGCAATTTTGCATTTTACAGAATTTTGAATTTTTCAAGAGCAACATTTCAAATAACCGCTGATGAAAATCTGTAAATTTTTTGCCAGTCTTGCACTTTGGGTTTTCTAATTGGGTTCAAAACTACAATATATACTAAATATTGGTTACAGGCTCCACCTAGAAAACTTCCCATTCAGCAAGAAATTTCCCAACATATGCGAGACATCTAGTTAAATTCTTTCTCTATGATCCAAGCCATTAGTCTAGACACAAACCAAAGCAAAAAGATAATAGTGGGCTGTAGCATAATAGTGTTAAAACAAAAGTTGTTTACAAAGTTGTAATTTTATTAAGAGATCATGATTTCTCCGGTTAGTGCAAAAAATGTTAATGACGCGGGTGGGATTCGAACTCACATTTCGCTGGACGATCGTTTCGATGTTTGTGAAGCATCATCTTCAGCAGCGTTTAGCCCGTTAAGCCACTGCGGTGTGTATTCATTATTTTTGTTTACATTTAACCCCCATACCGCAACGTGCGATAGGGGACTTCGTTCCAACTGTCCTCAAGCTCGAATAATTTGGTTTTGTTAATATCTAAATGTATTTTAAAAATTAGATATCTTGAAATGATAGGGACTGAAAAAGACTTACAGTTTTACACCGGTTGGGAAGATTACGAGGTTGCAATTTATATTTCAGGTCCAGCAATAAAAAAACAATCTTATATCACTGGAAATGGTTTTATTGTTCTTCAAAATATTCTCACATTTCCAATATATTTTGCATGCCCTAAAACCAATTTTTCCAGTTTGATTGAGAAACATCCCAAAACATGGGTTTTGAATGCTTCAACAGCTGCTTCGGGCATCGAAAAACGTTGACCACGCAGTAAAAAAAGTAATTGGGTGCCAAATCAGGGCTGCACAGCGGATGACCCATCATTTCAACATCTTGGGTGCTCAAATAGCCCATTGTGTCAACTGATGGCATTGTCCTGATGTAAAATGATCAGTCTTCTCTTGTTGATTTTTCTTATTTCTTCCAACACTGTTAGCAAACAGATGGTGACATACCACAAAGAATTGACCATCCTACGTTCCATTGAAAGCACTTTGGCCACATGACCGGTTAAATCCAAAAAAACCCGAAGATTTGCTTTGATGTGCTTCTTCCACGAACAACTTTTGTTGAATTTAGCTCGTATTGAAAGACACAAACGTCGATTGCTCTTTTGTTTCGCGGTTATATGCATAGATCCATGATTCGTCACCTATAGTGATTTTAAACACTGGATTTGAGATATCTCGGTTGTATTTTTTCAACATTTCTTTGCTCCAATCGACACGAGCCTTTTCTGAGCATTCGTCAAATTATGTGGGATCCAACGAGAATAAATCCTTTTCACGGCCAAATGAACATGCAATATCTTATTGATAATTGTCATACTAATGCCCAAGGAAACCTCAATCTCACGGTATGTCACATGTCTTTCTTACTTTATCACTCACGCACAGAATCGTTGGTTTCCGGCAAAACGACTGAAGTTGGACGACCTTTACGAAATTCCGCCTGGAGCGAACGCCGTCCGAGACTGAACTTTGGTACCAGCGATTTACAGTGGTTTTTGATGGGTCTTCATCAGGAAAATTCGAAACAAGTTGATTGAGACACTCTTGTCTCGATAATCCACGACGAAAATCGTAAAAAAATTATCGCACGAAAATTTGCACGGCTTAATTCCAATTTATGAGAGAGATGAATTTTTCAACAACAAAATACAACAAATAGTTCTCGAAAGATAGTTCTGTAAAATACAACAAATAGTTCTCGAAAGTGAACGGAAGTTCCAGTTTTTATCTGGCAACACTAACACTGCCAGGACCCGAAATATAAATAGCAACCGTACCTACAAAAAACTTTCTTTTTCTCTGAGACTATATTCATTTGTTCAGCTTTTTATTGTTATTATTTTATATTATTCATTCATGCTCAAGGCCATTAACAGAGATATAGTTTTTATTTCTTAAAATATTTTTTTTAGAATGCATTCTCATAATATCCGGCAAACCATATAGCCATTTCAGATCTAGCCAGATGAGCTGTTTTTGGGAATGATGCTATTGAAAAATTCATCAAAATAAATGCAAACGAAAACTCATTTTCAAAGTTTTAATTTCCTTTAAGGCTATAAGAGATCTCCGGTTAGTGAAAAAAATGTAAATCCCACTATGCAAGTGTTCGAAAAATATCGAAAGGATACATACAAGAAAACAATTGCAAAAACTTCTTTCCATCTCCAGAGAACCATCGATTCCCATTATAAACGATTTTTGTTGTTGCCTAAAGGGGCCCTTAGACCTGTGGATAAGTTGCTCGACTTCAAGTTGACATCAATTTCGATAACTAGATATCAAGTTCGATTTTGCCCTTACACTCTCAAACTAGTTGAGGCAACTTCATTTTCTTGTCAGATGTCGAAATGAAAGGTGGTGAGCGCACTGCGAAAATATCACAAATTTTACGAAAAAAACCCTTTTTTTTATTTTCTTTAAATATTTATAAATAACACTACAAATCATATTTATTTAGTTTATATTTTTCCGATAATGTTTAATTTATCTATTTTTTGGTTCATTTATTTACATTTTGCCGATAATGTTGCCTCATGAACGTTTCTCACCCAAATGCGTATGAAAGTTGATGCAACTTCCCCTTACACTGGTGGATAAGTTGGTATCAACTTCAAAAAATCAAAATGGCTTTGATTTTACATCAACTAGTTTGTACAAACCACCAACCTCACCTTACACCATGGATAAGTTGATGTTAACTTGAAGTCGCTGCAACTTATCCACAGGTCTAAGGGTCCCTTAATAGACAACACAAGTTTTACAGATAATAACAATTGCCTGTAGCTTCGTCGTTCTCTACGTTCATCAGGGATGATTGTTGGTTAGTTGGCCTTTTTATTGGTACTGTTATTATTCAAGCTCAAGCCCATACTTTATCTGTATAAATAGAGATATAATTTTTTATAAAGAAGTATTTGCAAATGCATCCTCATGATGTCTGACAAACCATATAAACACTTCAGATCTACCCACAGATCTTCATCAGCTGTTTTTTGGAATGATGATATTTTTAAAAAAATATAATATCTGTGGCGAACCAGAAAAAAAACTTTTGTGTCGTTTTCATTCAATTCAAGAATTGCAGTTTTAAAGTTTAAAATAATTTTTGAAAAATTATGAAGAGACACCAAAAAACTAATGGGTTTCCAAACTCATAAGCTAAGAATATTATTACATGTTTATTATGGAATATATCGGGAACATAGTTTGGGAGATATAAAGGATAAGATATAAAACATACATCCAACATCGTTTGCCAGTACATTCCATGAAGGGATTGGGGAAAGCTTCTTACAACCAGTGAGTAGTACGCTCACTAGTTTTTACACTCACTGATTCGAACCTACAGTTTTAGACCGATTCCGAAGGGTATTTTGAGAAGCTTTTTCATGGCTAAATACTCGATAGTGTCATCATCACTAAGCGCGGTGACTGTCGTCGAAAGAAATGTACAGCGGTCAGAGCAGGGATCGAACCCACGTTCTCATGTACAAGCGTCACAGACACCGACCATTGCCATTAGAGGATATAACTATTTTCCCAAATTACTTAGTAGTACTTTGGAGGTCTTACCGCGTAAAAACGCTCTTTGTCCCAAAACCAAAGTTTAATGAAATGAAGTCTTATAAACGTATAATTAATTTTTCCATGAACCGCAATGATTATACTACACTATGCAACATTTTTGAAGTCATCGAGCGTAAACCCTTTCTCATGTGAAATTTCTTATCGTACTTATCGAAACTAACAAAACCCTATTTGAGTTTTTCCAGTTTAGTTGCTGTTCGGATTTTATGGTCTCATGTATATTTTGGCTAAAACTTAACTTTTTCGGAAGAACATGTAATTTTTCTAACGGCTATATCTCGGAAACCAATTGGTAATTTGTTTTCCTGTCTTTGGCATAATTGTAGCTATAGACCAGGAGAAAAATGTTTAAAATAACGTAATCCCAAGAAACTATTTCTTTAACGACTAAAGTCTGTAGGTAACTTGTAAAAAATTCATAAAATTTGTACAAAATTTTCGAATTTTGTCAAATTAATTACCGGTTTTTATCGTTAAAAAGGTAGAGAATTCCGGCGCTGATGAGAACACGAAATTCCTTCTATTTAATTGCCGTCTAAGTTCCAGAGGTTGTATCCTTTCAATTACTGTCAAACACAAACTGAATGACGCAGCTTGTTTAATATCTGACGGGAGTCTATTAACAGATGGCAGTTGACAGAAGCAATCATAGAGAAATTTAGGGTAAAGTATTTTATTCTCTCATCAGACATTTCATTTCACACTCTTCGTCGTAGGTTTGTGGAAATGAGAGATATTCGACGAAAATTAACTTACAGTAGGTGGAGTAACAAGTACTGTTGACTTAACTTTTCCATTTCGTGTTCATATAGAACTGTGACATTTAAATGTATTTTGCACTTTTTTGTTGATTTTTCTCGTTAGTATTCATTTGTATTGTATTTAACACAACTATTTTGCCACAAAAACACGAAATTCAGTTTTTGTTGTTTTGTGGGACATTTTGTACTATTGCCTCTACCTGGTTTTATTGAACCCTTGCTTTCCAACATTCAATATTCACTTGCAACCATACCTATGACGATGAAAATATTGAGAGAATAAATAACTCTATCCTAAATTCCTCTATGGGAGCAAATTTGATTTTTAATTAGTTACGAGGGAAGTTGAACAAGTCACGGAGCAATCAACTAAATCAAGTAATTATGAGAATAAGATGAATGTTCGGATTATTTTCACGTTTCATATTGACATATAAAGGAAGCACGAATTGAAGGTCTTTGTAAAAACGCTTTCTATCTCTATCACGTTTTTAGGAAATCAAGAAAGCCTAATGCTCAGTTTAACAGTGAAACTTCTCAATTTAAATGCACTATGTTTGTCATTTAAATTGTTATTTAATATGAAAACTTCCTGTCAGCTTTTAACTTGAGCTTTTAAATGACGAGTGTGAAACTCGCCCTAAGTATTTCAAAGCATACATCGCAGTGCCTGCGACAATATTTATATTTTAAATGAATAACGTTAGACGACTGTCAGAATAACTTTCGCCATCCTCATAAAAACAGTCAATTGGCTTTAATACCCCAGTTACAGAGATTCATTGGCAAATGAATTTTCCAACTTAACACATTTTCAAAACTTTCACATTTAGGGCGAGTTTCACACTCGTCATTGAAAAGCTCAATTTTAAAGCCCACATAAAATTTTCATATTAAATGACAAACATCGTGTCTTTAAACTCCATTTAAATGCAGAGTTTTCAACAGTGAAACTGAGCATTAATCAGCCAGATTTAAAGATTTCCAAACATTTTGAAATCATTAAAGATTTCAGTTTTATTTTATGATAATTCTTTTTCCCATTCCATATTTCAAACCGCTTATGGCTTAACAAAGGTGTAATATTCAAAAAGATATTTATTTTCCTGCAAAGTGTAATCTAACTTAGACACGTGCCTCAACTCCCTACACCCCATTATTGTGGCTAAACAAATCTGTTATTAATAACCAGTTGTTTTGTTCAATCATAATACCGCTCGTCTCATGTTTCTTACATCCTTTGGATTTCAATCAATCCCATAACACGGATATACATATAATTCCCAAATGAAATGTACTGCGATTGCTTGTCTAAGTTAAAACACGCTGCAACATAATGTCATAATCAGGTACATGATTTGTATACAATTCGAATGCAATATCCTCGGGACATCATTTAGCGTTGTGATTTTGCTGAAATTGCATTAAATTGGGATTCCTATATATTTTAATTACTCTACTGAAAATGCCTTCCGGCCCGTAAACGAATTTGTAAGTAAGTCAAGAGCTTTTGTCAAAGATAAATTCAGGATATCTTAGATACAAATATAATATGTTCTTGTTATATTTATAACTTCTGGCATTTTGTATTAAAAATACCAATATTAATTCAAATCATATTTCATTTGTACTATTCCTGAATGGGAACTTAATATACATTTGGGGAATGCAAAATATAATTGATAATAATTTGTAATTTCATGCTGAAAATTTCGATTTTGGATTATACTTTTTAAACATAATTATATGAGATTTGAAACATTTTAATATTTGAACTTTGTATTCCTTATTTTGATTTTGTAACTAAGAATTTCACACTTAAGATTTCGAAGACGAATCCTTTGATTTGGAATGCGATGTACGTGAATAAACTTTATGTGTTTGGTGTTTTTCGATTCCCAAGACCAACAACAATATGGTAATTTGGGATTATATTGATCCACAGATGTCACTCCCCAATAATAAAGATACGAAAGATGAAATTTATGGGGAAAACACCTTTCATTTGATTACCCAAAATTGAGGAGTCGCAGAACAAAGCGTGACTTCTTGCATTGTTTACAAAATGTTGTTTTGATGGGAGCAAGTCCAGTTGTAAAACACGTTATTTTAGGTTAAAATGTTAAAAAAAACTTTGTCGGAAACCGATATTTTCTGAGTTATGGGCCTCCAAAATTTGGATATATGGCGGTATTAGGTTAAGAAAATTGCCTTTAGTGATTGGTTTGGTCGCTGCTTTGTATAATACAGGTCAACATAATTGAAAAATATTTAATGACAATTTTCGCTAACTTGCTTAGTTATCGAGATATCGGATAAAACAACTTTTTTTTTTTTTTTAAAAACGTAAAGAATGTGAGAAAATGGGACCTACGTTGCTCGTACCGTCTGGTAGACCATTTTGAAGTCGTTAAATTTATATTCCACCTAGTCGCCCGGCCGTCCGGCCCGCCTCAAACAGATGGGTTCAAATTCCCTCTGTACATTAAGTCGATGTGTGGCAAAATCAGCTTTCACTCTTAATTTTTCGGGATTTTAAAGGGTTACAAAGATAAATAAAGTGTCATATTTTAGCTGCAGGTCCCGCCTTTCTGACATAATTGTCAAATTAGCATCTTCACATTGACAATATTCGGAGATAATAGCCCTTTTCCAGAAGAAGTAGGGGTATAAAAGTCGAATATCATGAATTCGCTCGCAATGGGTTAATGATTCGTGGATCTAAATAAGGCTAAGCAAGCACTTTAGAGATAAAGCCCTCTCTCGAGCAACAAAAGTTCAGCAGTACCAGACTCTCATTCAACCTGTCTTGCTTTCTGCTTTATGGCGCAGAATCCTGGGTCCTATCGCAAGCAGACGAAACATCTGTAGGAGTCTTCGAGAGAAAAATACTCCGAAAAATTTATGGCCCTATAGTGCACAACGGCGAGTATCGGCGACGCATGAATCATGAGCTGTATGAGCTTTATCCTGACATTGACATAGTTAAGCGGATCAAGATAACGCGATTGTCAGTAGAATGGATGAAGACGAACCAGCACGAAAGGTTTTCGAAACCGAACTCGAAGGAAGACGAAAAGTAGGAAGACCAAGACTCCGCTGGAGGGATCAGGTTGACGAATCCCTGCTTACACTTGGTATTGCCAACTGGAGAAATAAAGCAAAAGATCGAACTGGTTGGCGAAATATGTTATCTTCGTTTTGTAAGGTCCCTGACCCCCCGGGGTTGTTCGAGACCGGATAAGTAAGTAAGTAAGTAAGTAGGATCTAAATACGCAGTTTTAAAGACATCTTTGTAAGCTTTCCAACGATGCCCATATTGTGGAAGATATTGTAGGTTATATGTTCAAACTTTGGGGGCCCGTAATCAGGGAAATATGGGCCGCCGCCAAACAAACATTTGCAACTTTTCTGTGGATAAAAAGTTGTATCCATTTACATCTTGAGCCCAGCGATCATCAGCCCATTCAACAAAGCAACCACGCATTTATTGGTCTCGGGTCTACAGTTCTTGGAGTAATTGAATTGTATAAGCCTTCATACCGAAGTCTTTCTGCGAAATTCAGCACAGAGAAGTGCGAGAAATGCTCAATTGCTGCGAACGGTGGCAAGCTGATATTGATAGCAGTTCATGGACTCTTTCAGCTACAGCGGCAATATTTTCCACTGACCGCACTGGATGAACACGTAAACGAGTTCTTTTGTCCAATTAGGACGCCCATTGCAAATTGGATCACAAGGTGTTGCACAAACTGCGTTGATGACACTCTATTTCTATCAAATTTGGAGTTGAAGACTCAGAACTTTGGAAGAAAGTTCTTAATATTCCTTAATTTTCTTCAAGCGTAAAGTGATCTATTTCGTAAATTTCTAACCTTTAACTAATGTTCTGTCACTTCATAAATGTCAAAAAGTTCTAAAAGGGTAAAAGTTCAAAGTGCGAGAAGAATCGTTTGGAAAGGTTAGGAATGTGCAAAAATATTGAATTGGGTAAAAAGGGTAAAATGGTGGGTGGCGAAAAGGGTAAAACTTTAAAATGCGAGAAAAATCGTTTGGATAGGTTAGGAATGTGGCAAAAATTGGAAATGTGGTTAAAAAAGAGTAAAACGGGTGCGAAATGTCTAAAACTAGAAAAATAAAAAAGCGAGAAAATCGTTTGAAAAAGGTAAGGAATGAGGCAAAAATTGTATATGTGGATAAAAAGGGGACAAAATGCGAGCAAAATCGTTTCATAAGGTTAGAAATGTGGAAAAAAATTGAGTAAAACCTGAAAATGCGATCAACTCGTTTGGAAAATTGCGAGTGAGAAAAGTATATGATGAGGTAAAATTGCAAAATAGATTTTTACCGACGTGTACTATATTTAGCATGTTTCAAATCATTCCAAACGGATTTCCTCGCATTTTGAAGTTGTACCGTTTTATGCCACTTCTACAGCTTTTTAAACCACTCACATTATTTTTAATCATTTAATCAATTCTAAATATTTTTGCCGTTGTTGCACGTTGTACTATTTATACCAATTTATCCCCCATTTTACCCAATATTTGTAAATATTCCAAACGAGTTTATCCGTTTTTAACCACGTACCCTTTAGTTAATATATTGTCCAAAACAAATTTTGGTCTGCCTTTATTAGATTTATTTAAACTGATATTCCAATTATTAGTTGACCTCTAGACCCAATCGTTCCATACTAATATTCCCGTTATTTGTGGGTTTTCATCGCATATACTATTTACTTAATATAGGTACATTCCCCATTGTTCCATCCGATTTTTTAGTCGTTTCATAATTCTGACCTTTCTGATAGACGTTTATTATTTTCTGGACCTTCCACAACATTCCCATCGATTTTTGTCGCAGTTGCCTCTTATTCACATCCAAAAATTCCACTGGCGAATCGAAAAATTCTGCAACTCTTCCCTATAAAGCTCTCACTCCCAGTAAAATAAAAGTTAAACTCCGAATCGGATTTTTATTTTTTATACAGGATTCGCTCGGAGGCGAATTTGAATTTGAAAGTAATACGAGCCAACACCAACCGAATCCACAAACCTCTACCAATAAAATGCCTGGCGGCTTCGATGAAACAGCTGTTCGACTTGGTAGTAGAAAATAAAGTTTAATGATAGAGTAGAGTTTAATGATAGAATGTTTTAGTTTAAATTACGTTTAATGATAGAATGTTTTAGTTTAAATTACGTTTGATTAACAATAAGGTCTTTTATATTATGTTTAATATTTGGTTTGCAATCTAAACGTCGAATTTCAGTGACTTTCAAAGGTTTCCTGTGATAGAATAACAGCTGCAGCACACTCTTGGTATCTTGCTCGATATAAAATGGTTTAACAATAGGGTTGTCAGCAGTGAAACAAATTCAAAGTATCAAAAGCATTCCCATATTTCATTCCAATTGGTATTTGATTCCACAACCTGTTTTTTCATTGCATTAGAAAATGGAAATATAAAGTTTTAAATTGCCATTGCGGCCAATGGCAATTCTTTTGCATTTGTATTAGATAAATTAATGCAAATTAAAATCCAATGCAAATTAACAAATCCCAACACGGAAATACAAAGATTAATAATATACAAATTTCGTATAATTTACTTTACAAATCTTCTTATAAATTCTTCGAAAGCATCCTTAGTTGCATTACATTCCATCCAATGATTACGATTTATTAGATTGTGTTAAATCAAATCTCCAACTAGAGGACTATTGAAAGTATAATTTGGTTGGCACAAAGGAAATAGCAAATATTAATATTTCGAAAGGCAGGACTAGATACATTAGATTTCAATTTATCCATAAGCCAAACTAACCAAAAATTATTTTTTATTCCCAGAGTTGTAATTTCCTTTAGGCTAAGAGAACATGTTTTCTCCGGTTAGGGAAAAAAATGTAAATGTCGCGGGTGGAATTCGAACTCACATTCGCTGGGCGATCGTTTCGATGTTTGTGAAGCATCATCTTCAGCAGCGTCTAGCCTGTTAAGCGACTGCGGTGTGTATTCACACTAGTCACACTAGCCACACAAACATCGAAACGATCGTCCAGCGAGTTCGAATCCCACCCGCGGCATTTACATTTTTTGGCGTAGAATACGTCTTACCTTACGGTATAGGGAGTCATGTCAGATTGTTGTTGTTGTAATCTTTATTTCATTGATTATGAGGAAACGGCGAGATAACTTTTTTTAAAAATTTTTTTGTAGGTAAATGAAGATGTTATCTTTCGTTTGATATACATTTCATATTGGTTGATATCTTCCTAATATTTAAATTTCTCAAATGAAAATTGTTTAAACACATACACTCAAACATATGTGTGGTGTTTGGTTGAGTGTTTGAGTAGCGTGAACACAAACTATGCTGCTGCTTCAGTGGGGACACAAACCTTCGGCTGTTGTTTTGGTTGATGAAATATTGAAATTTCGTATATTTACTTATGTATTTAAGTGAAACAATATGTTAAATGTGAATTTGAATTTAACATGGATATATAATTTTAAAAAATATATGAAAATATACATTTTTATGTTGAATGAAAGTGCTGCCAAGTAAGCAAAATAACAATGCTGCGTGATGCTGTTTGACAGCAGCTGACAGTTGACTTTTAGTAAATTAAAATAAAAACTATTCTATTAGACTATTAGATTTCGAATATAATCCAATACATTTAATTTGGATTATATTCGAAACGATGCTCCCACAACTATTGATAACACAACCATTGACTTAGCTTTTGCGAGAAATTTGAATGTTAATTTAAAAACATATTTATCCTATTTTTCCTATCATATTATCAAAAGTAACTTTCAAATAATCAAATTGATTTGCGTCTGTTATTTATCATTTATCCTTACTCTTTTAATCTATAAACATATTTATCCTATTTTTCCTACCATAAGCTTAAGTATATTATCAAAAGTAACTATCAAATAAATAAATTCATTTGCTTATGTTATTTATCATTTATTGTTATATATGTTTTCTGTCTTATCGGATGGCGTATTCTACGTTAAACTTAATGGCCGTGTCTCTGACACAGCCCGCAGGGACAGTCCGTGGCCGAAGGCCTCGTACAACTGTCTGCTGTATTTTTTTTTCACTAACCGGAGAAAACATGATCTCTTAGCCTAAACGAAATTGCAACTTTGAAAATATCGCGGATCTGAAAACAACTTAATTTTTTATTTCATTTGGCAGCGTTAATCAGATCATATAGCCATGTATTTTTGTTTTTAAAAAAAAGTTTAAAAAGTCATATCCCTAATGAGCATGCTCAAATTTGGTAATCTGTTTTCTAGCTCACGAAACCCATGTCAGTTTACAAACACATATTGCCAGCATGATAATGACGGAAACAACCATGATACTGTTGGAAAATTATACCGAAATTTACTATGTCATTTCGAAGCGCACGTGTGTACATAATAAAGGATAGAAAACAAAACAAGTAGAAGCAAAATAACTTCTGTACAAATTCTTATGGATTAAGGACTATAGATTATTTCCAGCTAAAATCTGCAATTGAACGGAAAATGCTTTGCTGGAAGAAATATGTGTTATGTAAGAAATATTATGTTTCCGGATGATGGTTGTCTCTAAGACATATGTCCAGAAGGCACTATGTAGAAGAAATTCGTCCGAAATATGTTTCTTTTTTAGAAATTCTTCCGGATCACATACCACTCCGCCATATCTGTAAAATGCTAGTCCGGAAGAAATATTTTGTTTTATTTTTGCAGAACACCCACATCCAGAACACACATTCCTCTTAAAACGAAATCAATGAGCCAAATTACAATTTTAACAAATGCAATAGTTACAGATTTAATCTTGGAATTTGGTTAAATACTGTCCCATCCCCAATCCAAACCACGAAGAAAGAATAAAAATCAGAAACGGCTTTTCGTTTTATGCGTTAAACTGTTTGTGTCAATACACCACAAATATATAACGGGTTTTTCAATAAGAGCGCTACAAAAGTGTTTTTAAATAAAACAAAGCCGGTCTTAGATACCTATGAAATTCTTTATTCCTGTGAAAGTACGTTCGATGCCATTATGTATGGAACTGGATTTCTTTTGCATGGCCACCACGGGCACGCCTGCAGACGTCCAGACGCTGAACCCAATTTTCGAGGGTTTTCAAGCATAAATCGGCCGATACTGCTGCAATTTCACGTTCGATATTCGTACGAAGTTCATTAGTCGTCGCTGGCTTGTTGGCATAGACCATAGACTTGACGTAGCCTCACAGGAAATAATCTAACGGCGTCAAATCGCACGACCGATGCGGCCAATCGACTGGGCCATTTCGTGAGATAACACGTTCACCAAACTTGGTTTCCAATAAATTTATTGTGGCATTCGCTGTGTGGCTTGTGGCGTCGTCCTGTTGGAACCACATGTCCTCCAAGACCATATTATCCAATTGGCGCCAAAGATATTCGGTTATCATTGAACGGTAGCGATTCTCATTCACAGTAATGTGCCGGTCTTGATCATCACGGAAGGAGTACGGCCCAATGACGCCGCCGGCCTATAAACCGCCAAACCGTAATTTTTTCGGGATGCAATGATGACTCATGGATTACGTGTGGATTACTGTCTGACCAATAACGCATATTTTGCTTATTGACGAAGTCATTCAGCCAGAAATGAGCCTCATCGGACGTATAAAAAATTGGATGTAGCGCTCTTAAAGTTGAAGCCACTGACTCCAAATTTCGGTAGTAAATTTTAATAATTTCGACCCGTTGTTGGCTCGTATATCTTTCCACGATGAAATGGTAAACCTTACTGAAGAGAAATGTCAAAAGAGCGGGAAAAAATATGGCGTCGTTTGCTGTCCCTATCGATTTACTTTTGTAGCGTCTCTGTTGAAAACCCCTTTACAAACAATAAAATGAAAGCAAGTCCAAAATTCGGTTAAATTTCACAGTTATTTATCAAAACGACATGAAAAATTGAAGTCAACAATTTTTGTAACTCCACCTGGTCTAAGTAAATTTAAGTCAAATAATTCTGTATTGCACCTACCGCACCACGAATAGTGTGAAAGGAAATGCCAAGTGAGATGAATGACAGCTCTATATGACATTATTCTATGAGTTTCTGTGCTAAATAAAAATGTATGAAAATTTTCAGAAACACAATGACACAAAAAGAATGAAGTAGAAATCCCGGGGAAGTGATCCTATTTTTATTATAGGTGTTGTCGAGCAAAACAAGAATCCATTTGTGAAATGCCCAAACACCCCTAAAATCTTGACATACGGATAAACAACCGGGTTTCCGTACCTTTTGCGGTTATTAAGCGGTAACTTAGACAACACTGTGCAAATTTATTAGAAAATTGTTGGAAAACATATGTGGGCTCAACGGATTTACACTAATTCGGGTCCTACGAATCGAACTGCATCATTAGTTTTTTGGCCTATAATGATGATTTCATACAGGTTTTTTTTAATTTCTTACTCAGAGGCTGCGATTTAGAGCTCACTTTTTGATACAAGTTTATACATATATCACCATTACACGAGAACACCTCATCCGATTGTTTTTAAATAAATTTAGAAAAATTTCCCTAGATAAACAAGAGTTTCACAGTTATAAATAAATTTATGAAGAAAAAATAAAAAAATTTCGCTTAAAAAACAAAAATTGTGAATGGAAAAGTTTTTATAAAACCATCATAATAGAGTAAGTAACTAATGAAGCAGTTCGATTCGTAGGACCCGAATTAATGTAAATCCGTTGAAACCACCTCTGTTTTTTTTTCGACCTGCACAGTGCAATTATCCATCGATTTTCAGTTCCGCAGAGGGTTTGGGAAGAAGGAACTTACCCCTTTCGAATGAGGAATATATTATTTAAAAAATTTTAAGACATCTGCGTGCATTTGTCCAAGAAACACATTCGGAATCACATTCAACTTTGGTGATCTTTTTACACATTATTTAATAGGGAAACCTCACTACTGTTGAATTTACTGAAAGCTAATTTTCTAAGGAGTACAATGCAATTAAGTTTTTAAAAACCCTTTGGTAATTGACTAAGTTATGGAAGGGTTCGTTAAACCTAATTTTTTGCCTAACCTATTTGAGGCTAAACAGAAGGTACATGGAAAAATTTTAATTTTTTTTTTATTTTATTATTGTTAGCAGTACAAAAAGGCAGACAATTCAAAAAAAATATCTCCCAAATCTACTCATATGTCGCAAATGTGTATCATGTTGTTGCAAACGAGTTCTCTTTTGCATCAAACGCGTACAAAATTATATTTACCACATATTTAAGAAAACGTTTGCGATAACTGAAATATCTCCAATTCTCTCTCTTACACACCCATGCATACACATAAAAGTGAGCACACCCTGTAATGCTTCTACCTTGTTAATATATCTTGCATAGACAAATGACGCGTTGTAGTTTGCTGCGCTTTTAGTTGATATTTGAATGCAAAGCGAGACAGACAGGAACCTTTTCCGCTTTTCGCAAACGTTTTTTCAGCTCTAATTTTTCATTACTCGTTTACTGCAAACGTTTTTCAGTTCTCGCAAACGTTTTTTACTTAGGATCAACTACAACTCGGGTGCTGCAACCGAAGGAACAGATGGCGGAACCGTTTTTCGTATATCGCATAGGTTTTTTTAGCTCTCATTTCTCATAACTCGTTTACTGCAAACGTTTTTCGGTTCTCCCAAACGAAATGACATGTAGGGATTAACAGAAGATGGTATCTCCCAACTACAGAGGAACGAGTTTTTTCTTTGCGTAAATGAAAATGAATGAGAAAAGGACTTCAAAATTTCACAGCGGACAGAAATGGCCCCTGGTTATTGTGTTCCAGCAAAATTGTGAATTATAAATCTTATGTATTTTGGAAACAATATGTATGATTTTGGTCACCTTCTTACCTGAAATCCTAACAAGAACAACTTACTTTCTATTCCAGTATCCACATAACTCCACAACATTAGTTAACTTCTTATTCATGTTAAATTCTTCATTTATAAATGTCTAATGACATGAAATCGAAATACTTACAATATTACAACTGGATGACGAAAATGTCAGTGAAAGGGATTCCACAAGAAAATTCATCTCTGTGAATGACAATGCGGTGGTCCACTCAAGACGCAGTGTGAGCATGTAATCAAACAATGTGCACAAACTAATCGGAACTCATGCTCTGGAAGGACTAGTGTGTGGTTCGTTTCAGAATTTTGGAAAAGCTAATAGATTTAGCTGAATGTGAAGGGATATGTCAAAATACTGCTACTGATTTAGCATGATGGCAGAGTTAGGACATTTAATTTTGTGTGTAGACACACACATGTAGATAGTATGTAATTGTGTGGGTGAGTTTGAGTGACATAATGTTGTAGCTTCTGAACAACATTGAAACATTTTCAAAGTTGTAGTGACTCATAAGATTTTATGTTTGTAAATACAAATGTAGACACTCAGAAATTTATTATGACATATATATACATAGATTTGCGAGTACATATATACATATGTATGTATATACAAATGCTGAATTAATAAACAGTTGGTAGTAAGTCAAAATCCCTCATGAACACGAGCTGTGAAGTATGAGAGATGTAAATGTTTAGACCATAGAGTAATGTCATATAGAGCTGCCATTATTCTCATCTAACACATTTACTTTCACACTATTCGTGGTGCGGTCGGTGGGATAGATAGTTATTTGACGTAAATTGCCTTACACCAGGTGGAATTACAAAAATTTGAAACTTAAATTTTTCATGTCGTTTTGATGAAAAACCGTGAAATTGAAACGTATTTTGAACTTTTGTGTTATCTTTTATTGTTAGTATATATTAGTGCTGTATTTACACCAAAATTTTAACGCACAAAATAAAATGCCGTTGTTAATTTATTGTTGGTTGGGTTGAGCCATTGCCTCTATCTGGTATTATTAATACAATTCTTTCCAAAATCCAACAGCCCATCTGCAACACACCAAATGTTAGCAATTTATATAGTTTGGAGAGTTGGTTACTCTGTACATCATTACTCTATGGTTTAGACATTATTTAACGCTCATACTGTGTGTTTCCAAACAGTGGCAAGCAGAAGTGTTAAGATATTTTGTTTTTCTAGGAAAACATCACACCTCTATATGACTTATGTGAATGAAAGTTACAAATAACGAAGTTCTTTGAAAAAGATGCTTGGTTTTTGTAGAAGTATTGTGGGCTGTACGGTGTATAGCATTTTCCCTTATATAGCCAATATCACACAGTGATTGCAGGATATTATGAAATTGTTGTGATGCTTATAATATAAGCCACATAACCATCTTAGTGAACCCAGAATAACGTTCTTAATTCGCATAGCCCAATGAAAAAAACGGCTATCTCAAACATATTCTGCAGGAACCAGGGATATATACGGAACACACTTCAAACATACATAAAGGGTTTTTCAACAGAAACGCTACAAAAGTAAATCGATAGGGACAGCAAACAACGCCATATTTTTTCCCGCCCTTTTGACATTTCTCTTCACTAAGGTTTGCCATTTCATCATGGAAAGATATACGAGCCAACAACGAGCCGAAATTATTAAAATTTACTACCGAAGTTTGGAGTCAGTGGCCTCAACTTTAAGAGCGGAAAATCATCGGAAATCATCTTCAACGATGAGGCTCATTTCTGGCTGAATGGCTTTGTCAATAAGCAAAATATGCATTATAGGTCAGACAGCAATCCACACGTAATCCATGAGTCATCATTGCATCCCGAAAAAATTACGGTTTGGTGTGGTTTATGGGCCGGCGGCGTCATTGGGCCGTACTTCTTCCGTGATGATCAAGACCGGCACATTACTGTGAATGCGAATCGCTACCGTTCAATGATAACCGAATATTTTTGGCCCCAATTGGATAATATGGACTTGGAGGACATGTGGTTCCAACAGGACAGCGCCACAAGCCACACAGCGAATGCCACAATCAATTTATTGGAAACTAAGTTTGGTGAATGTGTTATCTCACGAAATGGCCCAGTCGATCGACCGCCTCGGTCGTGCGATTTGTCGCCGTTAGATTATTTCCTGTGGGGCTACATCAAGTCTATGATCTATGCAAACAAGCCAGCGACGATTGATGAACTTCGTACGAATATCGAACGTGAAATTGCAGCAGTATCGGCCGATTTACGCTTGATGACCGTCGAAAATTGGGTTCAGCGTCTGGACTTCTGCAAGAGTGCCCGTGGTGGCCATGCAAAAGAAATCGAGTTCCATACATAATGGCATCGAACGTACTTTCACAGGAATAAAGAATTTCATTGGTATCTAAAACCGGTTTTGTTTTATTTAAAAAAACTTTTGTAGCGCTCTAAACTTACTTATATTTAAATGTAAACATTAGCATGGTGACATATGACTCACAAACATATGTTTACTTACATCGAAGCATTCGTGTGTTTACTTCCAATAGAACGATTGGCGACTGATTGCACGATTCATTTACACACGCATTCGGGAATATGAGTCCATGACTGAACAACTAACGCTAAAATACAGCTAAATACTTGCAATAACATTAACTTAGACAATCAATCTCTCTTCATTCATCTTTTATTATTTTCCTCTGGACAGAGCACAGCGCCAAAAAATTAACGGCCTTATTCCAAATTGCAAAAGGCCGTCCAAATTTGTTTTTATACACGCTGAAAAATAACGTCCCCAACAAGATATCCCACGATTCATGTACACATTTGCAAACATTGGTTTCATGGATTGAATGCTTGCCGCTTTTTATTCCTCTATTGTCTGTCACGTTTTTCTTTTCAGCAGTTTTCAACAAACAAATCCACAGTTGGGTCACAAATACATATATTATAACCTATTAATCAGTGTTCCCCAAACATGTTATATTGAATAGCAAACACAATGTGTTTGGATATAAGCATAGTATCTTTGCGACAAGCTACAAACACGCTATATTTGCATCCAAACAATAAAAAAAGACAAAATAGCACTGGCGACCACATATAACAAATGGAATGAACAAAACAGGTCAGGTGTGCTGTTTAGTGATGAATCCAAATCTTATTTATTCAGCCCTGATGGGAAGTGTCACGTTCGCCTCAAAAAAAAAAAAGGATCTACGCTTCTGTAAGAAAACTGCGATGCATGGCGGAGGAAGTGTGATGGTCTGGACGTATTTATCTGGCAACGGTTGACGGCATTATGAACTGTGTCATGTACAAAAACAAGTTAGATACGGTAATGATTCCGTATGCAAAATGGGACCTGCCACTTCAATTCGTGTCTCAACATGACAATGATCCCAAACACACTTCGAAGTTGGTCACAGACTAGTTAAAGATGAAAAAGGTTTCAGTCTTTGATTGGCCGTCACAATCACCACACTTGAATCCAATTGTAAATCTTTTTGAAATCCTCAAACGCAAAGTTGTTGGAAGGTATTTCAGCAACAGCGAAGATCTTATAAAAAACCTAAAAGACGAATGGAAATCTATTCCGATAGAAAATATGAACAATTTTAATGAAATACTGATACGTTGTCATCAGGCTTTCGTCAGTAAAAGATTTTATACTAAGTATTGAAAAGTTGCTTAGCTGTACAAAACTAAAATTTGAGTACATATTGTTTATGTCACATATTTTACCGTTATGAATTTAAATTTTTTATTTTTCCCAATATTTATGTTGCCAATAATGAAATAAATGAAATGAAAATTTTTTCAAATTGCTACAAAAGTTGCTTAGGTTTTGCGCAATACTGTATGTCTGTACCAATTAGGGATGCTAAAAGGGATTGATTTTAAAAAATCCCGGGATTTTCCGGGATTTTTCGGGATTCTATTTTTAAATTCTTTTGGGAACAGGTCTATTTTACGGCTTACACTCCAAAAAACAACCACAAGATGGGTAGAATACGTTATTCTAAGCAAAAAAGGAAAATAACAAAATCGGGGCATATACATAGTTTCGGAGTTATGGGCTCCGAAATTTCGGATATGTGAAAGGGTTATGGCGTTCATGTACCGTATAAAGCCATTGATATCAGTTTTTTGTATAAAAGAATTCAAAACAAACTCATAAAATAATGTAGAACTTTTTGATGAGGCGCTTAGTTATCGAGTTATCGGGTGTTGACATTTAGAAAAATTATCGATTTTTTTTACTTTTCTCAAACAAAAACAAAAATTATTTTAAAAACGTCGTGCGATTTATCGAATATTTTTTTTCAATCGAATACAAAAATTATTTTAAAAAATATGTTAAATTTTTGTTCGAGAAACGTAAACATCCGATAACTCGATAACTAAGCGACTTATCGAAAAATGCTACATTATTTTTTGAGTTTTTTATGAAAAAGTGATATCAATGACTTTACACGGTACGTTAGTGGAAAAGTATCCAAAATGTCGGGGTCCATAACTCCGAAACTATGCATTTGCCCCGATTTTGTTATTAAACTTTAGTTGCTTAAAATAACATGTTCTACCCGACGCAATAAAATTATATTTTTTTTGGAGAGTGAGCCATATAATAGACATACATATGCCAAAACTAACTTATGTTAAGATGTGGTATTAAACCTTTTGTATAGCAGCTATTGGTTTTTAAACCCTTTTTGCACAATTTGAATGTTGCTTGAGGTGCACCTTACGAGTCTTCCAAAAAATAACACCACACTGAACTTCTGCCGTTGTTTATAGTTTTAGGTTTTTCAAAATCAATAATAATCCCGAAAAATCCCGGGAATCACTTATTAAAGTCCTGAGATTCGGGATTCATCAATCCCGAAAAATCCCGGGATTTAGGGATTCGGCATTTCCCGTTTGTCATCCCTAGTACCAACGCACACTTAAATCAATTAACATGCCTGAATTCCTACACGCTGAAAAATCTGTATTTTGTAGTTGTTTGGATGCAAATATAACGTGTTTGTAGCTTGTCGCTAATATACTATATTTGTGCTCAAACACATTGTGTTTGCTATTCAGTATAACATGTTTGAGACACGATGAGTAATGGACGATAATTTATGTTTTTTAAACCCAAATGTATATTTTTTGTTGGAAACCGCTAAAAACAAAAACGAGATAGATAGCAACGAGACAACAAGGCAGAAAATCTTCAGTTCACGAAACCAATGCTTGCAAACATGTACACGTTTCCTGCAATATGTTGCTGGGGCGACTAGTTTTCAGCGTGTACATGCATGTTTAAAATTCCCGAATATTTTCACCCTCAATGTGCATATTTGTATGCTAAACCGAATGAAATCCGCACAACAATTAGTGATCTAAATTCGCCAAAAAACTACACATGAAAAAATATCTGTTTCGTCTTGACAAACCTTTAAAACTGGTAAGAGTTGCAGGAAATAAATCCAACAGAAGCTCTCCAATACTCATTCCTTTTATTTTATTTATTTTTCCTTTAAATTTGGGATGTTTTCTCAAATTTCTACTGGAGTTACAATTCAGAATTATGCCAATAATTGCTTTCAGTTCAAGAGAGATAGCTATTATTCTCTAGATTTGTTTCCCCCTTCATAGCAACACAGCAATGCATTCAAATAACAACATAAAGGCCCATTTTTCAGTTTAGGATTTAAGTTATATTTTTAAATTTTCTGATTTTGAATGGACATCGTTTTTACAAATGACGAATTTGTGGCAAATTTATTGACTTGGAGGACTTTTATATTGCCTACTGTCGCCTTTAATGAATTTAGCCATCAATTTAAAGGACAGTTTGGGAGCTAGTAGTAAAATTGATAAAGGACAATTTGGTCGCTAGTACTTAAATTTATCAAAATTCGAAAATCTTTAAAAAAAAAATCACATGACACCCGGTTGGAACGAAGTTCCATTCGCTATATAATATGTACTAGTTAGTTCCATCACGCCGAAGGCAATAGTTGAAAAATACGATAACTTAAATGGATCTTTAAGAAAAGATACTTTTTGTAAAATGATAAACGTTTTTTAAGAATTTTTTTTATAGAATGGATTTTTTAGGACAAATATATTTTAGGTCTTTTTTGTAAGAATATGTATTATTTTCCCCGAAAAGGTCCTTTGTTAAAGAGAGGAGTTCTTTTGTTCAAACTAATATTTTTTCAAGAAAATGTACTATTTTTAAGAAGAAATACTTTCTGTAAGAAAAAGTAATAAGAGTATGATTTTTTTTACAAAAAATCACTTTTTTAAGAACTGGTGCATTTTAAAGAAGTGGTACTATTTTTAGGAAGAGGTTATTTTTTTAAGAAAATGTACTTATTTTCAGAAAGTCAGCTTTTCTCAAGAAAAGAAAAGAAATTTTATTGTTAAAAAGAGGTACTTTTAAGAAAAGGAATTTTTGTAAGAAATGCTATTTTTTTTAAGAGAAGGTATTTTTTTGAAAAAAGGGTTTTTTAAAGAAATGAAAATTTTTTTTAAGAACTTGTCCTTTTTTCAAGAAAAGTTATTTTGTTTCACAAAAAGGTACACTTTAATTAAAACGTAGATTTTACAGAAAATGCAATTTATTGTAAGAAAATGTTTTTTTGTTTTGTTTTTTAAAGGACATTCAGTTAAAAAAATATAGTACGCAATATAAAGAAATTTAAAGAAACTTTTTTAAATTTACTACCAGCTATTTCAGCGAAGAATTTCTTGAAGATGGTTATTATTCTAAATTCCTTATTAATTCGTAATTTGAAGAGCTTTTGCGATCTTCAAAGCTTGTTGTCAATCTCCGGACCACAGAGTTGAACATATCTAGGATAAAATTTTTATACAGGTAATATGTGGAGTAACGTCTGGGTAATTTGTAATAAATTGTTTTTGTAAGAAAATTTACTTTTTTAAGAAAACGTACTTATTTTAAAAATAAAATATTTTTTTTAGGAAAAGATACTTTTTGTAAGAAAATTTACTCTTTTTAAGCAAAGGTACTTCTGTAAGATAAGAAATTTTTTTTTAAAGAAAAGGTACTTTGTTTTGGAATACGCATAGGTTTTTTTTGTGGAAAATGTACCTTTTTTAAACGTCTTTCACTTTGGCTTTTCTAACTTTACTTTTTATTGGGTTCAAAAGTATAATATGTATATACTAAATGCTCCACCTAGAAAACTTCCCATAAGACAAGAAATTTTCCAACATATGTGAGACATCCAGTTAGTCTAGACACAAACCAAAGCAAAAGTAAACAATATAGTTGATAATAGTGGTTTGTAGCATTATAGTCTTAGAACAAAAGTTGTTTATTTTTTTTTTCATTTAGCCCCATTCCGAAACGGGCGATAAGGAATCACTATAGCTTAAAATGATCTTCGTGTGCATAGGGTATAGGGTAGTATGTACTTTCATAACCTTTAAGGTGATATTATGACATTCTTGAAATCTCACTGTGCCGCATAAAATTAACCAATAAAACAACAAATTCTCCCACTTTTATAGTTTTAGAATACGATCTCCGTCTGACTGTTATTTTTAATTCAACATTTCCCACCTTTAAAATTTTCTACAAAATGCTGAAATCTTTTGACCACCACTATTTTATGACGCACAAATTTAAAATATGTTATACATTGTGGTATAACACTCTAACATGTTGTTGTTATTGTTATTGCTATTATTATTATTATTGTTGTAGTTGCACCAACATCATCCATAACAATTAGGCAATATTAAAATTTTGACATAACATTGTTTATGACATTTTGGCGGTTTGCATGGCCTGACAGAGAGACTGGCATTTATCATAATTAGACATTTTAATTAATTACATGTCGCGCTACTAAAATTGCCGTTTATTAACAGATCCATCATCACAGTGCAACAAATTGTTTGATGTCTATCATATCCACTAGACACTTAAACAAATTCGCACAAAATTTTACAGTTTTAGTTGCCGAAAAAAAAGGAATCTCTGATACGTAACTACAAAAAGGCATAAGACAGGGTATTAATATTCTTTTCTGCTCCCTTTTGGGGGCCGGCCAGGAATGGCTACAACACTTTGCTGTAATAAATTCCCTATAATTTAATTAAAATATTCACTTTTTTGGCTGCTTCACAATTCATTTGTTCTGGACATAAATTAATTAAGGCGAACAATATGGGATATATGGGATTTTTTTGGTCTTTTCTCTTGCATGATGAGTGTGATTAATTTCGTTTCATTTTGGCCAAGGAAAATAAAACAATAGAAGAAGCACCGACATTAATTTAATTTGTACACAATTTTAATTGTGTAGTTAAATTTGTGTTCATTGTGTTACATATGTTTTACAACAGATATACAGATGCACTCACACACTGAAAATTGCAGGATATGTGTGTGTGTATGTGCGTTTTGGTAGAAAGATCTCATTGTAACCATAATTAATTTTAGGGAATTTATCCCGGCTTTATATTCACACAACCGAATTATAATAGCGGCATTATAGGCTAACGTGGTTCTATCTCTTTATCTTGTGTCTCCACGTTTAGGTTTTGTGCCGTATCACTTCCAGAAATATAATTAAAATATAACTGTGCTGATGTCATTTGATTTTGCGCATGGTCTCCTTCCAAAAAAAAAAGGTTTTCGTTTTACGCTGTTGTTTTATTTTTTAATTTATTATAGTACTTTTCGCAATTTCATTGTATGTCAGTGTATTTTGTTTCCTCTTGTGCTCCAGCGGTAAAGAGTGGAGGGCAGCATTTGAATGTGTGTATTATCTGTAAATGATTTTACATAAATTGAAATACACAGTCTTTTGAATGAAAATACAAAATAAAATGCATTAAGGAACCTTTTCAAATTCATTTCAATATTGAAATGGAAAGGACAACAGCAAGTTGTAGTATGGATTAAAAGTAACTTATACGTCACAGTAGGTTCCAAACTTACAATGAGCAAGAATTTTAAAAAAAACACAAAGTATTGTCCAAAAGGTCGGTACTATAGGTTAGAGTTAACCTGAATACCTGGTTGTGAGCACAAAGCTGGACTCGATGGGTAAAAATGCGAAAATTTTGAACTAAAACAAAGAAATAAAACCACATGTATTTAGATAAAATATTGTGTTTGATGTTAAAACGTATACAGGGTTGTTCAGTCACGTCTGTAGAAATTTTACCAGCGTATTCCTTGGCTCATTTCATGAAAATATGTCTATCTACGACCATCCCCGAAAATTCAGGGGGCCGAATGGCAGGTTTTAAAATTTTCGGATTGGTGGTCGGAGGGTACTAGGGTTAAATTGCTAAGTTCTAAACCAGTGGCCGAATTTGTTGTTGGAAAGGTCTCAATTTACTCAGCCAGATGGCAGGTAACTTATGTTTTCCCCCTTTAAAATGTAACCCATCCCCTAACTTTCAAAAATGCCCTAAACGAAGCCCAGAGGTATTACCGTTCCAAAGTTACGACCACTTGGCTGAAATGCAAACAATTTTTGTTTGTTTTTGGAAGCGAAATATCAGCACATTCATCTGATTTTGGAAATTAACACGTTTCAGATTTAATTTTGTTGAAATTTTTGGTTGAAGAATTGGCTGAACTTTTAAACAGTAAGACCTCTGTACTTCGTTTAGGGTATTTTGGAAATGTAAGCAGTAGGGTTATATTTTAAGAGAAAAAACCACATAAGTTACCAGCCATCTGGCTGAGCAAATTGAGGTTATGCGCACATTCTTACGGGTTTTTTCCAATTTTTTTTTGAAAGCTCCCTATATCGGCGATTTAAATTTTTTTGTTTTTTAAATTTTGATAAATAATGATTCTGAAAGGCCTCTTAAAGGCCTTAGCAGCAAGCCCAAAAACAAAAGAATCCGAACATATCTTAACAAATACCCTAGTTAGAACCCTCTGACCGTCAATCCGAAAATTTTCAAACCGCTGCCCTTTGCATTTTCGGGGATGGTCGTAGATGGATATATTTTCATTAAATGAGCCAAGGAATACGCTGGTGAAATTTGTCAAGTCGTGACTGAACCACCCTGTATAACTAGCGAAGACACAAACCAAACATGACTATTGTGAATGGTTACGCGAAAATAGCTTTGAAGACTTTTTAGAATAAATTCATTTTCATGGGAAATAGTAACACTTTTTAACAAGATTTTCACAGAACAGCCAGAATAACTTAGTGTACCCAAATATTATATAAGTTTTTGAATAAAATATTTCTTGGGACTACTACCAGGGTGAGAATCCAACAGTATACGAAATGTCATATCTTAAAAACTTGAGAGGTGACGTTAATGGCGGGGATAACGAAAATAGTTCTAAGTACTGGGTATCCAACCATAGTCCCAAATTTACAATATTGGGTTTTGGACTGGGCGTATACGTCATCTGAAAATTTACCCTTCAAATGGGAAAATGTGAAATGTGAATGATGTGTGTGCATATCTTAAAAACTGGGCATGGTGGCGTTGACAGCAGTACTAGCAAAAATAGACCTAGATACTAGGTGTCCTACTGTGTCCCCACTTTTTTAAGATTTGCTTTTGGACTGGGCGTATACGTCATCTGAAAAGTGGTTATTTATATCAGAAAATTTAGAGAATTAATGAATGGGTATAACAAAAAACTGGAATAGTGGAGTCGATTACGGGGCAACCGAGAATGGTCCTAGCCACTGGGTATGCAACCATATCCCCAGTTTTTTTAAATTCTGTTTTAGACTGGGCGTATACGTTTTCTAAAAATTCACCCTTCACATAAGAAACTGGGGAAAAAATGGACGAGTGTGTATAAATCAAAACCAGGAAAGGTGGCGTCGATGGTAAAAATACCATGATTAACTGCAGACACTACGTATCGAACACGATCCCCACTTTGGTAAGATTCTGAGTTGAACTGGGCGTATACGTTATCTGAAAGTGCACCCCTCACATAAGAAACTGGGGAAAACATGGATGAGTGGGTATATCTCAAAAAGAGAAGGGGTGGCATCAAAGGGAAAAATACCATAATTAGGCCTATGCACCAGGTAGCCAACACTAGTCCCACTTTTCCAGATTCGGTTTTGGACTGGGCGTATACATTTTCTGAAAATACACCTTTCATATAAAAACTGGGATTACTCAAAAACGGAAGAGATGGCGTTGATGGCAAAACTACCGTAAATAGTACTAGGCACTAGGTCTCCAACACTGTACCCACTTTCCAGATTCGTGTTTAGACTATCCGTAACAGTTATCTGAATGTAAATCCATCATATAAGAAACTGGGGAAAATGGATAAGTAGGAATATCTCCAAAATATAGAGGGTGGCGGCGATTCGAAAAATATAATAAATAGTCGTGCGCACTGGGTATCCAATACTGTCGCCACTTCTTCCATATTCGGTTTTCGACTGGGCGTATACGTTGTCAGAATATGCACCTTTCACATAAGGAACTGGGGAAAAAATAGATGTGTGGTAATATCTCAAAATTTAAAATGGTGGCATCGATGATAAAAATAACACGTTTAGTCCTAGTGATTAGACATTTAGTCCTAGACTAGAGACTAGAGATCCAACACTGTCCCCACTTTTTCACATTCGGTTTTATCTGAAAATATCTCAAAAATAGAAGGGGTGGCATCAATGGAAAAAATACCATAATTAATCCTAGGTACTGGGTTTACTTCTGGTAGTACTGCTATCAACGCTGTCACATCCCGTTTTAGGATATGCCCACACATTCTATATTCACATTTTCCAATATGATGGGTACATTTTAAGATGACGTATACGCCCAGTCCAGAACCGAATCTTATAAAGTGGGACACAGTATTTATGACTCTTTGTGGTATCCCCACCATTAACGCAACCTTTCGAGTTTTTAAGATATGACATTTCCTATATTGTTGGATTTTCATCCTTGTAGTAGTGCCAAGTGACAATTTATTTAAAACATTTTATAATATGTGCGTAGGTTAAGATATTCTTGATGTTCTATTTATTCTAAAAAGGCTCCAAAACAATATTCGCGTAACCATTCACAATAATCATGTTTGGGTTGTGTCTTCGCTAGTTGTATACGTACTGAAACACACATGCCAAAATATAGGGTTTTCCAAATTGAATGATATAATTTCTTTAAAAAAACATACTAATTGTTAAGGAAATTCAAATGTTTTTTATTTTATGTGAAGTACAATCGATACAATTAAGTTCTGAAGAAATCGTGGTATTCTTTTGCAGGAACGAAATCGATGAATTCAATTTTCGAGCACTTTTTCCAATAAATCAAGTCGTATGTCATAAATAGCACGTTCAATATTAACTTCTAAAGCTTGAAGAGAGTCTGATTTATTGCTAAAGACCAATGACTTCAAATAACACTACAAGAAATAATCTAATGGTGTTAAATCACAACTTCCTGGAGGCCATTCAATGTTACAATTTCTTGAAATAATCGAATCTCCAAATTATTTCACAATAATTCAGTTGTTGCCAATGGCAAACGTCCAATGGTTTCAGTTCTTGAGTGATAACAACTTACAAGCTCAATTTATCAGAATCCGTTAGGATGTGGTTTGAAGCAGTCTCAATTTTTAACAACGTCTTGGAATCATTGAACTGCGGTCTTCAGCAAGACTTGCCTGACCTGCACCAATATTTTCGTTACTTCGAGCCGGGCTCTGTTTTATTGTCACTTGAACATTATGTAAGGAAAATTTACGCTCGTAATTTGCAACAATTTGACGAATAACGAGCACAGGTGGAATATTATTACGACCATAAAATGGCAAAAGCGCACGAAAAGTTGCAACTAGAGAACAATTACTTTGATAAAAAAATTAATGAGTGTTCGAACTCACGGATGCTGTGTTAACACCTTTTTGCTACACGGTACCTGTTCGATTTCTATGAAAACATTAGTAAATGTTACATTGGAAAATAAAAAATAATACTTTATTGAATTAAATTACTTGTTTTGTATACACCGGGCAATGCTGAACATCAAATGACTCGCTTTGTTTGGCCATAGCAACAACAACGAAACAGCCAAACACACAACATCACACATACTTTGTCCGAAGTAGCTGACGTATTAGTGTGTCACCATAACGTCGACTGCGCAAGCTTGCAAATGAAATTTTGTGTGGCTATGCTTTATATTTCCGTTCAACAACAGCAACAGACACATGTACATACAATTATTATTATGTTAATACATACGCTATAGACACAATTTCGTTTGCCTCACGCCTGCCACACTACTCTTTCATTGCTCTCTTGCTCGCTCATTTTTGTTTAACACGTCATTATTCTCTTTCGCAGCCGCAGAAAATCTGGTTTTAGCAGCAGCATAAAATCTGGTTTTAGCAGCAGCATAAAATCTGACTTTGATAGATTTAGTCCCTATACGTCGGTATAGATGTTAACACATCAAAAATTTAATAATTTGAAAACGTTGTTCTTGGTATATCTCTCAACGACGAAATTGTAATCATTACTGTATAGTGGAAATATCATTTATATAAAATAAAGCATTTTTATTTTTTTTTAATTTAATCATTTTATCCTAAAAAATGTGGGAAAATCCCGCCAAAAGAGGGACCCTTGATCATGCTAGGTTTCGGTTCGTAGTTAGAAAAAATTTTAGCTAAAGGGCGCACATGCAGTGACGAGAAAAATTGTAACAGGGTAGACACAGTTTGCAATTAAATGTGTATTTTGAATATGTGATTAAAAACAAAAAACAAATAATTTATTGTTCTCTCGTGAATAAAACAAAAACAATTGTAGTACCTTGTTGTTATATACAGAAAATAGAACAGAAATATTGTAGAGTTATACAAATGTTACAATTCTGCACTCTGGTTTTATGTTAATTTATTTGTTATGTGATTAAATTTTTCGTCTAGTAGCATCTGATTTTTGAAGAGCTTATATAATATGGTAAGGCATGCTGTTTCAACAGTTTCGGTAATTTCTGCTGAAATCCAATCCCCAGTTTACTTTATTCTATCCCACAGCTCGCTTACGGCTTTTGGAGCATCTGGGTATTTTGTAACTTAGTAACTTGTAACTTTTTGTAACTTTAAAAATTTTCGATCGTGTTTGAGAACGGTGACTGCTCTGGCCATTTCAAAGTTGTAAATTGTTAATTGTTCAACCAGTTTTTAATGATTTTGGCCGAATATTTTGGGTTGTTGTCATGCTGTGGAATCACTCATTCAGTAGCAAGGCCCGTTTTCTCTATATCAACAGGTAAAGGGTGTCGCAGTAAGATTGCACTTTTTAAATTTAGTGACATTTTTTGTGTGCAAGTGGCAACACTGAAATTTGGCAGCTGCCACATATGTTAATTTCGATTATTAAAACTGCAGAGCCTTACGAAAGAACAACGCGTTACAAGTGTGGAAACTTATCACAAATATTTAGAAAGTTATGCTGAGACCGCTCGCAAACTTCGAAGAATTTTAAGTCGAGAAAGTGCACGTAATGTGTCAACCATTCGAACAGTGGTCAGCAATTTTGAAGAAACTGTGCCGGTTATGGACAGTAAGACTCCTGAGCATCAACGTACCAGTTGGTGTCTCGAAAACATTGTTGCTGTAAACTAGAGTATCGCCGTAAACTCAAAACATCAATTCGGCATCGTTCTCAACAACTGCCAACTTCACGAAGCACTAGGCATCGTATTTTAGCAAAAGGCCTCATGTTCCATATTGACAATTAAAAATAAAATGGAGTGGAAGAATAATTATTTAAGATCTTTCAATAAAAATAAACGTTGAACTTACTGTTTTCTCTGCCTTGAAAAATGGGTAATTTTAAAATAGTTCTTTAAAGTTTTTCGAATAAGAAATTAAAGTTTTTCTTTAAAATGACCCTTAAAAATATTAAATTAGCCGGCAAATACAAGAGGTATCGAAACCCAAACATTTCTCAAAAAATTTTTAAAAATCGCATCCTCAAGGCTTTGTGACACGCGCACGTCCGCCTAAAACAGGAAAATATGCAGCAGGCATTGAATTTAGAAATGTATTTTCGTTGCTACTTGTATTCGAATTCGAATTCGAATTTTGGAAAATTCGTACCTTTTTAATAATTTAACAATTATATAGACACATTTTAAAAATTACAAAAATATGAATTGATTTTTCTTTGTATTGTGGAACCTTAAACCTAATATTTGTTGACTACTGTACTTGACATTGTTGTCAAGGGTATTAACTACAAAATTATTGGATAATAAGGTTCTATCTATTTCAATTCGATCACTTGGAAGAGGACAATTTAAGCAACTAGCAAAATGTTGTATCCCTTTACCCATTCTGTGTCCCTTAATGTAAGAAGAATGTGTATTCAATCGGCTTGAAGTCCTTTGTAGGCAACATTTCATTTAAATAAATTTACCCCAATTTCTGTAACGTGAGCCGAAAAATGTCAAACTGTCTCAATTGTTTTCAATTTTGTTTCACATCTCGTCCTATGATGTTAGAGTATTGGTGAGTTACATCTGAAAGAAACATGCACAGGGTAATGTCATATAGAGCTGACATTCTTCTCACCTGACATTTCATTTGACACTATTCGTGATGCAGTCGGTGCGATAGAAAGTTATTTGACGTAAATTGACTTATACCAGATGGATTTACAACAATTCTGGACTTAAATTTTTCATGTCGATTTGATGAATAACTGTGAAATTTAAACGAACTTTTGCCTTTTTTATAGTTTATCACACAGACATTTTAACGCACACAACGAAATTCCGTTTCAGTTTTCTTGTTGGTTGGTCTGAGCCATTGCCTCTATCTGGTGTTATTAAAGCAATACTTTTCAACATGCAACGTCCTTATGAAAGCAGACCGACCACACTACGTAAATATACTGAGTCGAATCGATACTCTGTACGTCATTACTCTATGGGACAATAATGAAAATGTGGCTGTAAATGCAAATTTCGAATAGCTTCTGAAAACTGTATTATGCTTTTAAAAAAATTGTGAACAGTGTTTTGTGTTACATTCATAATTTCTTGGTTTGACTGAGGCCCTAAAATCCTTGTCGCATAGTGTAATTTGCAACGTCTTCTTTTGTGATTATATCTATATTAAAAACAATATTTTTTTTTTTGAATTTTGTTCGAACCTGTCAGCTTTATTGAGAAGGGATTTATATTGGAAAGGGTTTGCAACAGATTAATTTTAAGACTTCTTTCGTTTTCAATAAAATTCATCGTAATTAAAGAAGGAAACCCTCTTGTTTCTTTTAAGAAAGAACATAAAAAGGTTTACATCTGTTAATATTATATGTTTTCAATAAAGAAACGTTGCTTAGGTTTGTGGAAAAAAAATCGTGAAACGCTCATTTTATGGATGCAATTAAATTTGCGGAAAAGGACAATTGTGCGAAGAGGACATGAAGAATATATTTTATGGTTGCAATTACATCGGATTAAGACGTAATTAAAATGACCCTACCTGTGACAAAGGCATTTTACTGCTCAAATATAATTAACCAAACCAAAGCAATATAATGCAAAATAAATTGAAATTACGTAGGCTATTATTCCTATGGGCAGTTTAACAGTCTTTGGTAATCTTCGTTTTATTTTTGTTAAATTGTGGCTACACATGGAGTTATCTTTCTCCCTCAGTGTTTAACCAAGTTTTAACTACTTCACCCTTGTTGGTTAACCAGTAGTCAGAAACATGAGATTTTGACTATCATTTTACTTATTGAAAAATGGAGAAATGTAATTTTGTATAAAAATGTTGATACTGGGTCATTTCAAAATCCGTTAATTAAAAAAATAAAACTCGTCATGCCTAGGTTTTCAAGGATACAAAATATACGTCACTTTAAGGTATCATTGAAGCTTAAGGATCTGGTATTTTCTTCACATCCTTGCAAAGTAAACCTCGCCAACTTTAGTACGAAACATATGGGAATTCGTTTGGGAAAACAGAAGATAATATACTTCAAATTCGATTATTATTACACAAAAACCACGCGGAGTGGATACTTTGCTGTGCCAGAAAATCAGTTAATTCGTGTAAGCGATGAGAGTATGGGTACCAAATTTCATCTAAATCGAAAAATGCCCGGCCCAAAAAAGTCCCGGAAAATGTTAATATTACATTAAAATTTGAATACACAATATGGCAAAGTAACATTAGAATGTCAATAAGTAGTCTTTGGTGTTTATTATAACCAAAGACAGTCCTTATTGTTCTAACAGATTATTAATGCTGAATGTCGCTATTTTGAAGCTTTCAATTGAAAGCAACCATATACGCGCCCACCACGAACGGTTAATGACTTCGCTAGCGCCGCTATACAGCCCCAAAGAGTAATAACGTATAGAGTAGCCAACTCTCTTAGTAAATTAATGACATTTTGCATTTCGTTTTTTGCTGTAAATACACGACAAATATGTACTAACAATAAACTATAACAAAAAAGTTATAACAATTTAATTTCACAGTTTTTCATCAAAACAACATGAAAAATTCAAGTCGATGGTTTTTGTAATTCCACTTGGTGTAATTCAATTTATGTCAAATAACTCTATCGCACCGACCGCACCACGAGTACTGTGAAAGGAAATGTCAGATGAGAAGAATGGCAGCTCTATATGAGATTACTCTATGTGCAATCCCATCACTAACAATTAAGTCGCTGTGAAATTGTCTTGTGCAAACGAGAACAGATGGTGCTACTACGAGAAGGTTCCGGAAACGGCTGGCAAGAAGCAAGAAGAAGTTGTTCACACTGCGGCGAAATATTTCGCAATTAGAGATGAATTTTAGTTGAAATTTCTCAATATCGTACACAATTTTACAAAGACGAAATTGAGATATTTTAGTAAATTTCGTTGAAATTGTAATAAATCGATATTTTTACTCCACAGAATGAACTAAGTACTTTGGATTGCGTATAAAGTATGCCCGAGAACTAAGTCGACAGAAAATGAGCCGGTGCGGAGCCGCTGTAAATAATTTTCTGAAGTTCACGCCGTCATTGCTTATGATTCCTATTGGCTAAAATGTTTGCTGATTTGACCCACAACAACAATGTTTAAGCTTAGAGTTACTAAAACCAGACCCCCATTTTTCCAAAACCAAAGAGGTGAGCCTAAAACTTGCCGCTGCCGAAAAACACATTTAATAAAAACTCAGGCGCCGCCGTCGCTCCAATATTTTGTTGCTCCACCGCCGCCGATAATTTTGGGTCGGCCCCATTCACTGAACATATGGAACAAACAGTTTTTTGTAAACAAACAGTTGTTTGCTAACAAAGAGTTTGCCGTAGGCAACTAGTTGTTTGTAAACAAGAAGTTGTTTGTAATTCATCAGCTGGTTGTAGACAAACAGTTGTTTCTAAACAAACAGTTGTTTCTAAACAAACACTTGTTTCTAAACAAACAGTTGTTTCTAAACAAACAGTTATTTGTAAACGACCCATTGTTTTTAAACAAACAGATGTTTGTATTTTAACAGTTGTTTGTAAACAAACATTTGTTTGTAGACAAAAAATATTTTGTAACCAAAAAGCTTTGTAGAAATAGACAATTGTTTCAAAACAAACAGTTGTTTTTAAACAAACAGTTGTTTGTAAACAAACAGTTTTTTGTAAATTAACAGTTGTTTGTAAACATACAGTTGTTTGTAAACAAACAGCTGTTTGTAACCAAACACTATTTTGTAAACAAACAGTTGTTTGTAACCGCAGTAATTTTTAAACAAACAATTGGTTGAACACATGCAGTTGCTTGTAAACAAACAGCTGTTTGTAAACAAAGAATTGTATTTAAACAAACACTTGTTAGTAATCAAACAGTTCTTTTTAAACAATCGGTTGTTTGTAATTAATCAGTAGTTTGTAAACAAGTATTTGTTTGTCGACAAACAGTTGTTTGTAAAGAAACAGTTGTTTGTAAACGAACAGTTTTTTGTAAACAAACAGTTGTTTGTAAACAAACAGTTTTTTGTAAACAAACAGTTGTTTGCTAACAAAGAGTTTGCTGTAGGCAAGTAGTTGTTTGTAATTAAGAAGTTGTTTGTAATTCATCAGCTGGTTGTAGACAAACACTTGTTTCTAAACAAACAGTTGTTTCTAAACAAACAGTTTTAGAAATAAACAATTGTTTCAAAACAATCAGTTGTTTTTAAACACACAGTTGTTTGTAAACAAACAGTTTTTTGTAAATTAACAGTTCTTTGTAAACAAACAGCTGTTTGTAACCAAACACTATTTTGTAAACAAACAGTTGTTTGTAACCGCAGTAATTTTTAAACAAACAATTGGTTGAACACATGCAGTTGCTTGTAAACAAACAGCTGTTTGTAAACAAAGAATTGTGTTTAAACAAACACTTGTTAGTAATCAAACAGTTCTTTGTAAACAATCGGTTGTTTGTAATTAATCAGTAGTTTGTAAACAAGTATTTGTTTGTCGACAAACAGTTGTTTGTAAAGAAATAGTTTTTTGTAAACAAACAGTTGTTTGCTAACAAAGAGTTTGCTGTAGGCAAGTAGTTGTTTGTAATTAAGAAGTTGTTTGTAATTCATCAGCTGGTTGTAGACAAACAGTTGTTTCTAAAGAAACAGTTGTTTCTAAACAAACAGTTGTTTCTAAGCAAACAGTTGTTTCTAAACAAACAGTTATTTGTAAACGACCCATTTTTTTAAACAAACGGATGTTTGTATTTAAACAATTGTTTGTAAACAAACATTTGTTTGTAAATAAAAATATTTTGTAACCAAAAAGCTTTTTAGAAATAAACAATTGTTTCAAAACAATCAGTTGTTTTTAAATACACAGTTGTTTGTAAACAAACAGTTTTTTGTAAATTAACAGTTCTTTGTAAACAAACAGCTGTTTGTAACCAAACACTATTTTGTAAACAAACAGTTGTTTGTAACCGCAGTAATTTTTAAACAAACAATTGGTTGAACACATGCAGTTGCTTGTAAACAAACAGCTGTTTGTAAACAAAGAATTGTATTTAAACAAACACTTGTTCGTAATCAAACAGTTCTTTGTAAACAATAGGTTGTTTGTAATTAATCAGTAGTTTGTAAACAAGTATTTGTTTGTCGACAAGCAGTTGTTTGTAAAGAAATAGTTGTTTGTAAACAAACGGTTGTAGTTTGTTGTAGTAGTTTGTGAACAAACAGTTGTTTGTAAACAAACAGTTGTTTCTAAACAGACAGTTGTTTGTTTACAAACAGATGTTTGTAAATAAACAGACGTTTGTGGACAAACAAAATTTTTTTGTGAGCAACCAGTTATTTATAAGCAAACATACGTTTGTAAGCAAATAGTTTTTGTAAATAAAGAGTTGTTTGTATACAAACCGTTGTTTGTAAACAAACAAACAGTTGTTTGTAAATAAACAGTTGTTGTAAGCAAACAAACAGCTGCTTGCAAACAGCTGTACGTTTTTTAAAGAAGTTGCTCCAATGTCGAATATGGACGACTTCAATTTCGTTAAAATATTTAAATATCAAATTATCAACTTCGTGGTAGCGTGAAGAAGGCATATAATAAAATTATACCCTTTTTTTCCATTTCTTATCTTTCATGATTTTTTAGAAATAAAAAATTTTAATTTTTTAAGCAAAAAAAATTTTTTTCATCACATTTTTCTTTTTAACTGCGAAACTGTTGTTTACGTTAGGAAATATTGTAAAGGCAGATTGAAAGTATTATTATTCTCAAGTTTTCTAAATTGGACACTTCGTTCTGGAGTAATGATGACATACACATACAAATGACCATTTTTAATATACAAAGTGGTCTTTATGTGCTATTTAGGGTGACTAGAAAACTGTAGGTCCCATTAGTGGGTATAAAACTAGAACGCGCTCAGCTCTCTGGTTACTGGTTTACCATGCCTACAATTTTGCTAAATATTTTGAGAGAAAAATTTGGAGTTCCTTGCAGTTATGCTGGAAAAAGTAAAAAATATTTTTTTTTTAAAAAAGAGTGTAGGAAAATCTGAGAATTGGTAAAAATTGATTTTTTCGTGATTCGTTGATTTGACGTGATAGATCCAGATAACTAATTGTTTGAAAAGAGGTTGTAACAACCGTAAACTTGGCTGTTACCACCGAATTGAGGGTGCGAAACCGAATTGAGGTTGTTACGTGCGAATTTAGTCACCACAACCAAAATTCCGTTGAAGCAACCTTCGTTACATAATTGATTCGGTTGTGACAACTGAATCTTCAATTATATTCGTTCAGTCAACTAAATGTTCTAAAATTTCGGTTGGAATAATCGAATTTGAAATTCAGTCGGATGCAACGAATTTTAATGTTTAAATTAATTTTTTTATAAGAATACAGGGGAATATTTTTGTGTCAACCTCTAATTAGGTTGTGTCACTACTGTGGTTGTGACTACTGAGGTTGTGTCAACCTCTAATTAGGTTGTGACAACCTCTAATTCGGTTGACGCAACCCCTTAATTCGGTTACGGCTAATTCGTTTCATGGCTTCACATCAAATCAGTAGACTTGTCTCTAACCGATACAATTTACTAGAACGTAGATACATTTTTCGACCACAACAGTATAATCTTTGGTTTCAGCAGGATGGCGCACCATATCGCATAGCTAAACAAACAAACGATTTGGCTCCTAAAGACTTTTTCTGGTGGGATGACGTTAAAAAGCGATGCTATGCGAATAATCCAGAAAAGATTCACACACTTAATTATAATATCGTTCCAAAAATTCATGAGATAGATCCAGAAACTGTCAACCCAGTCTTGGATAACTGGGATGACAGGATTGGTTACTGCGAAGCCAGCCGCGGTAGCCACATGAGTGAAACTATGTTCCATAAATAATAGGAATATTTGTTTTTTCTAACAAAGCCATAATATATCATAAGAAATTAATTTAGTTCATTTAAATTAATTTAAAAAAATAAATAATTTTTGGACCAGGACCAGGAGTTGGGTTAAGCTATATGGAGGTTAGTTTTGAATTATGTATATAATATATTACAATTATGTATATAATATGAATATAATTGTTTTCACACATCTACACTATCCAAACCGATGACCATAGAGTAATGACGTATAGAGTAACAAACTCTCTCAGTAAATTGATGGCATTTGGTGTTTTCCAGATGGGCGGTTGGATGTTGGCTATCATAATACCAGATAGTGGCAATGTGTCAAACCAACCAATAATAAATCAGCAATGGAAAAATATAACAAAAAGTTCAAAACACTCTTAAATTACACAGTTTTTCATCAAAACGACATGAAAAATTTAAGTCTACAATTTTTGTAATTCCACCTGGTTTAAGTCAATTTGCGACAAATAACACTCTACCGCACCACGAATGGTGTGAAAGGAAATGCCAGCTGAGAAGAATGGAAGCTCTATATGACATTGCTCTTAAATCTTTTTGATGTTAATATACAAACTAAAGGAATAATATGTTTGCGCCAAATCGCATTGAAACTGAATACTTTATAAACCCTAAATTCTATCGCATTCCACCCTGGCGCATGTATAATGTCCATCTCTCATTCTACCCCAGTCAATGGCCAAAATACATTTAGCATTAAACACAAGCTTTCATAACCACAAAATGCTTTAATTTTTATGAATCAATTGTCCATTGTGTTTGTCAAGCCTTTTACAATATTTATTAGACGTGACATTTATAGTGATACATAATTAAGTGGTCATTAAATCCGGATTAAAGATCACAAAACCGCAACAAACTATGGCATGTTGGAAATTAGTTTATTGAGTTTTTTATTTGTCTGTCTCTTTCAATTCTATTATATTTTATTCGATTCATTCAATTGAATTTGTATAGCGATTTATCAATTGAATACATAAATAAGAAAGCGGTCATTAATAAAGTAATCAAACTTCTACAATTATTTGGAGACTTTTATGACTTCATCTCTGCTGCTGCTGCTGTGGTGTTGGGTTGTAGCACCTCCGCACCGTTGTCCATTTGTCGCCTGTCCTTGAGTTGAGTGAGCAAAATTATTTTGCTGCTTCGCATGAAGTTTTCGTTGTTCAAGTGTTTTATTGTTTTCGCTTTGTCATGGAGACATTCAATTCCAAGAGATTCCGAAAATTGTTACTTAATACAAAACAACAGCAAAACAATAAAAGTTTATTTTATGTCCTTTAGAGAAACCAATTAGCAGGAGTACTTTGTGTACTCAATGTCAAGTCATAGTCCTAGTAACAGAGTTATACATAGATACAGATACAAACACACACACATAAAACAACTTAAGGACATGTCACTTAAATAGTTTCATAATTTCTTTCCAATAACGGCAGTAAGTTAAAGTAAGACAGACGCACACACACACACGCACACACACATGCACACGCACACGTCCAACAAACAATATCAACAATGATAGAAACAGCAATCGCCAACTGATGAATCGTGTGGACAGGACTATCAGTTCTTGGTGATATTTGGATAACTTAAGTGGCAACTTGCATGACAGGACGTACTTGTACAATCTAATAAATGACATGGGGAAAGTTCTTGTAGTCTTTTCAGACAAAGCCGGTTTGGGAGGGAGGGGTTTAACAAGAAATGATGTCTAAGGTGCTAAAAGTTTTATCGTCGATTATAGGAAAGAAATATTGTTTGTTTTATCTTGTACTTCCAGTTGAAAGGCAATGAGTGTATGTCTATTGATTATAGGAAAAGGCCAAGGAACTTATTTATTCTACGACTTTGGAAAAAAGATTTGATTTTGGGTACTTGTTTCATAAAATTGTGTTTCAACAAATTGACCTGATTAACTCTTAAGGCAACTAAATAATTGAAATAATATTTTTGAAAAAATCAAATTAATTGCTGAAAATTATCTCAAGGCAGTGGCAGTTCTGATGAATAGATTTTTATACCCTCACCATAAGATGGGGGTATATATCATCAAGAAACCAAATTAGACCCTTAGTATCTTCGGACGAAATTCGTTATAGGACTTTTTAAGACGTTTGAGCCATGTCCGTCTGTCTATCTGTCTGCCTGTCTGTGTGGCTGGCTGGCTGGCTGGCTGGCTGGCTGGTCAACACAATAACTGCCGTAAATCTTTACAGATGACAATGAAACTGGTCAGTGACTATTATTCGCCAATATTGAGTTTGTGATTGAAAATGGGCGTTTTAACCACGCCCCTTCTTGTACCTCCCATACAAATCGACACATTTAGCACAAAATCATATTTCTTTCAAACCTTTCATCTGATAGATGTGATTAGCTTCAACTCTCCCACCGGTTAATAATCTGTAAATACCTACTTAACTGCAGAAAATGGGCGAGATTGTCACGTCCATTCTGGTACCTCCCATACAAAACAGGATGTTCGACCGGATTGTCAATCCGATAAATCGCGTGACCTTAATGAAATTGGTTATAAGGCTTCACGTTATCAAAAGCTAATCACCGATTAAAACAAGGGTGATTTTGCTACGCCCATTGTGGTACCTCCCATACAAAAGTTTTTTGAGCCTCTAGTTGTTCGGCACGAGAAGTCCCGCAAAACCAAACCAATCTTTATGAAAGTTTGTACTAGTCAATATTTAGTACAATAAAACCCTCCTGTAGAAAATGAGCTGTTTTGCCACACCCATTTTGGTACCTCCCATATAAAAGTTGAGCGGATTACCGGTTGATCCACAGCATAATTCTCATAAACAACAACCGATCTTAATAAAATTCGGTACTAGGCAATATTTTGCTAAAAGCGACTGTGTAACTAATAACTTACTATTGTGCCACGCCCAGTTTCGTACATCCCATACAAAAGTTGGGCGTATTTGGGGTTTGCCGACTCGATATCTCCAATAAATCATTACCCGATCTTAATAAAATTTGGTACTGATCAAAATTTTGGCAACAACTTGCCATGCCCATTTTTGTACCTCGCATATAAATATTGGGAGGGAAACTAACTAATTTGGGTATTCAATAATATTTAGCGCAATATCAATCTGCTATTGTATATGATAACTTTTGAGTATGTGCGTTTTTTAATAGAACTCCTATGCAATGGATCAGGTACGGTATGGTGAGGGTATGATTAAGTCGGTTCAGCCGACTGAAACTTATGTACTGGTTGCGATAGCATTTTCTAACGAAAATATCTATAGCGGGGCTACTCAAATGGAAAGCCACCGCTCGCTGGTGAGCCGTTTTGCCACTCCAGGGCAGCCGCGAAGAATTTTATAATTTCTTAAGACAACAAATTTTATAATACAATTTATTAAATACATGATCAAAGAATTAAATATTACAAATCAATAATACAAGCGAGTTTTGAAATATAACTATCTTTGACGTTGGATATACATAAGGGTGTTCTGTGGCTGAGGGTGGGTTTCAAAAGACGTGTATTGAGGGGCTGATTGCGCCCAACCTTGTGATGTGTTAACATCTATAGGTGCGGGTACGGCCTAAATTGACGAAGCGAACAAATCCAAACACTGTTTGTCCGACTGCGATCACACATTGTTTACCGTTAAACTCCTCCGAAGATACGGTATTTTTTTAAGAAAACGTACTATCGGTTCATTTTCAGCTCTGCGAATATCGTCCTTGATAAAATCGTCATAGATATCATTACCCAACAGAATATCGACAGCCTATGGCCCGAAGTACTTCGGGTCTGCTAAAGGCAAGCTAAGCACATGTTTGTGGCGCGTTGGTCTCACTATTCTTGCTGGCACATTCCTACAAATCTTTGGAGGAATATAGGACATCACCTCAAACTTCCCGGCAGCCTCATATTGCGAGCCGACTAATAGTCTAACTCGAAAACGACCGCAAGTAGAACCCCCCCTGATAATCCAGATATATAAACAGTAGAGGTTTTTTCTATGGGTAGCTCCAAATGTTGCGCCACCTTTTCCGATATAACTGTAACTTGAGAGCATTGGTCCAATAGTGCTCCATAATGAAAACCTGGCCTGATAATGCCTGCACAGCCACAACAGCAGTTGGTAAAAGTACATCTTAATTGTTTGTAGTTAACGCTTGTGATGTCATAGTGAGAGCTTCGGTAGTGGTTATATGTGATGATAATTTATTTTTTTTTTTATACGAACGATCCCAACGCCGCCACTTACACCCGCCCCAATTGACCGAGGGGGCCTCATCCCTATGACGTAGGGATAACGTACACACCACAGACCGATCCGTAGCGGGGAGTAACTGAGAGGAAAACGTGTAACGGCTACATAAAACTTCACAGCCGATTAAAGCAATACCAGTTAAAAGAGGAATAAAATCCGCTGATTACCACTATATACTTATTGAAGAATAATAAATCTTAAAACATAAAACCATAAATTATCAATACAGCATTAATACTCGTACATAAAATACTACACTCTAGCTATTTATATGATTTATAATAAAAGACTTTATCGTGTCCGGTGATAAAGAAACATCAATAGGCTGATAAACATCATTAAAGTCCGTGCACATTCTTCGAACCGGTTCATTCAAAGCATAATTATAGCGTCGGAAACTAATATACAGGGGTTTATGGTTCCTAGAAGTTCTCGAAGGAACATTTATCGAAATACGACCAAGAAGATACTCTGAGCGTATATCGCCCCTGAGAATCTTATATATTGTAATCGAGAGTAGGTAATTTAATTAAAGACAATCTACTGACATATGGAGGAAGATGGACGTTAGGATCCCATCTCAGGTTTCTAAGACAAAAAATAAGGAATTGTTTCTGTACCGATTCTATCATATTCACATAAAAGTCATATTGTGGATCCCATACCACTGATCCATATTCTAATGTGGGCCTAACAAGGGATGTAAAAAGATTTTTCGTGATATATGGATCAGAAAATTCCTTCGCTCAGCGCTTAATGAACGAAAGTACGCCATAACCCTTATTAACAGTAGCAATAATGTGACTATTGAAAGACAATTTCCTATCAAGTAAAAAACCTTAATCCAAGAATGAATTGACCAATTCTAATGTAGAACCACCTATAGAACACCGGGAGGTAATCATACGTGATCTGTAAAACGCCATATGCTTACATTTACCCAAGTTTAACTCCATAAGGATAATATTGCACCAACTCCCAAACCGATCCAGATCATTTTGTAGTAGAATATAGTCTGAAGTATTTTTATGTGACATAAATATTTTCACATCGTCCGCGTACATAAGCACATTAGACTCAGCTATCGAATTAGGCAAATAGTTGATAAACAAGAGAAATAAAATAGGACCCAGGTTACTTCCCTGTGGAACCCCGGAAGACTCTTGGATAGGTTTAGATAACGAATCCACAAAAATTACCATCTGTTCGCGACCCGTAAGGTAAGATGAAATCCATTCAATAATATTACTATTAAACCCGATAGCGCTTAATTTACTCAGTAGGAGGCGATGGTTAACCTTATCGAAAGCTTTACTAAAATCTGTGTAAATAACATCGGTTTGAATTCCTGAAATAAAACCATCAATTACGTGAGAAGAAAAATTGAAGTAAGTTTGTAACTGTAGATAGACCTTTGCGAAAACCACGTTGTCTACAGTCAATAATAGAGGAAACTTTGTAAGATATAATGTCAGTGACCAGTTTCTCAAGAAGTTTTGGAATCGCACTCAGTTTCGCAATACCTCTATAATTTGACACATTTGTAATGCTAGCCGACTTATGAAGAGCGAAAATATACGAGCTTTCCAGACCGCTGGAAAGTAGCTAAATTGCAAAGATGCATTGAATAGTATAGTCAATGGTGTAGCTAATGTCGTAGAACAGTATTTTAGCACAGAATTAGGGATACCGTCAGGTCCATAAGTGTTCGTGGGCTTCAGTGATGAAAGCTTCTCCTGAACCCACGTATCACTCATAGAAGTAATCCCGAACGGATCTAATGACCGAATATCATAAGGATAGTCATAGGTAGTAGAGACTAAATTAACCGAGTAAACAGATGAGAAAAAGTCAGAAAAACAATTGGCAATAGATTCAGAGTCTATGCATACGACATCATTCATCACAATTCGAGAAGGTCTTGATACGGACTTACGCTTTGTGTTAACAAAGTTGAAAAAAACTTTTAGGATTGTTCCTAAAATTCTTACCAACCTTGGACAAGTAGGATTGATAACACTTGCGAGATTCTGCCCCATAACGACATCTAACATTAGTGTACTTACCATAATCAAAAGATGTACCTGATACACTAAAATTTTTTTGTAATCTACTCCTGGCATTTTTTAACTGCTTTAAATATTTAGAAGACCGAGGAGGTGAGCAATTCTCATCTACTGCAGATACCCTCGGCACAGATTTACGTATACATCGCCACATTACATCATAAAAATTAATTAAGCTAGCACCATTATTTCTATCCGAGTGTATCAGGGTATGGTGTTTTCTATTGGATTTGGTACATCTTCGTTGCCTGCTGCAATTGGACGAAATATGATTGTAACCAAGACAATTGTAACACAATTTCAGTTTTTCAATTTCTGCCCTCTTGTCGACCAAACTCATATTCAGAAATTTTGAGCACACTCTAACGGGATGATCAGATTGCAAACAGCATTGGCACAACGTAGAATTCCTCGATGTATACATAGCTTGGACATCCCTTCTACCGCGATTTGTATTTTCCTGTCCCCTGATTTGGCTTGTAGTTTGTCTCACTGACGTTTTTTGCGAAGAAAGCATCATGGCATACTGCTCATCTAAGAGAGAACAAAATTCAGTGAATTTTGGCATTGCTGTTTGTTTCCTCAACAATCGCTCCCACTCCATTCGCACATGATCAGGCAGTTTTTTGACAAGGAAATATACAAGGATTTGGTTTTGCTCATCCATTTGTACTCCCAGTTTTTCTATAGAACTGACACACGTCTGTGTACAATTCTTTAAAGCCGCTGCATCATGTTTAGGTACATCTGGTTGCTGAGACAATACATCCATGTAATGTGAAAATAAAATCCGATTATTATCAAATTGGTCACACAACATCTTCCACGTCTGTATATAGTTCTGACCAACCACACTTATGTGTTGAATATCTTTCGCAACGTCCCCGGTCAACGACGATTTTAGATAATGAAACCGCTGTAGATGGTTCAAGGATTCATTGTCATGTACACGGTACAGAAGATTTCCTTAAAACTGGGCCAATCCACAAAAGAACCGAAAATGGTAGGCAAAGAAACCACAGGCAGACGTATACCGACTGATGAATATACGTTAATGGCAGCCATAGAATGGTGGACAGAATCAGTATCCATACTTGCAGCGCCTTGAGTTTTGGACAGAGACTCACGAAGGCAGTCTACAGCTTCTAAGTACGAGTCTTCAAAATTGTCTTCCAGTTATGTTCCTATGTACATCTCCTTTACTTTAGAGCAATTTGCTTGACGTATTAACACACGATGATTTTCTCGAAATTCCATACGGCTTCCGTTTTCCTTGTAGAGGCATCCCTTTTAAAGTTCTGCAAAGTTCTTTGCACCGACGATAAAAGATTCTGCTGCTCCCCTATGGTTTCAAACAATTCTTCCTCTAAGTTTGCTTCCATATCGCTACACTATGTGCCCTTTTTCGGGTTAACCATAACACCAAATAAACACTAGCGCTTACCCCTTTAACCCTCCGATGAGTGAGAAGGTCCCTAGGGACCTTTTTGCCTTTTCAAACTGAAATTACTCCTACTTCGGCCACTACAACCCCCCGCCCCCAAAAAATACCCTTCCAAGAGAATTTTGTTGTGCATCTTTTGGAAAACAAATCAAGCCGATCGGATCATTACTTAAGGAGTTATTGAGGTTTTAGTGAGAATAGTACGCGGACGTGTGAATAGGTCCGTATGGACCTTGTACTGAATTTCACTAATAAATGCATGTTTTTGAAGCACTAACAGAGCAGTTGTTCCCTTACAGAGGCCGCACGCGCTTCGAACAATATATTCCGTCAAAGCCAGCTAAGTATGGTTTGAAAGTATGGTGGTTATGCGACTCACAGAGTTATTATCCTGTGAAGGGAATGATATATTCTGGAAAACTGCCAAACCAACACAACGGGAGATAAACCAAGGGCAGAACGTAGTGGTGGAACTTGTGGAAAAATATTTAGATGCTGGCCGTACTATATACGCGGATAATTTCTTTACCACTCTTGACTTGGCGCGTATTTTGTTGAGGAGGAAGACCGCATATGTTGGTACAGTGCGCTACAATAAAACATTCATTCCAGGGGAGTTCAAGAAGAACCCGAAGCGCACCATCAATAGTACATTATTTGGGTTCAACGAAGGGGATATAGCGTTACGCTCATACGTGCCGAAAAAAAATAAAGTGGTGAACGTGCTCTCCACAATGCACTACACCTGCCTCGTTGACGAGCAAACCGGGAAGCGGAAGCCATATGCCATATTAGATTACAACGCCAACAAATGCGGCGTTGATACCATGAATCAAATGATAGGCACTTACAGCTGCAAAAGAGCAACACAACGATGGCCGTTGGCCATGTTTTATAATATGCTGGACGTCGCTGCATTGGCTGCTTTTACGATTTACAACGAAATGAAGCCTATAAAAAGGAGTGACAGACGGCGGTCGTTCTTGTTACTGCTAACGAAACAATTGGCCACACCATATATCGAAGAACGTGCCCTGAACAACCATATAACCTCATATCCAAGGATACGCAATGCGATGGAAGCATTCGATGTCAGGGTAAGAAAAACATCTTCAAATTCAAGAATAGAATATATATTTATTTGGTTTTTATTTTTCTTTTCATTTCAGGTATTACCAAGACCGATGGAAGGCACTGCACCGTCGTTTGCGGCTAGGTCAAGTTGACCGTCATGTCACCTTTGCCGTTCTGAGTACGGGCGGCAGCGGAAAACGCGGGCATACTGCTTCGGCTGCGGCAACACTGTTTGCGGAGAACATAGCACACTTTTACATCGCTGCAACACTTGCGCACAGGGCGGAGGACAAGAAGTACACGCTCAACAACAATAATTTTTAAACTTTTGTATAATAGTCTTAAGAAATTTCAAGCAAAAAAAAAAAAATAACATTAAACAAATTTAAAAAATTATTTTTGTATGTAGAATTTAGGTATAAACAATAAAAACAAAAAAAATCAAAAAAAAATTTTTTTATATGAAAAAAACATGATTTACAAAAAAGGTCCGTAGGGACCTTTTCACACGGCCGTGAAGTTCAGAACTGTCACTCATCACCGGAGGGTTAACTAACCTTAGATCACTTCTTCCAGATAATTTCCTGATTCAGGCAAAGATGAACAACTAGCTTGCAATATTTGATGAACGCCGCAACGATAAATTTGCTACAGATGTTGTTGGCGTAACTCAATGATATACTAGCCGGTTTGATGGTAGGCCTTCTCTTAGCTTGTTGATATACGGCAGCCTTTTCCTCTCAGTCTCCATAAAGTCCCACGAATAGTGTGAAAGGAAATGTCAGATGAGAAGAATCGCAGGTCTATATGACATTACTGTACGTATGTGTCTGGACATTTTGTAAATGTATAACGCAAACAATGAGCAGCTGCTCCTAAACTGGCATTGGATGAATATACTCCTGGCCTTGTTGAAATTGTATTTAAAAGCAATTTCATATAATTCAGTTACGAAAGCAATTTAAACTTTAGCCTACTTATTTCATAACATTATAAATTTGTACACAAATTTTACTGATGTTTTCACAGTTTAAGCGTCAACACCTTCTGATGTTAGACCAATGCAAAATAGTGCGCTTCCGCCGCATCTGAACACGGCTTTACACCTCCGCTAGTCCAACGCAAATGACGAAATGTGACGTGAAAAGAATGAAATATGTACAAATAAATATAAACACGAATCCCTCCATTCCGTCATTCTATAACGAACGAAAAATAAACATAAATCATCAAAAAGGCCAAAACATTAAACTTAAACCCCCTCTGAGCAATTACTGGCGAAAACAAACCCAACGAATCATCATCATCAGGATCAGAAGCTGAAGTAGCAGTGTCAGTTGCCCAAGTGGCAATGGTTGAGGCTGTGGCTACAACAATATTACCCCATCAAAAATGGTGGCAGCAGCTGTAAGCGCAAACAACGGTAATAGTCGACCACTAACCGCTTATAATTTATCTTTCGCATTTCAAAATTATTTTATTTCATTTTGTTTTTTTTTTTTGATTTTCATTCCTTCCAAATTTCTCTTGGCCATTATACTTGTTTGAGCGCATCACGACGCGTCAACGATTTTATTAACACTCATTTCTATTTAAATTGTCGGCCGAAATTAAAATGAAATTCTCGATGAAAGGATAGATAGGTCCAACATTTTGTCCCTCTCTCTCTGTCTATCATTCATTTCATACTAAGTCGCAAAATGCTGGTAGATGGAGAAGAGAAAATAAAATTATTATGTTTCGCATGAACTAAAACAGTTGTCGGCAATATTAAGCGATAAGACAAAATTGTGTGGTATGAATCCTCAAAATATGATGTATGTGTATGTATTTGTGTCTGTGTTTGTGACAGTTGTGGTTTCACAGAGTGATACTTAGTTAGTTGCTGCAAGTGATAGAGACACTCGACACACAACTATGAATATTTTCATGGCTATAAAAATGCGAGTGATGTCTTAAGTTTATCATCATTTCATGTCAAAGACAAACTCATTTCTGCTTCATCAAATGGGTGACAAATTAAAGCATCATTGAATTAAAATGCAAAATGGCAGCACTTTCTTTCCAAATAAAGCATTTAAATGATAATAATTTTTTGTTATGGCGGCAATAAAATTTCCCTTTCTGTGACTCGTTGTATACTTGATGGTGTTGAGGATAATTTGTGGCATCACAATGGCACAACATATTATTATGGCAAAATGGATTTTACAAACAAAAAGAAAGCATTTTTAATGAGTTACGCCGATAAAAGGAATATTTTATATTTTCGGAAAATTAATAGATTTGGGATTAATGGCGCATTCTGTGCAGTAACGTTCAGAAGTACAACGGTTAAAATACTATAAAAAAATTGTTAGGAGCCCCAATTTCTAGGCCAACATTTGTAGGTTTAAATTGTACGGGTCTCTCAGTAAAAATGCACTTTTTCATTTTAAAGGAAAAACGCGGATTTTTTTTAAGATAGTTCTGATATTTTTATTGGATTGTAAAGAAGTCATTTTCCGATTAAGCATGGAATAAAATATCCGTCAAACGGCCCCTACGGCTCTGATGACAGGCCATTACTCTTTACATAAAATTTACCATGACTTTTTCAGAGAGATGTGGCTGTGTCTCGCCGATGACGCGTTGGATCTCGGATTGGATCTCGGATTGTACCTCAAGAATTGGTTCCAGTTTATTGGCATACACCCGATATTTCACAAAGCCCCAAAGAAATAAATAATGAAAACGAAGTTGTACAATTTTACTTTTATCACAATTTATTTAGTTCCAATATTTTGATCAACGTCGTTGATAATTTTCAAGGATATCGTGAGGTAACGACAAGTTTACGACTTGATTTTACTGCAAGCTTTTGACAGTTTCTTTGGCAGTTGATAAAAGCTTGCAGCAAAGACTTGTTGTTTACTTTTTGTTGCTTCACAATATCTTCGAAAATGATCGAAATGTTGTAAACTATATAAATTGTGAGAAAATTAAAATTATACAACTTTGTTTTCTTTTTTCATTCCTACGACCTCAAGCCGACACTAAAATTGAAAATCATAACAATAAGAAGGTCAACTATAAATACAACTTAATAACCCCGAGGAAAGAAATCACATGACCTTGGTGGCCAGTTGACATCAGAATTTCTTAAGATAATTTGTTCTGGAAATCGTTACTGCAGTAAATCGTTTGTTTCATGCGCGGTGTGTCAGGTGGCGCTGGCTTACTGAAACCACATGTTGTCCAAATCCATGCCATCCAGTTGAGGCCACATGAACTCCGTTATCATGTTCCTACAGCGAATGCCATTCGCTGTCACTGCAATTTCGGACTCATCCTAAAAAAATTAAAGCCCAATCATGCTGCCTGACGAAAATCGACACCAGACAGTTGCTCGTGGGTGCATTTGTTTCTCATAGACAGCATGCACATTTTCCGAGACCCAAATTCGACACTTTTGTATACACTATGAAAAATTTGTCTTTTCTTGTTATTTGTTTGCAGCTTGTCGCAAAAAAATAGTATACTTGCGTCCAAACACGATGTGTTTGCTATTCAATATTACATATTGGGGTCACAATGATTAATATGTTATAATATATGTGTTTGCGAGCCAAATATACTTTTGTTTGGGATACAAATACAGCTTTGTTTGCTGCACTGTTTTTGCTATGTTGAGGGAAAGAGAATAAAAGAGGGATAAAGAGCGATTATTCAAAGTGGAAGTTTGAGTGCGCAACTGTATTTTTGCGTTATTTTCTCAGTCAGTGATTCATAAATTTCCTGAATGCGTGGGGAAATGGGAGATGAAGTGAATCTTTCTTATATTGACTAATCTGTTGCATTTTAGTTTCAAACCCGCCGAAAAATCTGATGTTTTTTGTTGTTTGGATGCAAATATATTACATTGTTTTATTAATTATTTGTAAATGTAGAGTTATATTAGTAAAATAAATTAATTATATTATATACTGAAATAAAAAAATTATTCTTTTCTTATTATTATTATGTTTGGGAGGAAATACGTACATATGGAAGTTTGAGAGAAATACGCGAATGCTTCCATGTAAGTCTATTGATGTTTGGAATGAAGCGCACATAGGTTTCTACGTAAAAGAATACGTGTTTGTCTGTAAACATGCTAATGTTTGCATTATAAAACAAGTGAATGTGGGACTTGCATATGAACGTTTGAAGTGTGTTCCAAACATATACATGTCTCCTGCAAAATATGTTTGAGAGAATATGTTACAGAGCCAGTTTTTTCAGCGTGTATTTACGAAGCGATTTAGATGGAAATTCGCTTCATCGGAGAAATGACTTTTTTTGAAAAATTTACCTTGACTTCACTTTGCTTCATTACCCATTCAGCGAATTCGAATTCTGCGTTTGGGCACCTGAGTAAGCTGAATTTTGTATGCAGGAAGGTGGATGTCTTTTGACAAAATTCGCTGCGTAGTGTTTCGTGAAATTTGAAGTTGTTGACAACGATGCCGAGTTGACGTTTTCGCGGTTTTGGCGACACTCTGATTTACAGCAGCAGTGTTTTCAAGAGACCGACCGATACCTTGACGCACAGGAGTTTTAATGTCCATAACCGAGCCATCTTCTTAAAATTTGTTGACCACCCTTCGAATGGTTGGTACATTAGTTGCACTTTCTCGTCTGACAATTTTTCGAAGTTTGCGAGCAGTCTCAGCATAAGTTTTCAAATTGTTGTAATAAGTTTTCGCAATTATAACGCCTTGCTCTTTCGTAAAGCGCTTAATTTTTAGTAATTGGAATAAATATATGTGACAGCTACCAAATTACAGAGTTGCCACTTGCACAAAAAAAATTACACTAAATTTAAAAAGCGACATCTTACTGAGACACCCTTTAGTTCATAAATTTTAATTTTGAGTTTCGGTGAAATATTTTAAACTTGAAAGACAGTTAAATAATTACTCCTAGTGTTGCAAATTTGTTTTTCTGTTTCTGATTAATTTTCAGTGGACCATTTGATCATATTTATTAATCCGATTTGTAACACTTGACTTTAATCCAAATCAAACAATAATTAAAAATCATATGAAGTGTCAGGGGACACCCGGTTGGAACGAAATTGCTTTCGCTATATATTATGTACTAGTTAGTTCCAGCACCGCCTAAGGCGCTCTTTGAAAAATACGATAATGTAAATGGATTTTTAAGAAACGATACTTTTAGTAAAATGATAAACTTTTTTAAGAACCTTTTTTTTTGATATTTTTTTTCAAACAGGTATATTTTTAAGTCCTTTTTTAGAATATGTATTATATTTTCTCTAAGAGACCCTTTTTAAAGAGAGGTACTTCTCTTATTAAAAGCTAATGTTTTTTTTAAAAAAGGTACTATTTTTAAGAAGAAGTGCTTTCTGTAAGAAAAAGCCATAAGAGTATGATTTTTTTTTACAAAGAAGTATATTTTAAGAAAACAGGTACTTTTTAAAGAAGTGGTACACTTTTTAGGAAAAGGTTATTTTTTTAAGAATATGTACTTATTTTCAGAAAGGCACTTATCTGAAGAAAAGGAAAGAAAAGGTACTATTTTATTTTTAAGAAATGGTACTTTTAAGAAAAGGAATTTTTGTAAGAAAAGGCTTTTTTTATGAAAATGTTATTTCCTGTAGAAGGGTTCTTTTTTAAGAAATGGGATTTTTTTAGAATTGGTTGATTTTTCAAGAATAGGTACATTTTAATAATAGGTACTTATCTCAAGAAAAGTTATTTTGTTTAACAAAATAGGTACTCTTTAAAGAAGAGATAGTTTTATAAGAGAAGACAATTTGTTGTACGAAAATGTACTTTTTCAAATAAAGGTACTTATTTAAAAAAAAATTAAATACAAAACAAGCAAATCTGACCTCAAGCTCGGAAAATATAGATTATTTATTAAAAATTACTTTTTTTAAGAAAAGGTACTTCTGTAAGAAAATGTACATTTTTTAAGCAAGGTACTTTTTTAAGATATGGTATTTTTTTTAAGAAAAGTCACTTTGTTTAAGAATATGAATTGGTATTTTTTTGAGAAAATTTCCTTTTTTTAAGAATAAGCAATTATTAAGGCTTTTCTAAATTTACTTTTTTTGGGATCACAACTATAATGTATATTAAATATTGGTTACAGACTCCGCATGGAAAACTTCCCTTTAAACATGAAATTTCTGTATGTTAGTCTATACATAAATCAAAGCAAAAGTACCCACACGCTGAAAAATCTGTACTTTGTTGTTGTTGGGATGCAAATTTACCTTGTGCTTGGAGTTTGTCGCAAATATAATATACTTGTGCCCAAACGCATTGTGTTTGCTATTCAGTATTACATGATTGAGACACAATGATTAATATCTTATAACATATGTGTTTGCGACCCAAATATATCTGTGTTTGTGATACAAAAACAGCCGTGGTTGGTGCGCTGTTTATGCTTTCTCGAGAGCAAGTGAAAGATGGTCGACGAGTGTGTATATCTTGTTAGTGTTTATCTATATTTTTGCATTATTCTCTAAGTGAATGATTCATAAATACCCTTGAATGTGCGTGTAAATTGCAGACGACGTCAGTGTTTCTTATTTTGGCAGATATATTACGTTTTATTTTCATGTATTCAGTCGTCAATGGTTCATCGGACAGAGGATATCAAAAGCGCTTGATCAGTGAAAGAAGATTATACAAACGCTCGGAGGGTTAAATGGTTTGTTATATTGCTTTGGTTTTTATGTATGTTTTTCGCATATATTTATTTGTGTTACCAACGTGAGAAACGATTTTGAGGAAAGAAACCGGAAAGGGCAACAACGTGAATCCCTTTTTCTGCCCGAGCTTCTACTGGAAAAACCATTTGTGAAATATAATAAAAAACACAAGTATTTAGTACACGCTTGTCTTGCATGAACTAGAGTTGTATATAAGTATATTGTTTGTGTATCAATGCATAGTGATAACCAACGCATAGCTGAAACCTTCTGAAGACAAAAACGTGAGAGTCAAGATAAGAAAGAAAGGAGAAATATTATTATGTTTGGGATACAATACGCATATATTTCCACGTAAGTATATCGAGGTTTGGGGGAAACACGCGAATGCTTCCACGTAGGTATATGGATGTTTGGGAGGAAGCACGCATATGTGTTCCTAACATATATATGGTTCCTGCAGAATATGTATGAGAGAATATGTTACAGAGGCCGTTTTTTTCAGCGTGCAATATTGCTGATAATACTTGGCCGTAGCGTAATAGAGTTAAAACAAAGTTGTTTAATTCTTTTCATTTGGCCTCCATCCCGCAACGTGTGATAACGAACTTCGTTCCAAAAAAGTGAAACCTTACTGAGACACCCTTTATGATGTACTCAACAAGGCCTCTGACATACAGTAGATCACTTATTAAGTATATTTTCGATGTATCAATATTTATTGAACATATTATGTAATTCGAGTAATATGCTTGACTTTAATCCATATCAAACAAGGATTAACTAAATATTTTTTATTTTGTTGATACGTGACCAATACAAGGAATTTGCCAGCATTTAGTTTTTATAATTATGTTAAATCTGCATTAGGTTTATTTAATATCAAATATTCTCTTCGAAAAATGCAAAACTTTTGTTTTCTTTTCACAGTAATGGGGATACCATCTCTGCCCTACAGTCGGCTGTGGATGCAGCCCAAGGACCAAAAGTAACATAATTAAAAGAAAAAGTAATCACCACCTCCTTTCCGCCCCTCCATATATGAAGCTGTTACTATATTATGCTTCCAACAGTTGTGGCGTTAATTAATTTTCAATTTTTGTTATGCTTTTTATGTTACTTGGTCCAAGTTTACATGTGGCGGCGGCCCTTTTTTTGTTATAACGCCTCATAGGCAACACAAGTGTCATATTAAACAATCCGTTATATATCCATAAATTATTATACATTTTCCCCATTTTTTCGAGAAAAATTCATATGGGCGCTTTTGTATATTCGTGTGTGTGTGCGAGCGCTTGAGGACCTAATGTTGGTAGCGAATGAAATTAATTGCTGCCTTTTGCAGCAACTGCTTGCCATACTGTGTGTAGGTACCAGTCGCTTTATGGTTGCCACCACATGAGGCACGCGATCAAGTACGGTTATAATTGCAAAAACAATTTGCACGCCTATAAAATTATGTGCATACATTATTCGAGGATATGTAAGGATATTTATGCGAAATTGCTTACAGGTTTGCCGGTGAGTGTGTGAAAAGTTTTTGCACATATTTTACATTCTAGCTTGTCAAAAAACTGTTTGGTTAATGTATGTATGTTGTTCTTTTTTCCGGCGAGCTTTTGCACTGATTGCAAATGAATTGTATGCGAGTGTGTATCCATGTTTTGTGTATCTACCATCAAATAATATTTTTGTTCATGTTCGTGATGGGTATGCAACAGGATTACACTCAAAATCTACATCGAAAAAGTGTAGGCATTATGCGGACCACAGTCTTGTCATGCATTAGCATAAGCTTGGTCCGAAACTTTTTATCTGTCTAATAAAATCGAAAATATATTTTGTTTTGTAATCATGTAAGTGATGCGAACAACGTTGATTGCATTTTGGTGTCACGAAGGGCGTTAAAACAACAATAACCTATTTTTATGCTCATGATTTCTACACATGTTGGCCGTTTTGAATTACAGCGAGTTGAAATCGATATCGATACCATGATCTCCCACAGTTTTTTTAACATAATATTATCAGAATTGTTAGGTCAGGTTAGGTTTACGACACGTGACAATATGAGACAGTCTACAACTGCCTTATCATCACTACACTCGGACGTCGGTCGACCAATTGTGATTGCCCATATACATGAGAAGAAACGGGAGAAGGGAGGGAAGAGTAGGAGGCGAACCGCAGAATTGTTGCTGTTTATGTTATGTACGTAGCTCGTGAAATTTTGGCTGTGCGAAAAAACGCCCACTGAAAAAAACCCAGGAGAGGGAATTCTTCGTTTGCCACATGCATATTAATATGTCTCTTCCTCTGCATAAGGACTTAGAAGGATCACCTGATGATTTAATTACCACATATAGCCATGGCAAATGTGGACAAACCTAATCAACAGCCCAGTGGAAACACATTTTGCCTCTATATAAACTGCGTCATAATCCTGGTGATAAAACAAGTACCGCCTCAAGACAAACCATGGTACACTGAAGAATGTCGCATGGGATCTGAAGAAAATAAAACCACACGTTCGCGCTGAAAACAAAAAATGGCCCCACCAAAATATTGCAAGAACCACAAGCACTTTTTACGTGAACTGATGATCTGCTTCTGTTGTTTGTTTCTTTACTGTGACAGACACCAGTGTTGTCGGCAGTTTTCAACAAACAAATCCACATTTGGGCCACAAAGTCATATATTATAACCTATTAATCATTATGCCCCAAAAATTTTCTATTGAATAGCAAACACAATGTGTTTCGACACAAATATACTATATTGAAGGCAAGCTACAAACACGTTTGCATCCAAACAGCAAAACAAGGCAAATTTTTCAGCGTGTAATCAACAGCCCAGTGGAAACATATTTCTAAATCTTTATATATAAACTGCTATAAACACCGCGCTTGGTGATAAAAAAAAATACCACCTCAAAACAAACCATGGTACACCTAAGAATGTCGCTTGGGATCTGACTAAAATAAAGGTACACGTTCACAATAAAAACGAAAACAATAAAAACGAAAAATAGGCGCAGCAACATATTGCACGAACCATGTACATGTTTGCAAGCATTGTTTTCGTGAATTGAAGATCTGCTGTTATTTCTTTTTTTTTATGGTGACAGACACCACTTTTTTCAGCATTTTTCAACCAACAAATCCATTCTTGGGTCAGAAAGACATATATTATAACCTGTTAATCATTATGCCCCAAAAATGTTCTATTGAATAGCAACCACAATGTGTTTCGACACAAATACACTATATTGAAGGCAAGCTACAAACACGTTTGCATCCAAACAACAAAACAAGGCAATTTTTTCAGCATATAATCAACAGCCCAGTGGAAACACATTTCTGTCTCTATATAAACCTGCTACAAAAGCGAGGTTGGTGACAAAAATACCGCCTCAAAACAAACCATGTTATACTGAAGAAAATCGCATGGGATCTGAAGAAAATAAAGCTACAAGTACACGATGAAAAAAATGGCCCCAGCGTCATATTACAGGAACCATATCCATGTTTCCCAACATTGTTTTCTTGGTTTCAAGATCAGCTGCTTTTCTTGTTTCTTTGTTGTCTGCCACGTTTTTTTTTCTCAGCAGTTTTCATCAACAAAGCCACATTTGGGTCACAAAAGCATATAGAATAACCTTTTACTCATTGTGTGTCCAACATATAATATTAAATAGTAAACACTATATGTTTGGACACAAGTACACTGTATTTGCGTCAAGCTACACACACGTTATCTTTACATCCAAACAATATCAAACAAAATCAGATTTTTCGTCTTCTTTCTTAAAAAACTATACCTCTGTTAATAGATATGTAGAATGGTCTTGAGTTTGAATAACAAAATAAAACAAAATAAAAAAGGAAAAATATATAATATAAACTTATATGTCTTTCATCTTGCTAGCTGGTATCTACATTATCGATTAAATAAACAGGAAAAAACTACTGATATCAAAACCGTTAAGAACCGATGTAAAACTGTAGATCCCAATTGATTAACATAAAAATAAATGGTTTCTCATTACATCCCAGGAAGCAATTGGACAGAGCTTCTCCCAATCAGTGAGCTTTGCGCTTTCTAGTTTTATACTCACTGAGTGGGACCTACAGTTATACATCGGTGGCTAATGGTATTTTTAGAAGCTTTACATCGGTGGCTAATGGTATTTTGAGAAGCTTTTTCATGGCTAAATACTCGAAAGTGTAGCCGTCACTATGCGAAGTGACCGCCGCCAAAATAAATTTAAGGTGGTCACAGCAGGGATGAACCCAGGATCTCATGTAGAAGAGGCGCGCACACTAACCATTGCGCCACCGACGATCAATAGATTATAACTTTTTTAAAACTCACTAATTGTGGAAAGCTCTCTCATATCCGGAAATATAGGGCCCAATCAATGAATCTAATAATAGAAAGAGCACAAAGCGCATAGCACTGGGTAGCTTGTAAAGTGGCGTCACAATCCCCCGTACATAATTTATGTAAACGTAACGTTTTACACCCTCAGCGCGATTAAGACCATACCCAGAGACCGTCACTATAGCCTGCACAATCTCCATCATTGACACCGAGCATTTCAACATTACAAAAGAATGTTAAAGGTCAGGTTAGAAATACATAGAGTTATATTGTGGTAACCGAATTAAAATTTACTTCGGTTGTACCTTCATGAGAAATTCGGTTGCAGCAACCAAATTGACGCCACAACCGAATTTGGTACCGATTTCGATTGTTGTATTCGAGTTGTAATTGTTGTGATCGAATTGATGCCACATTCGGTTCAACCGAATTTATGCCACATTCGGTTACTTTAACCGAACTGGATACCAATTTCGGTTGTTGCATCCAAATTATTTCGGAATTCAATTGTTGGAACCGAAATTTTAGAAAACTGATTTGAGAGAACGGATATAACTGAAGATTCAGTTGTCACAACCAAATCAATTATGTGAAGAGGCCCCTTAAACCGAATTTCACTTTTGGCGACTATATTCTTTCATGTCAACTTCAGTTCGGTTGCGGCAACCACAATTCGGTGGCAACACCCGCATTTACGGCTGCTACTACCTCTTCTCAAACAGTTAGTTCTCTGGATGTAGCAGCGACAGTGTATATTCAGTGACAACAGAGACCACACGATAACTAGTGCTTCGCTGTAATTCTCATCTACGTCAATACGCTCAGAGTGTTTAATATAACGAGTGGACAGTCAATTTATTCAGCGGATTCCCTCGTCTATAGTGACTTAACCCTGCTGTTAGATTAGGACCATTTGGTCCAAATTTTTTCTGTTTTCCCTTGTAACTTTGGAACGGTGATATATACTGACTAAATTTTTCTGCTAATGGGGTCTTTTAATAAAACAATGTTATGTGCGAAAATTAAATTTTCTAACTTTATTCAGGACTGAGAAAAATACAAAATGACGAATCTTAGATTAGAGGACCATTTGGTCAATAGTACATTTTTTCATTACCAAGCGAATGTAAATTCATGTCAAATATTTAGAAGATGTTTTTGATATGTCAAATACTTGCTTTAGAAATTATTGAACCAAAATAGTTACAAAGGATAAGATAAAATTATTATTTTGGATGAAAATTCCAGTATGGACCAAATGGTCCCTCAATCTAAGATTCGTAAGTTTTTTCATTACCAAGCGAATGTAAATTCATGTCAAATATTTAGAAGATGTTTTTGATATGTTAGCGGATGTTTTTGATATGTCAAATACTTGCTTTAGAAATTTTTGAACCAAAATAGTTACAAAGAATAAGATAAAATTATTATTTTGGATGAAAATTGCAGTATGGACCAAATGGTCCCTCAATCTAAGATTCGTAAGTTTTTTCTAATCTAACAGCAGGGTTAAAAACTATACAGACTTGAAACTAACTATAGCAATTTTTAGCTGAATTAAATTTACCATAGCGGCTACGGCTGTCTATTCATTCATGGCGGTTTCGGCTGGTTATTTGCTCCAACCGGTTTCGGCTGGCTATTTGTTCACAGCGGTTGCAGCTGACTATTCGGTCGTAGCAGCATTGGCTGACTATTGGATCATAAGATATTTCTCCACAAGGCTCGAGTTGCCATTTATATTTCTGGCCTATGCAATGTTTAGAGTTGCCAGGGGCAATCTGGCAACACCATTGGAATTCGTTGCATTTTCTGTCTCAACGGTACTCAGAACGTTGACTATTCGCTCAAAGAGGCTTCGGCTGACTATTCGTTCATAGCGGCTTCGGCTGATTATTCCTTCATAGCGGATGCGGTTGACTATTGACTCGTAGCATCTTCGGCTGACTTGTTGTTCAAAGCGGCTTCAGTTGACTATTCGCTTAAAGAGGCTTCGGCTGACTATTCCTTCATAGCTGACTATTCCTTCATGGCAGTTTCGGTTGACTATTCCTTCGTATTGACTATTCGGTCATAGCGGATGCGTCTATGCCTTCATAGCGGATTCTGCGTCAATTCGTTCATAGCGGTAGCGGTTAGCGATAAGTTCATAGCTGCTTCCGCTGGCTATTCGTTCATAGCGGCTGGATATTTCTTCATAGCAGCTTCGGCTGACTATTCCTTCATAGCGGCTTCGGCTGACTATTTGTTTATAGCGGCCTCGGCTGACTATTTTTTCACAGCCTTTCGGTCTATTACACTCCTATAGTGGGTTCGGCTGACTATTCGTTCATATCAGCTTCGGGTGATCATTCGTTCATAGCAGCTTCGGCTGACTATTCGTTCGAATGAATTGCGGCTGACTGTTCGTTCATTACGGTTTCGGTTGACTATTCGCTCGTAGAGGCTTCGGGTGACTAGCTGTTCACAGCGCCTGCAGCTGAATTCGTTCATAGCAGCATCGGCTGACTATTCGTTCATATGTGCTTCGCCTGACTCTTCGTTCAAATCTGTCTCAGCTGATCATTCGTTCACAGAAGCTGCGCCTCACTATTCGTTCGTAGCAGCTTCGGTTGACTAGTCATTCGTCCACAGCGGCCTCGGGTGGATATTCCTTCATAGCGTTATCGGCTTACTATTCGTTCATAGCAGCTTCCGCTGACTGTTGTTTCATAGCATCTTCGGCAGACTATCCGTTCATAGCGGTTGTGGTTAGCGATAAGTTCATAGCTGCTTCAGCTGGCTATTCCTTCATAGCAGCTTGGGCTGACTATTCCATCATAGCGTCTTCGGCAGACTATTCGTTCATAGCGGTTACGGCTGACTATTCGTTCGTAGCAGCTTCGGCTTCCTATTCGCTTATTGGGGCTGCGGGGCTGAGTATTCCTTCGTAGCAGCTTCGGCTGACTGTTCGTTCAAAGCGGCTTCGGCTGACTATTCGTTCACAGCGGCATCGGCTGAATATTCCTTTATAGCAGCTTCGGCTGGCTATTTGTTTATAGCATCCTCGGCTGACTATGCCCTCATAGCGTAGCGGCTTCACCTGACTATACGCTCGCAACGGCTTGGGCTGACTATTCTTGATATAAACTGATGCAAATCTGATCCAGTTCTACTCATCCGAATATAAGATACCCCTGCTGAAGTACTAAACGAGCCGTTCTCAGATAATCCAAACCCGATACACCACATTCTCGATTAACTTAAATCTATTGACCTAACCAAAAAGGAGTATTTTCAAACCATTCCCAGAAGCGTGTTCTCAAACCGTTCTCTGAAGAGTATTCTCAGACCATTCCCAGAAAATTCTTCTTGAAACGTTCCCAGAAGGGTGCTCTCAAACCCTTCGAAGAAAAGTGTTTTCAATGAATTTATCAATTGAATTTATGAATTGTTTATGTAAATTAAATTATTTTGTAGAAAAAAAAAAAATCAATGAGTGTTCGAACTCACGGCTGATGTGTTAACACCTTTTTGCTACACGCTACCTGTTCGATTTCTGTGAACACATTAGTAAATGTTACATTGGAAAATAAAAAATAATAGTTTTTGTGTATACACCGGGCAATGCTGAACATCAAATGACTCGCTTTGTTTGGCCATAGCAACAACAACGAAACAACCAAACACACAACATCACACATACTTTGTCCGAAGTAGCTGACGTATACGTGTGTCACATAACCACATGTTTGCCATATCAACAGCAACGAAACACCCAAACACACAACATCACACATACTTTGTACGAAGTAGCTGACGTATTAGTGTGTCACCATAACGTCGACTGCGCAAGCCCATGGGCTTCAAATTAAATTTTGCTTGGCTATGCTTTATATCTCCGTTCAGCAACAGCAACAGACACATGTACATAACACATACATTATTATGTTAATACATACGCTATAGACACAATTTCGTTTGCCCCACCCCTGCCATACCATTCTTTCACTGCTCTCTTGCTCGCTCATTTTTGTTTAACACGTCATTATTCTCTTTCGCAGTCGCAAAAAATCTGGTTTTAGCAGCAGCAGAAAATCTGGTTCTAGAAGCAGCATAAAATCTGACTTTGATAGATTTAGTCCCTATACGCCGCTATAGATGTTAGCACATCAATAAATAAGGAATAAAAATTCAGATCCAAGTGAAGGGTACAACATTCTGTTCCTATTCCGGAAAGGTGGTTGATCCCAACGAAATATCCTGGATATGACTTACTCTTTGTCAAAACCACGTTACAAGTTTCCGCCAATTACAGCCTTTAATGATGCACAAAAGTAATTTGCTTAATTTGTTTGTGTTTATATTGCTGCAAGATGCAGGCGGCTAGTAATATTAGGTGGTATTTTAATACTCGCAAAATCTGAACAGATACTTATATATACTAAATTTATTAGAGTCGTCTTGAATTTAGTCTCTACATCGACATTTTTTCTTTGAGTGTACTCGCTACTTAATTCTCAGCGCATATTCAATTAACCATAATTTTTGCGACAAAAATACTAAATTAAAGCTGATACGCAATATAACACCCCTACACGCGCACACACACACCCATTCTCACCCTACCAAATGATTATTATTTATTACATTTTTGCATGAAATGGAATGTGTTTGGGCTAAAATTTTAGGAATTTCTCTGCAGGATAACAGACGCTCAAATAAAAGCAAACAAAGTAAAAATAATAATAAAAAATTAAATAATCACAAAAGCGAGGAAAGAGGAACAGAACACTAAATCATGTGAAAGGCATCGGAGCGTATGAGTGATGTTTAATATTAAATGTTATAGTAGTATGAAGGGAATGATTACAAATACGTTGTGCTGCACACGAGTAATGAGTGATTTATTATTAATATTTATGTAAAATTTGGTGAAAAATATTTGAAATGTATATGATGCAAAATAAATTGCGCCATTAAATTCCACAAAATAAACATAATCCAAATTAAATCTCACATACTTTTGCTGTAAATTCCGAAATAATTACAAAATGGCTGTTATTGAGAAATGTAGTAAATATTTGGGAATTTTAATAAATAGATTAATTTTGATGCAAACTGAAACAACAACTGGAAGTAAATATAATTTTGCCAGTACTTGTTGCTGTAATTTCTTCAGTCTTCTATGAATTTCAATGATTAAAATAAATCATAAAATGTTTTTATTTACCCAAATTTAAGAATTGAACTTGGTCGACATGTGGTGTGGATGCCACACTGTTCGCGATGCCATTAATCAATTGAGAGATGCGTTTTGTAACTAACTATTCTCACGTTGTGGCGCTGCCGCCTCGTTCCGCACTAGACAATTTTTTGTGGGGGCTATAGGGATAAGCCAACCGCGATTGCTGTCTTCGAAGGAAACAGTAAAAGTGACATTGATGAGATAGCGGCCGAAATTTTGAAAAAAGTGTGCAAAATTGTACTTTCATACTGAACCACGTGAAGCGTAGCCGTGGGCAACATTTGCATGTACGAGTCTTTGAAAAGTAACTGGCAGACATTGTTTTGTCTATCTAAATATACATGTTCAAAATTCAATTCAAAAAAATCATCAGCTGTATAACATCACATTAGGTTCAACTAAAAAAGTTCCAATCTTTAATTCCTGATCTGCCGTCATAGTTTTGAACATAAAAAGATGGTGCAAATACAGGCATCTTATAAAATCGAGCGTTATTTTGACACTGATGGATTTTTTCTATTAGAAATAGAGACAATCAGTCAGTATTATTCCCATCCTAACCGAATTGAGGCGTTCTACACTTGACGATTCACTTAATATGTCAAAGCCTTGAGGTTGGAGGTTAGTGTGCGCAAGTTTTTGTACATCAGAATGTGGGTTCGATCCCTGCCCGACCGCTCAATGGTCCCAATCAGTGACTATAAAACTATAAAGTGCACAGCTGACTGATTGTGAAAGGGATGTAACGAAAACTATTTATTTCATTATGACTATTACTCTGGGTATTCTTTCATCATTATCATTTATTACATTATCAAGCTCTGGCCTGTTATCAATAGCTGAGGTAAAAACTGCATTCTGTAAAAAGGATTGCTTTCTTTGGTCGGCATAATCTAGTTCTGTTGATCCTAAATCATGTGGTTTCATCAAGACGGCGCCACATGTCATTCAAACCGCGGAATAATTCATTTGGATATAAACATGCGTGAATTTTGAAACATTCTTTATATAAAAATTTATCCTATAGCAAAAAAAATCAAGATATTGAAAATGATGACATTTTCTAAAATCGGTGGTCACAAAAAAATTTCGGTTTTCGGAACATCTAATGTCGACTGGGAGAACCTCATAAGGTGGTTGTGACAACCTCACAAGGTGGTTGTGACAACCTCAAAAGTTGGTGCGATAAACTCTAAAGTCGGTTGAGACAACCTCCTATGTCGGCTGTGACACGTTTCCGAAGGCCTTTGTGGCAATCTCTAAAGCCGTTTGTGATAACCCCTAAAGTCGGTTGTGACAACCTACAAAGGCAGTTGTAGCAATCCATAAAGTCGGTTGTGGCAACCGCAAAAGTCGGTAGAGGGACCGCCTAAAGTCGGTAGTGGCAGCCTCTAGAGGTGGAAGTGACAACTTCTATAGTCGGTCGAGACCAAGAAGTCGGTGGTGGCCACTTCTAAAGTCGGATGGGACAACATCTAATGCCGGTTGAAACAATCTCTGAGTTCGGCTGTGACGACGTCTAAAGTCTTTTGTGATAACTTCTAAAGTTGTTTGTGATTCCTTTAAAATCTAGGTGTCACAACCACTGACGTCGTTGTAACAACAACGAATGTCGTGTGCGACAAACTTTAAAGTCAGATGTGATGACCTATAAAGTCGGCTGTGGCAACCTACAAAGTCGGTTATGACAACTTCTAATGTCGGTCGTCATACCATCTAAAGTCGTCTGTACCAACCCCTAAAGCCGGTTGTGACAACCTCTAAAGTCAATTGTGGCAACCAATATGTAAAGACTAATTTGACATTATCTGTGGCCGTCAGTGGTGCAATGGTTAGTGTGCGCGGCTCTTGTACATGAGAGCCTGGTTTCGAACCTCGCTCTGACCACCTTAAAATTTCTTTCGACGGCGGTCACCAAGCTTCTCAAAATACCGTTCGGAATCGGTGTAAATCTGTAGGTCGCAATCAGTGAGTGAAAACTGGAAAGCGGACATCTCAGTGATTGTGAGATGTTCTCCCCAGTCCCTTCATGGAATGTAATGGGAAATCATTTATTTATTTTTTTTAATGTAACATCACCTAAATTCATTTGCGACGACTTCTAAAGTCGATGGTCACAAATATAAAAGTCGGATTTGGCCACATCTAAAGTCGGCTGTGACAAACTCAAAAGGTGGTTGTGACAACATCAAAAGTTGGTTGCGACCACCTCAAGCGTTGGGTGCGACAAACTCTAAAGTCAGCTGAGACAACCTCTTTGGTCGGTTGTGACTCCTTTTGGAAGTCCTTTGTGGCAACACCTAAAGACGTTTGTGATAACCCCAAAATTCGGTTGTGACAATCTATAAAGTCAGTCATAACAAACCACACAATCTCTGAAGTTGTTGTAAAGACAACGAGTGTTGTTTGCGACAACCTATAAAGTCAGATGTGATGACCCATAGAGTCGGTTGTGGCAACCTCAAAATTCGGCAGCGGCAAGTTCTAAAGTCGGTTATTACAACCTCTAAATTGGGATGTGATAACTTCTAAAGTGGGTCGAGACAAAATAAATGTCGGTGGTGGCCACATCGAAAGTCGGATGTGACAACATCTAAGGCCGGTTGAGACAATTTCTAAAATCGGATATGACGGCGTCTAAAGTCGTTTGCTGTAACTTCTAAAGTTATTTGTGATTTCTTGAATATCGAGGTGGCACAATCTCTGAAGTCGTTGTAAAGACAATGAGTGTCGTTTGCGACAACCTATAAAGTCAGATGTGATGACCCATAAAGTCGGTTGTGGCAAACTTTAAAGTCGGTTGTGATAACCTCGAAAGTCGGTTATAAGAACCAATATGTAAAGATATGTAATATCACATCCACTAAATTAATTTGCGAAAAATTCTGAAGTTGGTGTGGCATTTCTAAAGTTATTTGTGATTTCTGGAAAATCTGGGTGGCACAACCTCGGAAGTCGTTGTATCAACAACGAATGTCGTTTGCGGCAACCTTTAATGTCAGATGTGATGACCCATAAAGTCGGTTGTGGCAGCCTATGAAGTCGGTTATGCCAACTTCTAAAGTCGGTCGTGACACTATCTAAAGTCATCTGTAACAACTTCTAATGTCGGTTGTGACACCGTTTGGAAGTCCTTTGTGGCAACCTCTAAAGTCGCTTGTGATAACCTCTACATTCGGTTATGACAACCTATAGAGTCAGTTGTAACCATCCATTAAGTAGGTTGTGGCAATCTCAAAATTGGGTAGTGGCATCATCTAAAGTCAGTTGTGACAACCTCTAAAGTCGGATGTGACAACTTCTAGAGTAGGTCGAGACAAAAAACTGTCGGTTGTGACAACCTATACAGTCGGTTGTGACAACTTCTAACGTCGATCGTGAAACCATATATAGCCGTCTGTAACTAACTCCAACATCGGTTGTGACAACCTTTAAAGTCAGTTGTGACAACTTTTAAAATCGGTTGTAACAACTTCTAAAACCAGTTATGACAATCTATAAAGTGTTTCATGACAACCTCGAAAATCGGTTTCTGCAAACTCTAAAGTCGGCTGAGACAACCTATAAATTCGGTTACAGTCAATTACATTTTTCAATTGATTGACGATTTTTTTCTATTTCCTCAAATCCGAAATGAATGAATGATGTTTTGTAGATGAATGAATAAATAAATTTCACTTGAGTGCGAACGAGTTATATGCAGGACAGTGCATTTTTCATAATTCCATACTATAGATAAATATTTCCATACAAACAATATTTCTTTCGAAAAATTTGTGGTTGAAATTTGTCAACATTTTATTGTATACAAAAAAATTTATCCATAGGTCTGAAAAGGAAAAAGCAGTATTTACCTGTTGTTTAAATATTAACAACAAAAATAATTCAATTTTAAAAACGATATTTAAACGAAGTGTCAAACGATTTTGATATAACATTTGAGGTTAATGGATAATCAACATTAATATGTTTGCGAAACCCACATTTCCCTAGATATATTATAAATTAAATTTACTGGTAACTAAAATGTAGCCTCATATCGTTTTTTTTTAAATTATTTGAATAATATAATATTTGAAATTTTAAAACTGTCTCATTTGAAAGCATAGTAATTTCAGTAATCGATGAGAATCATTAAAATTTATTAACGCTTTTCGCATTCATTGTTACTACACTTGTATTTACTCTATTCTATTTTGTCTGTCCTTTTTAATTATGAGCAGAAAAACAATGTCACCAACAGACTTACTTCCATTACAAAATAATAATGTTTACATGATAACTTGTACATATGTATATATAAATATACACCATTGTCGTATAGATGTATGTTGTCATGCTATATGTGAGAGTATTGGTGTGGTTATTGTTTTACTACCATAGGCACACACACTCTCATCGCCTCAAACATTATACTATTGCAAAAAAGTTGATATTGTTCTATGACAATGAATGAGTCCTTTTGATTTTAACATTGAAATGCGATATGGTTTACTGTGTATTATTATACTCTTGAAATCCATCCTCTATATACATTTTGTATTTATGATATTTGTACACACACCCACACACTTTTATTTGTATATGACTATGTAAAGTACACTGTCAACGTATCTACATTTATACGCTATACTAGTAACTGAGCTGGTGTCATGTTTAGACTGGTTTCGAAAACACTCTTAGATATTTACACTTGTATTTCAGTGTGATTGTAACATTATTTGTCTATATAAAATGCCTATTTGCCTATCGTTGTACTCCCACATAAATACACATAGACATGCACACAATTGTACATAGAGTGTTGTTGCATTTGTTGTTATGTTTATTTTCAATTAATCATAATCAAATATAAAAATACGTAGAGAAAATTACATAATCAAGGTTCGGATGTGGAAAAAAAATCTAAAGGAAACAACAAACAAGAAAAGCATTTGAAAAAAAATACGCAGACATGAATTTTAAATATTTTTTTTATAAATTTTAAATTTTTTACATTCGAACTATACGTCATTGCTTTTATTAAAGCTGTGACACACGCTAACGTATTTGTCCGGAGTAAATATGTAATATACGGAGCCTTCCTAGTCAAACCCAGGGAAATTGGGAATTTTCGTGTGGTTTGTGTTATTTTGTTTATATTTCCTTTTATGTAAACCACTTTTCAATTATCTAACATAAAATGTTTTTGTTTTTTCAAAACAACACCCTCAAGACTTATAAAACAGAATGCGTAAACAACTTTCACGTGACAAAGAACAAAAACATTTACAAAAAAGAGGGGCAAATGCCGCTTAAATATATAAATTCATATTCGCATAAAATTTAAATACTCGCATATGTACACTAGACCAGGTCGCCCTCCATATGAAACAAAAAATTTTCAAAAGTCGAGGGCAAATACTTAAGATCACCTCGAGACAATTTAAAAACAAAAAAAAACTTTTCCTTTTCAAGTCCGTGAAAAACGGCCAAAATGGTTTTTATATCGGAGTTTTTTGTTTTGTTTGGTAGCTCGATAGTAACATGCAAGTAATAACATCTTTGTATTGGTCGCGACTAGTGTATTCAAAAAACCGGGTTTTGTAATATGTCGGTTTTCGGTTTCTTCGTGTATTCCGAATTTGGCGAAACCGAGTTTCGGTTAAACCGAGATGAGAAACCGGTTTCGGGTTTCACAACAAAATGGACAACTATGCGTTTTATAAACGTCGATTATTTTTAATTCGTCTCGAGGATTCGAGGATTTCGAACAGCCAACAGGTTACAACTACTTGTGGAGTTGTGTTATTTTCTATATAGACATTTAATGAATTTTTATATATATTTAATTGTTAACCCTGCTGTTAGATTAGAAAAAACTTACGAATCTTAGATTGAGGGACCATTTGGTCCATACTGCAATTTTCATCCAAAATAATAATTTTATCTTATTCTTTGTAACTATTTTGGTTCAAAAATTTCTAAAGCAAGTATTTGACATATCAAAAACATCCGCTAACATATCAAAAACATCTTCTAAATATTTGACATGAATTTACATTCGCTTGGTAATGAAAAAACTTACGAATCTTAGATTGAGGGACCATTTGGTCCATACTGGAATTTTCATCCAAAATAATAATTTTATCTTATCCTTTGTAACTATTTTGGTTCAATAATTTCTAAAGCAAGTATTTGACATATCAAAAACATCTTCTAAATATTTGACATGAATTTACATTCGCTTGGTAATGAAAAAATGTACTATTGACCAAATGGTCCTCTAATCTAAGATTCGTCATTTTGTATTTTTCTCAGTCCTGAATAAAGTTAGAAAATTTAATTTTCGCACATAACATTGTTTTATTAAAAGACCCCATTAGCAGAAAAATTTAGTCAGTATATATCACCGTTCCAAAGTTACAAGGGAAAACAGAAAAAATTTGGACCAAATGGTCCTAATCTAACAGCAGGGTTAATGAACTTATTTTATTCAGGTACATAAGAATTGTAATATGTTATATTGGCCATGACGCTTGTGTATTACAAATGAATTTCAAATAAAATAAAATAAAAAAATAAAATAAATAGAAGATCGATTGTGAGGTTGGTTGTGTGCGACGCACAGTGGTTCAGAATTAATTTCCATCGGTGAAAAGTTTGTATCTTTTGATCTAGAAAACATTTTTGAGTTCTGTAAAATGTTTGTAAAAATTTCATGTTTTTTTTTACTAAATTGCTCCTATCTTTCGATTTTCTTGCAAATCGAACAAAACGAAAAGTAGTCAACTTTGGAAAACATTTTAAAATATACCCCACTTTTGGCCGCAGGCAAAATTTACCCTTAGAAAATGGGAACATATTTTCCTTTCCAATTAGGTATCAAATTCATTGACGTGATCTGACGTACTAAAGTTATATTGGTCGAAACTCAGTTGTTTTTTCATAATCGATGTTTTTGGAAATAATTATTACAACTTAACTATATCTACCAGAAACATGAATTAGATGTCGTATTAAAGCCAAGAAACCAGGTTTACCAACAAAAAAAATCTAAGTGCCACAGCTCTAAAACTGCTCGAGATACAGATCAAAGAAGTCAAAAAATTAAATCTAATTTTTTGTATTTTAAAAATCTGAAAAAACCTAATATTTCTAAAACGAAAAAAAAAATTATTTTCTTTGTCCAAATGCAACAAAAACAAATGGGTCAAAATAACGCGAAAAATCATAACAACAAAAAAATTTTAATTTTTATTTTCTTGCAAATCGAACAAAACGAAAAGTAGTCAACTTTGAAAAAAAAAATAAAATATACCCCACTGTGCGATTTTCAATGTTGGTATGTCATTTTCAATTTGTTGATATGTACAATTTCATTTGTAATTTGTCTGCAATAAATTTTTTACAAAACTCGAAAATGTTTTCTAGATCAAATGATACAGACTTTTGACCGATGGAAATTGATTATGAATCACTGTGCGACGTAGCAAAGTCCTGTGTTCAATGTTTAAAAATTAAAACTCACTGAGCATGACAAGATAACGCTCGCCATTGGCGGTTACAGCGGCTCCTTGCTGATTTTCGAAGAAAAATGAGCCAATGATTCCGCTATGCAAAAGACGGCAACTGCCACTCGTTGTGGATGCATCGGCTTCTTCTCGACGACGTATGGATTCTGCGAGGCCCAAATGCGACAATTTTGTTTGATAACACAGTGCAACACGAAAAACTACAACCATATACGAACACCACTACGTGATAAAAGACCAAAAAAAACACCCGTGTCTCCCAGTTTTGCCCAAAGTCATGCAGTTTTTTTTTTAATGGGGCCTCGTTGTCATTCTTGCAAAAAAAGTGATAATTTTCTTAGGCTCATGGCTTGCAAATCGTTCGGAATTTTGATTTACTCTCTGAGGGAAAGTTGCAGCTCTTGTCATAGAGAACAAATTTGTCAACATATAAAATCAGTAAAACTTCATCTTCAAGGTGAAAATCGGGAAAATGTTCACTTTTGCGGCTACCTAAACGCTGCTTAAGCGCTACCTAAACGGTATTTCATATGTTCTAGAAAGTTGTTAGGTACATTTCTGTAGTTGATCGTTTCCTTGAATTTTGAACGGTTTGCTATCTATGGACCTGAACGTGGGAAAAACTGTAAACAAAATTAAATTTTTTAAAGTTTTTGCGACTTTGACCTTGATGATGAAGTTTTTTTGAATTTATACGTTCACAATTTATCGTAATGGCTACAACTTTCCCTTAGAGAGTAAATCAAAATTCCGAACGGTTTGCAAGATATGAGCCTAAGAAAATTATCACTTTTTTTGCAAGAATGACAACGAGGCCCCATTAAAAAAAAAACTGCATGACTTTGGGCAAAACTGGGAGACACGGATCTTTTTTTGGTATTTTATCACGTAGTGGTGTCCGTATATGATTATATTTCCATGACTTAAAAATTACACACAGTGTAACTAACGTAACCGACAAGGTGAAAATAAGCTTCATCGGGAAATATGATTTTTCCGTAAAAACACTCAAAATTCGGCGAAAGGAAGTACGAGAAATGTTCCGATTTCAGATCAGATTTTTTGAAAAAAAATCCTTTTCCAATTTGAGTGATATGATTTCTAAGTGACGTTTCGACCAATTTTAGTATGTTATGATCTGTAATTGTTTTTCATTACATTCAGTAATGTTTACAATTTCATCAGGGAGAGATATACGCAAGAACAACGTTTACAAATTATTCAATTTTTTTTATCAAAAAAATTCGTTCTCCAATTGCAGATTTTCGTGCGCTTTTCCATTTTAAGGTCGTAATAATTGTCCGCCTTTCCTCGCAATTCGTCGAGTTGTTACAAATTGCGAGTGTACTTTTTCTTTCCATAATGTTCAATTGCCAATAAGACAAAGAACCGCTCGAAGTAATGAAAATGTTGCTGCCGTTCAGGCAAGTGTTGCTGAAGATTTGCAAGACGTTGTCAAACATGATCAATCATTAGAACTGTCTCCAACCACAACCTGCCGGATTTTGAGAAAGGATTTGGCCTTGGTTCTGTATAAAATTGTTGTCACTCAAGAACTGAAGCCCTTGGACTACAGTAAATGTCATGAATTTGCCGATATTTTCTTGGAACAAATTGAAAACGATAACGATTTTTTTTAAGAAAATCATCTTCCCCGATGAAGTTCACAGTTCACATCTGAGTGGCGCGTTAAATAAGCAAAACTGTCGATTCTGGTGCGAAGAAAATCTCCAAATTATTCTTGAACAACCATTACCCAGTTGGAAATTTTCCTAAACGCATATCACTGACTAATAAGTGACATGTCAGAGTCCATGCTGACTTGCCGATTAGCTCCCATATAAAAAAATTTCATGACACCCCCTGACATTTTCATACATTTGTTAAAAAGTCAGCAGGAATTTTCCGCAGTTTGTCACTAGTGGCGATTACCTTATGACATGTAAACAAGTCGTCCTTTAGTCACAATTCATCAGAGAGTCAGTTGGCCACGACGTCTCCAAATGTGGTGTCCTTGCGTCGTTTCCTATATATAATTATTATATTAGAGTTTAACTTAAAAAAAGCTGAAATAAATATTATATATGTACATAGATAAATATTGTTAATAAGAAATGGGTACATTCATTTACAACCATACATCCATACATATAATTCCCTGAAAATGTGTATATTCTTGAATAAATTTCAAATATTTCGGAAATTATTTCTGAAAATGTATGACATAAATTCAAATTTCTCAATAACTTGACATCTTATACGCATGACTCGCAGTTGAAAAATGATGAAGACTTCCTTTATCGATATTCAGCATTGTCTTTGTAAGAGTTGGCCATGACATAGAGTTGACAAATCAGTAGGACGGTCTTACATAGATTGTTAGGCCCTTCGCATTTCATGTCACTTAAGTCAAAACTGGAGACATGTCATCATCTCCTTCTCAAATGGTCGTAAGGAAATACTGTTGACAATTTCTTCAAGACAAAATTTCCAACTGGATTTTTGATAGTGTTATTGTAAATAATGATACAAATTCCAAACATGTTGATGGAAAATAACATAAACTATGCCGAAATTTTGAAATAATCAAGATAATCAAGATATGAAAAATGCGTTTGAGTGAATTGTGACCACTTTTTGGTTCTCTTATACGAAGGCTGCCAAATTGCGTACATCTTCTGGTCGTATACTTCTTGATCGCCGTATACTTAGTTTGCCTCACGATTTTGTTTAGCTCAGTATTATAGCAATCTACTTTTCACTCTAAACGATGCTGAGCCATAGTTCCCTAGTTCATATAGGCCTATTATCTTTTATCGAAATTATTTGAGAGACTATTTTCAATGTTTTTCAATAACAATTCAGCACAAGATCTATTTTTCTATTATAAATATTTTTGGAACAAAGTTCCTTATCGCACCTTGTGGGATGGGGGCTAAATGCAAAAAATTTAAACAACTTCTTTTTTTACCAACTATATTACAACCCATTATTATCAACTATATTGGGCACTTTTGGTTTGGTTTGGTTTAAAGGGAAGTTTTCTAGGTGGAGGCTGTGTATTACATATTGTAGTTTTGAACCCAATAACGAGTAAATTTAGAAAAGCTAAAGTGCAAGACTGGCAAATCCATGACATACAACCCTGACATGGAATTACACTTGGCAGCACACTTACTCATACACTCGTACTTTAGTTCTGGTTTGTGTCTAGATTAACACATGGGACGATATTTCTTGTTTAATAAGAAATTGCCTAGGTGGAGCCTGTTTACTACATATTGTAGTTTTATGTTTGTTTTGTTAGTTTTAAATTTGGAAAAAGCCAAAGTGACAGACGTTTAAAAAGATACATTTTCTTAAGTAAGTGGGTTTTCTTAAAAAAAGTAAATTTTTAAAAAAAAAAAATACCTATTGATATTCTTAAACAATGTACCTTTTCTTAAAAAAATACCTTATCTTAAAGAAGTTCCATTGCTGAAAAAAAAAATTTCATTAAAAAAAGTACATTTTCTTAAAAAAATTAACTTTTTTAAATAGTGCCTTTTCTTAAAAAAGTACATTGTTTTACAATAAATTGCCTTTTCTTAAAATACTACATTTTCTTTAGAGAGTACATTTTTTTTAAGACAAAATAACTTTTCTTGAGATAAGTACCTAATATTAAAATTGTACACGTTCTTTCGTAAAATAAAGCTTTTCTTGAAAAAAAAAAAAATACTTTCCCTAAAAAAACATACCTTTTCTTACAAAAATTCCTTTTCTTAAAAATAAAATAATACCTTTTGTTTTTCTTTTCTTTTCTTTTCTTTTCTTTTCTTTTCTTTTCTTTTCTTTTCTTTTCTTTTCTTTTCTTTTCTTTTCTTTTCTTTTCTTTTCTTTTCTTTTCTTTTCTTTCCTTTTCTTTTCTTTTCTTTTCTTTTCTTTTCTTTTCTTTTCTTTTCTTTTCTTTTCTTTTCTTTTCTTTTCATGAGATAAGTAGCCTTTCTGAAAATAAGTACATTTTCTAAAAAAATAACCTTTAACTAAAAAGAGTACCACTTAAAGTACCTGTTCTTAAAAAAAGTGCTTCCTTGTAAAAACAATTCATACTCTTAGGCGATTTCTTACAGAAAGCAGTTCTTATTAAAAATGGTAGCTTTTCGTAAAAAAAAACATTATTTCTTAATAAGAGAAGTACTTCTCATTACTGAAATGACCTTTTCGGTAAAATATAATACATATTCTTACAAAAGGGACCTAAAACTATACGTAAAAAAAAATACATTCAATTAATAAAAAAATTTTTAAAAAAAATTTATCATTTTACAAAAGTATTTTTTCTTAAGGATCCATTTAAATTACAGTATTTTTCCACAGGTGCCTTAGGAGTGTTGGAACTAACTAGTACATAATATATAGCGAAAGAAACTTCGTTCCAACCGGGTATCCCCTAGAAAATAGTTTTTGCGAGAAGCAGTGAATGGTTGGGAATTTACCCATTCTGATGCCCACCAAGGCATTTCATTAGCTCCCTTCTCCACAAGTATTGAGGTATATCATCACACATTAGAGAAACAGTTCTCAAATAAACGAAAATTGTCTCAACTCCCCCTTGTGCCAAATAAAATCTATAACATCCAAAACAATTCTTTATCCAAATAATCAATATTCGCAACTTCTTTAAACTTTCATTTAAAGGCAAGATATGGATGTTGTTCTTTCAACTCTAAAAGCTCTCCATCTTGGTTTGAAGAAATTACACGGCTGCTGGCAAATGTCTCATAGTTAATAGTTAATAGAAGGATTTGCTTTAAAACAAACAAGATACGAGTATCAAGCAATAATTTGCCTGAGAGTAGGATGATGGATTATTTAAGCTAACGAACCTTTTATGTTTATGTAAATGATGAGGCATCTAAAATTGGATATATGAAATTCCGTGTACATCAAGGAAGAGTGTTGACTACAATGCTGTATGGTATATTTACATCTGACATGCCGTTATTAGCGATGTTACTACAGCAACATATGCTTATGACACTTCCATGTAGGCTGCTAATCCAAATCCCATTGACGCATTCAACATTATACAAAAACAACTTGATCAACTTTGAATACGTTTGAATAATTGGAATATTCAAGTAAATCCCGAGAATTCAACTACAGTAACTTTTGGCTTTGAAGCTAACGATTGCAAAAAGAAGGGGTTATTCCGACCTCTATGGAGAGGTTATTTCGATAACAATGAGCTCTGATTTATTTGAGTGTATTGTATAAATTAGCGGTTGAATCGGAAAGAGCATATTCAACCGACATGATATTGAAACCAACACGAACCATATTGGTTGTTTGATCCAAAACAACAACTCAGTTATGGAAAAAGCTACTTTAATGCCAATATGGACATATGAATACAAATCCATAGGGAATATGAATGCAACAGCGCACATATGAAAATTTTACAAATCTATCAATCAAAGACAACATTCACATTAACCTTGGTTTTAACAACACAAGAGATGGAGTATCAAATTTTAATGCCAACTACCTTCAAAACATGGTTGAGGACTCAGACGTGGAGTCTAGGGATCAGAGTTCAGCAAATTTTTCCGGGGTCGGTGTCGGAGTGGGTGTCGCTTTTTTCAGGCCAACCCCGACTCCGTGTAAATAAAAATAATAAAAATTTGGGAAACAGTAACAAATTAAAGCAGATAAAAGAATACATCTGGAATATGGAGAGCTCATTTCTCCGCGCTACTGGTAATTGAAATATTTGAAAACGATGGTACAATCGATCACAATTTGGACGACGGCGCACAGTGGTTCAGAATCAAGAATCGGTATGTTTTGATCTAGAAAACATTTTTGAGTTCTGTAAAAATTTGATTGCAGACAAGGATTGAATACTTACAATGACAGATCAACATTGTTAATCGCACAGTGGGGTACATTACAAAAAAATTTCCAAGGTTGACTACTTTTAATTTTTTTCAATTTGCAAGAAAACAAAAATTGTAACTTTTTAGTTGTTATGTTTTTTTGAGTTGTTTTGACGCAATTGTTCATAGTGCGCACAAAAAAAAAAAAAATTTTCGTTTTACAAATAATAAGTTTTTTCAGATTTTGAAAATTCAAAAAGTTAGATTTTATATATCTGAATTTTTTCAACTGTATCTCGAACAGTTTGAGAGCTATGGCACTCAATTTTTTCGTGTTGGTAAACTTGGTTTCTTGGCTTTAAGGCGACATATAACTCTTGTGTCTCCTGGATATCGTTAAGGTGTAATAATTATTTTCAAAAATATTGATTTTAAAAAAACAATTGAGTTTGGACCAATATAACGTTAGTACGTCAGAGCAGTGATGCCAACTTAGCCCTTTTCGGGCTATTCTGAGCCGTTTTTGGGTTACCCAAAACCCGAAAACAAAATTGTAGCCCCAAACTAAAAAACGCGTAAAAGTAGCCCTTTTAACTATTTTACTTTAGCCCTTTTAGCGCTTTTTGTATTTTTTTTACAGCATGGCACCTTATTTTGCAAATTCTCCTTTTTTGGTTTCGTTATTTCGCTTTGTTTCCAAATGTATTTTGATGAGATGTGGCAACATTACTTTTTGACTATTTTGTTTTTCTTTGAAAAAGAAAAGTAAAAAGAGAAAATGTTTGTTATCCAACGTGTGGAATTCCACAAGAAGTCTGTTTAAAAATAAATTCCAACGAAACTTATAAAAGATCGAAATATTATTTAGAGAGTAATTTAAGGTCTAAAGACGAAGGAAACATAAAATTTTTTATTTACAAACAACCAATTTTGAATGTTGAACTCACAAAGTTTTTGTAACTATGTTATTTAGTTTATATATCAATTGAAATATGTATAACTATGAAATTGTACTTTACTATAAAAAACTATGTATTTATCTCATATTGCAAATAAACATTCTAAACTAATGGTCAGTGATTGATTAAGGTCAGAACCAATTTAGTTTGTAATTTAGCGCGTTTTAGCCCTTTTTCGAAAGTTGTCTGCGCGTATTGCTATCCCGGAGTTGGCAACACTGCGTCAGAGCACGTCAATGAATTTGATACATAATTGGAAAAGAAAATATGTTTCCGATTTTGTGAGGGTACCTTTTGCCTGCGGCAAACCGCCACCACACAAGATAGGACCAATTTCGTAAAAAAAAACTCCGAATTTTTTTCTCTAAACCGTAAATAACTGCTTTGTCTTCAACAACGTCGAAAAACTAGCTACACAGATGGAAAGACGAACAAATTCTCTTTCGCCAGATGGTACATTTTATACCGATAGGTCTACTTTTGGCTGTGGTATGTCCAAAAAACTTGTTATACGCCAAATCCGGGAGAAGACCCATGAAAAACAAATCAACTCCTGTCATCTATTTGTCGATTATAAGGCGGCCTTCGACAGCCCGATATGGGAGAAACTCTACGAAGCAATATCTAGGCTTGGTATTCCTGCAAAACTCATAAGCCTTTGCAGGATGACCTTGATGAACACCAAATCCACAGTGAACGTTGGTAATTATCTTACCGAACCTTTCGATACTAAGCTAGGCCTCAAGCAAGACGACACCCTATCGTGCGATCTCTTTAACATCTTAATGTAGATCATTATGAGAAAAGCTGCAGTCAACATGAATGAAACCATAAGCAGCAAAAGTCACATGCTGCTTGCGTATGCTGATGATATGCGAGGGGGCTAACAAAAGTTAGCTTAATAGAGTAGAAAAAACTAAACAAAAAGTGTTTTAATTTCATATCTTTATTCTTCACCACTTTGTATTTTTTCAACGTAATCGGCATTCATTTCGATACATGTTTTAAAGTCGATAAATCCACCTTGAAAAACTGTCTTCAATATCTTCAAATTTTCACCTTCTGGGCTCCATACCATGCTTTCTTGTTTGGTTTCAGGATCGTACTTGTAAAACCATGATTCATCATCTGTTACAATATTCTGAAAAGTGGAAGACTTTCCGTTTTTGAATTTTTCAAGAAAATATTGAGCAAAACGCACACGTGCCTCTTGTTGAGCTTTAATTACAATTCTAGGAACCCATCATGCAGATTTTTTCGTGTATCCAAGATTATTGTTTAAAATTTGCGATACAGCCATGGCATTCAAGCCTAGTTCTTCAGCAATCATTTCCTGGGTCAATCTTGGATCTTGGTCAATTTTAGACTTCACCAGCGCTACACTTACATCGTCATTCGCACATTGGGCGCACAATTAGATATTTTCGAGAATTGAGAAGGAGTCAACAAAATTGAGTCTGAGAGTAGATGAAGACAAGACAAAATTAATAGTTTCGACAAGCAGGGCATCCACGCGATTAGATTAAAAAGTGAATGTTAACAACCGTTTTAATTTCGAGGGGTGGACGAATTTACATACTGCGGATCTGCCGTAAACAAAACAACAACGTCAGCACTGAGATCAAGCCAGGATTGTGCTTGCGAATATATGTTATTTTGGGCTAAGGAAGCACTTTAGAAATAAAGCCCCTTCTCGAGTACCAAAAGTCTAGCTGTCACCAGACTCTCATACAACCTGCCTTGCATTGTGGCGCAGAATCCTGGGTCTTAGCCTAAGCAGACGAAACATATATAGGAGTCTTTGACAGAAAAATACTCCGAAAAATGTATGGCCCTATAGCACATAATGGCGAGTATCGGTCGGCTTTATCCCGACATTGACATTGTTAAGCGGATCAAGGTAATGCGATTGCTCAGGCTAGGCCATGTTAGTAGAATGGGTGAAGACGAACCAGCACGAAGGGTTTTCGAAACCGAACTCTAAGAAGGTCGAAAAAGAGGGAGACCAAGGGATTAAGTTGACGAATCCCTGCGTACACTTGCTATTGCCAACTGGAGAGATACAGCAAAAGATCGAACTGGTTGGCGAAATATGTTGTCTTCGTTTTGTCAGGTCTTCAACTCCCCGGAGTTGTATGAGATCGGATAAGTAAGTAAGTAAGTAATTTTTACTGCGCAAACGAGATGCTACTACTTCTGTGCTATCTTGACATAATTTTGCTTTATTTGCGCTTCCGCAAATATATCCCTCACATTAGTGGTCTTCATGAAAGCTCGAAAGAACCTCGCAAACTCGAAAACATCGTAAACTTGCACAGCAAACGTCAAAACAAACCAATTTCCCATACAAAGCGACTTGCTCAAAAGTGGAATGTTTTCGAGGCAAATTTGCTGCGCAAACGTGGGATGGAGAAACGTGTAAACTTTTGACATTTCGTTGTCATCTGACTAGGATGGATAAATAAGGTGATAGCACTAGAACAGTAGAAAAAGTACACATACATAATACATGCAATTGCTACTGCTGCCACCTTATGTATCCATCTTGGTCAGCTGATATGGTTTTGAGCACAACTACGCTGAGAAACTTTACCTGGTGACCCATGCAACGGTGCGAGGGAAACTTGCGCTGAGCAAAAGTTCTCGGCTTTCACGTTTGCATGAATGCCGCTATTATGTTTGATACCTCCAAAATATTCGTAGTTCATTATGATATTCTAAAATGGAGTGTAAACAGGTGCGCTAGCAAACAATAGGATATTTACGCAAAATACAATATACTATACGTCAGTATATAAGTATACGCTCATTCATTTCTATAATTTGTAGACGTTACGATATATGTTTTTTTTCTTCCTCATTTTTAGATTTACCTCAGTTACCTCTATTGCTTAAAAACTGAAATATACAAGGTGGCGCAAAAGTAAACTGTAATTTAAAAAAAAATATGAAAAACTTTGATTCTTCTTGTGGATTATTTCTATTTGGTCTTTTTATTTTTTTTACATCAAGTCGAGAATATGATGCCATGTAAATGGTCGCCGCCACAGTTGATTGTCATTTGAGCCCTTTTTATGGCATTTTCCATCACTTTGGCCAAAACTTCCGGCGATAGGTCCTCACATTCTTGACGGATATTGTCTTTAAGAGCTGCAAGAGTCTGAGGCTTGTTGACATAAACCCGCGACTTCAAAAATCCCCACAATAAGAAGTCTGGAGCGGTCAAATCAGGCGATCTTGGTGGCCAGTGCAAATTGCCAAAACGGGAGATTAGGCGCCCGGGAAATGCATCCTTCAGCATATCGGTTGTGGCACGTGCAGTGTGAGCCGTTGCATCGTCCTGTTGGAACCACATGTTTTCCAATCCCAATTCATCAAGTTGAGGCAAAAAGAACTCGTTGAGCATTGCTCTGTAGCGTGGCACGTCGTCTGGTCGATGTCGACGGCGCTTCCATGACATCCTCGACTACAGCAGCAATATTCTCTGCAGAATGGCTACTCCGGGGTCTGCCACGCCTGGCAGCATCTCGTGTTGTGCCAGTCTCTTCGAGGCGAGCGGCTAAACGTCGCAGTGTTTCACCAGTAGGCGTTGGACGGCCAGAAAATCTGCGACGAAATTCACGTTGTGCCAAAGTCACCGACCGATTATTGGTCAAATAAATAGTCAGCAATATTCCGCGTTCTGGAGCAGTGTAGCGTAACATTGTTTATTAACGTGTATTTCGCATGCGTTTACTACACAAATGTCAACGCAGAACTGACATTAGGGGCCAATCGCAAAATTTAAAGCATTTTCTGATAGGAGGATTACTTTTGCGCCAGCTTGTATATATATAACATACTTGCCAGCAACACTCGCTGACGATCTGCTAAAAGCTTTTTCATGCTCGACATTTGATTAAACCGTTTATACAACTTTTTTAAAGGTTTTATGACGCGGAAAAGGAAGACTTTCCCATATGATAAGAAAATTATACGTAAACATTTCATTTTCTATGTAATTACTTTTAATTCAAATACCCTTAAGAGTTTTATACTGAGTATTTTTTGTATCCTACAGCATCGTCTATAAGTACATTTAGAATGTATCCAATATACATATATACATATATGGAAAGTTATAAGTGGTATGAGGTACGAAAGATATTTACTGCACAGTGGTGCACAAGAAACAAATTAAGTTTCATACAGAATTACAAAATTTTTAAACTATGATTGACAATTGAAAATGTTATCAGTAAATACAGTAGTTTAAATTTATCTGAAATGAGTTATTAGGAAATTTATGGAAGAAACGAATATGAACAAATTTGAACATCAACGTTTTCAATCGCAATTAATATAATTCTAAATGAAATTAAGAATTTATACTTCAAATACCATCAACTTCCAATTTAAATTTCAAAATAATATACACTCCGGTTCACTTATTTAAAAGCACTAAAAATTCCATATTCAGCAGCCTGTATGTTTTGCAATTTGTAACCGATTGCAGAATTTTAAAATGGAAATGGAAGCTAGACATCTTGAGATATAAAAAAAAAATAATGACAATGTCTTAACTAATGAACTTTTTTTTTAGCAATTTATAGAAAATGTTAAAAAATGTGCTATTTTTTTGGGTCACTTGAATAAAGGCACTTTAACTAAAAGGTCCGCCATCTAACTTTTTTTTTTTTCAACTAGTGCCTATTTCGTGAATGGTAACACTTAGCTCATGTCTAATTTGACAGATAATTAGTTTTATCCTTCCGTTGAACGAATATGGTTGTGTGTACGCTTGAACAACGCTGGGAAATATTGCGACATTACATTGAAAATTCTCAATTAACGCGGTTTACGAGATAGATTCCCCTTTGATGCTAACATCTAAGAAAACGAACTGGCTGAAATACAGAAAATACGTAAGCAGCCATGTCCCAATTTTGAACAAAAGTATAGACAATGAGCTTGATATTGAAAATCACATCACAAATTTTAACAGTTTGCTGAAGGGGGCAGCCCTTCACGCAACCCCACTTTAGAACCATAAACAAGAGCACACACACACATACACGAATGCAGGCATAGAATATTTGGTAAATCAGAAACGAAGGGCCAGGCGAGACTGGCAGGCATACAGATCTCCTACTACAAGTCTTCGACTCAAACTTGCCACAAGTAGACTACGAGTAGCCTTGAAAAACGACGATGATTTTCAACATGGAAAATATGTTGAGGGATTGACTCCCACGATATCCACAAATTTTTCTTTGTTTAAGTTAATAAGAAATCTTAAAACGCCAGTTGAGACAAAGTTTCCTTTACGTGACATAAATGGTGACTGGGTTACAACGGATGAGGGAAAAGCTAAACTTTTTGCAGAGCACATGAGTGAAGTTTTCCGTCCCAACCCATGTACTAACAGTTTTAGTCTATCGAATGTGGCGTGCAACACGGAGACATCTATAGTCCCATTGGATATAACGGTCGGGGAGGTTGTCAATATTATAAAGCGAACAGCAAATCCTTGAAATATGATCTAATAACACAGAGGATGATATCAGAACTTCCGCTAATAGCTATCGAGTTCCTCGTAGGTTTGTTCAATACTCTAATAAAATATAGCTACTTCCCTAATGCGTGGAAAATTTCTCTAGTAAAAATGATATTAAAGCCAAGAAAGGACAAAACTTTAGCTTCATCATATAGACCGATAAGCTTGTTACCATGCCTATCAAAACTCTTTGAGAGAGCATAACTTTCAAAACTGATCACCAATTTGGCTTTAGGGAGGCCCACAGTACTCCACAACAAGTAAATAGACCAATGAGATTATAAAAGCTTATGAAAAAAGAGAATATTGTTGTGCTGTATTCTTAGATATTGCTCAGGCATTTGACGAGGCCTGGCATGAGGGTCTATTACATAAAATTGAAAAATATCTGCCAGTTAATACACATTGCCTCTTCGAAAGATACTTGGAAAATAGATATTTTAGAGTCAAGCACGGAGAGATAATTACGGATAAATACAAAATATATGCCGGGGCCCCGCAGGATAGTGTTCTCGGTCCTTTTCTTTTTCTTATATTTACAGCTGACCTCCCCACGAGAAGCCATCTGCTCACGTTTACCTTTGCAGACGATACGGCAATACTGAGCTTTCATAGAAACCCATTTAAAGCCGCCGAAAATCTTAGCTTACATCTCCAAACAATCGAATCTTGGATTGCTAACTGAAGGATAAAAGCAAACGAGGCGAAGAGCAAACAAATTACGTTCACATTAAACGCAAGAACTTGCCCACAAGTACAACTCAACAGTGTACCAATTCCCTTATGTGATGATATTACTTATCTGGGTATACAGCTAGATCGTAGACTGACCTGGAAAAGGTATATAGAAGCCAAGAAGACAAAAATAAAGCTGAAGACACGTCAACTGCATTGGCTACTTAACTCAAACTCAAGGCTGAGATTAGAATATAAGGTCCAGATTTACAACACTGTGATTAAGCCTATGTGGTCATATGGGTCCCAGATATGTGGAAACGCTGGCGCCAGTAACATCGAAGTAATACAAAGAGTGCCCGTCGGTGGTGCAATGGTTAGTGTGCGCGGCTCTTGTACATGAGATCTTGAGTTCGAACCCGGCTCTGACCACCTTCAAATTTTCTTTCGGCGGCGGTCACCTCGCATAGTGACGGCGACACTATCGAGTATGTAGCCATGAAAAAGCTTCTCAAATTACCGTTCGGAATCGGTGTAAAACTGTAGGTCCCAATCAGTGAGTGAAAACTGGAAAGCGCACAGCTCAGTGATTGTGAGAAGTTCTCCCCAGTCCCTTCATGGGATGTAATGGGAAACCATTTATTTATTTATTTAATACAAAGAGTACAGTGTAAAATACTACGGTTAATTACTGGTGACCCTTGGTGTGTTAGAAATGAGAACCTACACAAAGATTTAAAGATACCTGCTGTAAGAGACGAAGTCCAGCGCCACAAACAGAGTCATAATCAAAAACTGGAACAGCACATAAACCCTCTGGCAAGAAACTTAACAATAACAACAACTTCATCCGGACTACGAAGAAGAATTTCCCATCAGTTTTATAAATCAACCAATCCCTGACGCCATAATTCAGAGGCCCGCTTAAGCAACAATTTAATTAATAATAATTGAATTAAACTGATTAGATTATAAGATTCGTATACATATTGTTAGGCTCTTTAAGAGCAGATTCAGTAAAAAAACCACAGTATGAAAAAGAAAACTTTGAAAATCATGGTAATGTTGCAGAATGTGTGCGAAAATTGCGTGTTTTGCGCCCCGTTTTTGAAGATCGCATTATCAGCCGCAGAGCTGATGTCGTTTGGCAACCTCGGAGCTGCGATTTTACACCGTTGGACTATTATCTGTGGGGTGTCCTCAAAGACAAGTGTTGCGCCGACAAGCCAGAGACAATTAACGCTTTAAAGGACAATATCCGTGAAGCCATTGGTGAAATACAGCTGCACACAATCGATAATGTGCTTAAAAATTGGCTCGATCGTGTAGGCTACTGCACGGCCAGCCGAGGCAGCCATTTGAATGGAATTATTTTCCGTTATTAACCGGAAGGATTGTACTTTCAAATAAAAGATGAAATTTCAGAAAATATGCAGTAGTTTTTTTTATAGCATTTTCAAAAAAAGTTATTTGGCGGACCCGTTAATTTTAAAGAAAAACTGTTTGCTTTTTTTTTTTTTTTTGTATTCCGTTCAAGGTTAATAGAAAATAGAATTAGAGTGCTAATGTATCAAACTCTAATAAGACCAATTCTTTGCTATGGCTGTTCGATCTGGTTTAATATATCTCCTTCGTACATGGAAAAGCTAAGAAAATGTGAGAGAAAAATTTTACGACCTTGTTTGTCAATGTTCAGATCAAAAAGCAGTGACTATACCAATTATGTTTCAAATATCAAACTTTATAACTCATCACAAATCGTTAGAATTGATAACTACACTATTAACCTAACCAGGAATCATATTAGACGCTGCCTTGACAACATGGTTAATCCCCTGATTAAGGCTCCATACTATGAAAGTGATGAGTATTTTAGTCTTGCAGTTAGAAATGGATTCGCAGCTCCGGAATGCTTTTTATATCTAGATAGAAATGGTTACATCCAAGAGTCTGACGGCATTCCATTGATTTATCATATCTACGGAAGGGCCAATGAGAGGATAGTAAATAACAATGTTTTAAACAATGAAAATAAAAGATTTGATTTGTCCATATCGGAAGCTGACAAATTATTATCCTCTTCAACTAGGAAAAAATGCTGGTGGTTAGCACATTAATTCACTCCTTCTTTTGTACCTTTTCTGTCTTCGCTTATTTTATCTTAGCTTTGAGCATTTTATCTTTTCTTTATAGCAATGAAGTGTTTTTATGGAATTTTCACTGCAATACAGTTCAAACATAATGTTACCTTACAAATATTATATTAACTTTTCTGAAAAGGAAGCTTTAATTTGTATAATTCTTTAAAATGAGAGCTCGACTAGAGACTATTTTTAAGCTTACAATTTAATTATACTTTTGATTATTTTAGTACTTCAGAAAATATGTAATAATAACAATAAATATTCAAAAAAAAAAAAAAAACAGTTTTTTTTTGTTTTTTCAATTTATTTTACTTTATTTAAGAACTATTAGTACTGGGTACAATCCCCATTGTTTTTAATAACTTAAAATATACGCGTTTTCATCGGGAGATAATGTAATCCAACGAAATTTGATTCCAAGCACTCTTATTGGCCTGAACTAGTGACTGCTTGTCATCAAATTGTCTACCTCCTTCATAGACCTTACGAGATAACGAACCCAGACATTTTCGATTATGTTTAGATGTGGCAAATAGGGTGGCCAATCAAGAAAAGGTTAATACTCCTTTACTCCTTTACTATCCAAGATATAGGACCAAATGGTTCACTAAACTTCGGAAAGCCGATTCCAATACCATTTAATAACTTGCACCAGTCATATTTGCACTTTGAAATTCAAGATCGATGGTGCCGTAGTACCTAACAGCACCCCACACCATAACGCCGCCCTCTCGTCTATGATGTCGGCTCAAAAAACGCTTTTCTTTGCGCACATCATGGAAATAATAGTTGTAGCCATCAGGCCCATCCAAATTTAACTTCTTCTCATCCGCCAATACAACGGTTCTCCAGTCATTTACATGACCTATTGGCTACACATCCCATACATTTTGTAGTCTTTTGCGAATTGAAGCCGCTTTTCCATACGAGGAGCATAAAGTGGCAAGTTTTTTTGTAATTTCAGGTATTTAAGATCTCGCAGCTCTTAACTACTCTGTGTACTGATGACGTTCTTGCTTCCATGTACGAGGTAATGTACAACTAATGTTTCTCCGAAACGTTTTTTCAGCTCTAATTTTTCATAACTCGTTTACTGCAAACGATTTTCAATTCTAGCAAACTTTTGCTTAGCTTAGATTAACTACAACTCGGTTGGTGTAACCGAAAGAACAGTTTGTGGAACCGTTTTTCGTTTATCGCAAATATTTGTTCAGCTCTAATTTTTATAACTCGTTTACTGTAAACGTTTTTTAGTGCTCGCAAACGATTTTTTAGTTTGGAGCAGCTTATTGTTTCATAACTCGTTTGTTGCAAACATTTTTCTGTTCTCCCAAACGAGATCGTTTCTCGCAACTACAGTCCCCAAACTAATTTCAGTTATCTGAGATTTAGTTTTGGGAGGAACGAGTTTTTACTTTGTGTGTACTTAACATATTATTTATCAACTTTTTATAAGTCTTAACATTTATTGAAAACGTTTTTGGGCGTTTTTTTCTGAAATGGTTCCAAAATGGTAATGCAATTTTTCATAGTTTTAAAGAAAAATTGTTAAAAATATTTATGAAATGTCGAATAATAGAATGAGCTTTTTCTTAACTCAATATATATTTGAGGACTATACATTTTCCGATTTTAATATTTTGCCTATTTGATGTAATTCGCTATTACGAAAGAATACATAGTAGCTAGGTTACAAATGACATTTTTAAAGTTTTAATGCATTTCGACTCCAAGGCAAATATACTTTCTAAACCAATGTTCGGTTCATAAGGGCAGGCTGAAATTCAACCTTACATATTTTGAAAGGTAAATAATTTAGAAATACCTACCTGCCGTTTCACCAATGTGGCCCCTTTTCCGAACCGTTGCATTCCCTTATATTGAAATCACTTTTTGACTCACTTTGAGTTTTCAAAGGGACAGATGAAGAATAACCCGACCACTACATCGCCCTAGTCCTCTTCTATAAATATCCTGTACACACATTATCTGTACCTACTATCCCGAAACTTACAGAGTCCCAAATCTTGCTTGCGTCTGGTCGTCAAAGGGTTATTGAATAATTCCATTTTGAATTTAGCCACAACCACTCATAAGCGGTTGGTCGGTATGATGCTGTTGAAGTAATCATCACTCAATGTATAACGAAGGCTCAACATACAATGCGAATTCTTGGGCACGCAACTGATTAGTAATATATCACAAGAATCCAGTCGCAAGAAAAATTTGGGACAATCCTTTGTGGTAGTGTTATAAAATCTATGACAAAATTAATGAGTTTACGAACTTTTTCGATGAGTTTAACGTTATATACGTAGAAACAAATTAATTTAAGTTATAGGAACTTAATTTGTTTATAACATGAATGGAAAAATGTATTTGAACAGGTACATAATATAAAATTTTCTATTTTTCTTTCAGTGTGGCTGTCTTTGTAGGAGCAGGCGTAAGTATGAGTTTTACTTAATTTTTGCGAAAAAATTTTTCTGGTATAAACAGGTCCACAATTGAACGCAATTTTAAAATCCACAGTCAACACACAAATATATTTTTCGTGTTAGAGAAAATATTTTTTAAATCAAAAGTCAGTTGATCCCATTTTCACAATAATAAGGCTGTGTTTTTATTCCATTAAGCTATCGCCACTTACGACTTTCCAAATAAAACGATCCACACTTAATACTACGCAATGTGGCAACATTTGCTGTAATGGGTGAAAAAAATGTGATACGGCAACACGTTTGTAGCTAGTGCCAACAAACACATGGTAGCAGCAGATGTTGTTGTAATTGTAAGCAGCAACAACAGATATTTTATTTTCGTTCATTCGTTTCAGTTGTAAAACTCTACACACATATATAACAACAATACAAGAATACAAAAAAGGGTAAAAACAAAATACATATGTTTTTGACAAGTTAAACGAAAAATTACATGGAAAACATGTCATCACCTGTTTAAACGACTATACCTGGTATATAATTCTACCACGATCAATATGTATAGCATTTACCGAGCATTGTTGTGAACAATTTTTTTCCAATTTTGTTTTCTATCGGAAATAAAACTCCATCCTTCAAATTTAAAGATATAAAAGTATACGTAGTCTTCCATTAAACAAAATAATTTTAATTATCTTAAAATGTGTACGCCATTTTGCAAATTTCTGATTTTGAGTCTATCCTTGATAACATTTTCATTCGTAAGAAATGATAACAAAATTTATCTAGGATAACTTTTTGTTGCCATTTCTTGAAATTTAACATCTGGCAACAATGTCATTGCTCAAGTCGGAATTTAAGTGGGTCATTGAAATGCTACTTAATATCGCTTAGCTGTCCTGTACAAATTACGCTATAATTAACTTTAGCGAGGTAAAATCACACTTAATATAAAACAATTTCACTTTTCAAAACAAAGTGTCCATATTCTCGAAGTGAAAAAAAAGTTTGAATTTCGGTTTATAAATATATTATTCCTGGGCCCATCGGTTATATAGGGGTTTCTGACACGAAATGCGTTTTGCTCTTTCTAATTTTTAGAATCACTGTAAAATCCCATATAAAAATTGATTCTCTTGTAGAATTTTGGCGAAATCGGCGTCTTTTCGATCGCAGTGTGGATCACGGTGGAGGCCAGTGTGGACCACAGTGTGACCCACAATGTAGACCGTAATATGGACCGCAGTGTGGATCACAGTATTGACCGCAGTGTGAACCAAAGTAAGGACCGGCGTGGAAGGGTTGATCGCAGTGTGGACCAGAGTGTGGACCGCAGTGTGAACCGCAGTGTAGACCACAGTGTGAACCGCAGTGTGGACCATAGAATGGGCCCAAGTGTGGATCGAAGTGTGGATCGTACTGTAGGCCGCGGTGTGGACCGCAGTATGAACCGTAATGTGGATCGCATTGGAAAATAAATTAAACTGTGGCAATTAACTCTCCCATAGAAACAGAAAAATCCGAAACATGTATGTCAGTATTTAATAAACAGGTTCAGAATTATTTTAAAATATTAAAATACATTTTGGATACAATTTACAAGATTTTGTTTATGCTTTTGCCTCTACAATTATCTATCTACAATCATCTGAATATAATTTTGGGTTCATGTCCTAATATTCAATTGATATGCCAATCAGCCTCAGCCACCTCATGCACTTTCATTCTCTGATCGTTCAATATATTTCTGTGGATTTTGTCGATAATTTCTGGCGTGACGACCACTTTTTTGTGACCTGAATATTCGTTGTCAATTCTGATGGTACGGCCGCAACGGAATTTAGTAAACCTCTTTGTAACCTTTTCAATTAATGGTCCTAAGTCCCTATAGTACTTATCAATATTTTCCTTTCTGTCGGTAACCGACTATGTACGAAAAAATATAATGCTATCGTGGAAATTCACGAGGCTGTCTGTTTTTAATGGCTGTCGAAAAGAACCAAAATGACGCAGTTTGCTTAAAATGTTACAGTAGTCTACTAACTGATGGTAGTTGACAGGAGGAGTGTCAATTTTTAATTAACTTCGACAGGAGTTCAAAAGGCACGGAGCTTTCGAACCGCCTTCGTAATAAATATTTTTTCAGAGCACTAATATGTCTATAAGTATATTCCCTTCGATCCTATAAGGAACATAGGGCCTCAAAAAGCTTCTTGAATTCAGATCTGTCCATGGCTATATTTTTTACTTTGCTCCAGCCTTTAGGAATTTTTCTCATTTCAGTTTCAATTTCCCTTCGCCGCTTCTTGAATTCAGATCTGTCCGTGGCTGTATTTTTTACTTTGCTCCATCCTTTATGCATTTTTCTCATTTCAGTTTCAATTTCTCTTCGCCGTGTATGAGCTGATCGGCCTAATCGCAGGCTCCCTTGAGGGCTCCAGTCAATCAATATCGGACGATGGTTTTCGGACTGTGTGTCCGATCCAGTTCCATTTTTCCGTCTGTATTTCTACGGTGTGGCCGTCGGTTGCACAATGGTTAGTGTGCGCGGCTCTTGTACATGAGAACGTGGCTTCGATCCCTGCTCAGACCACCTTACATTTCGTTCGACGGCGGTCACCTCGCTTAGTGTTGGCGACACTAACGAGTACTTAGCCATGAAAATGCTTCTCAAAATACCGTCCGGAACCGGTGTAAAACTGTAGGTCCAAATCAGTGAGTGTACAACTAGAAAGCGCACACCTCACTGATTGTGAGAAGCTCTCCGCAATCCCTTCGTGGGATGTTATGGGACACCATTTTTTTTTACCATTTCCACGGATATTGGTACTTGATTAATCGCACGCCACAGATTATCATCCGAGATGGTTTGCAGCCAAAATACACGGAAAATTCTTCGTAGGCATTTGTTTACGAAGACCTTTAGGCATTTTATCACTCAGATGGTAGCGTTCCAAGTTTCACAACACTAAAACAATGCCGGTTGCACATTTGGGTTGAAAATTGTAACTTTACCACGAAGTAATATTGAAGATGATTTCCACACTTTCTTGAGATTTCCATAAGATTGTGTGGCTTTTCCCATTCGGTAAACAATGTCCATACTTGATCCATCAGTTCGGTCAATAATAGCCCCAAGATAATATAAGGCTTAAACATCTACTGCTACTTCATTGTCTATTAGAAATTGATTACAATTTTCCGAGTTAACTCGCATAACTTTGGTATCCTCCACATTGATCATGAGGCCTGCCTTCGCTGATATGGCCGTAAGCCTCTTTAATTTCCGACCATTTCGTCGTAGCTGTGAGAGTGAGAGTGAAGTATGTCATGTGCATAATCAGGTTCCTCTAAAAGTTCATAAAATCCCTATACCATTTCCCGGTTACGAACCGTTGCGTGATGCATCCCAATATCTAGAAACATATTGAATAGCAATGGAGACATTACACAGTCCTGACGGACGCCAGTGCCAACTCTATCCCATGACTGAGAACGTCATCGTGTGAAACCGGACAACTTGCCTCTGTCTGCCTATAGGCTCTTCATCAATTGTATGAGTTTACGTGGGACGCCTTTGAATCCAAGGGCATTGAATATGACACTATGGGACAAGGTGCAAAATGCCTTCTCGAAAGCAATGAATAGTAGGTACAAAGGAGACCTTCATTTAATAGACTTCTCTAGTATCACTCGTTGTGAATTAATGTGGTTCACACACGACTAGTTGGGGAAAAACCCAACCCGTTGCTCCCCCTCCCCCCGCCGAATCTGGCATAATCTTAACGAGATCGATAACCTTTTGCTTATAACGTGAACAAGAACTTTGTTAGTCATGTTTAATAAAAAGCTTGTTTTTTTAATTCCTGCTAAACTAATTTTTCGACGACTTTGTGTGGGGAGGCGCTTAAAATCGCTTAGCTCCCCATACAAAGTGGTCGAAAAATTTGTTTAACAGGGAATAAAAAAAAAGGCTTAATGTTAATCCCTGATAGCCAATAATCGGAAGAATCAATTCTGCGCCCGTTACAGGATTTGCCCCAAGGATCTACGAGGATATATTGTCGCTGCCTGGATATTTGTCGTCCTGGAGCGATATCACGGCCTAAATAATCTCGAACATTTCCGGAGGACTAATGCTTATATCTAGCCGAATATTGTGGGAGACCCAGTCGTATGTATCTCGATTTATTGGTGGACTCGATGCCAACATTTCAAAGTAATTAGTTACTACATTTAAGGAAATTTACTTGATTTGAAGATTTTGTTATAACCGCATTTATGACTTAGGTCTAAGTGTTTGGCCTATTTACAGTGTCTTCAAATAAGGGAAATTTATTCTAGTTTATTTATTTTTTCAATTTGACGGAAAATTTTACTAGATTTTACAAAACTTTATTAAATGTCAGAAATAAACTTTTTCTCAGTGTAGGTAAAATAACCCGTAAACAAGAAAATGAGCTTAAAGTGAAGAAGAAATTGTATATAATTATATTTAAACGAACTCCCTAACTTTTCATTTCGTTTCTGTGCAGCTGCAGGCAACACGTGCAAGCGTAACGAATTTTCCTGGTTACCAATGATTTGTCTTATGTATAATTAGAAGACTGTATTTAAAAATAAATTTAAATTTAGTCAAATATCTCCCCTTGACATGAGGAAATTTCGTTTGCACTGAGTAAATATATTTACCCGGCATTGTGTTTTTTTTTGGCGCGAGGGGTAACACTCATTTCCTATTTACTTTGAGTTACAACTAAACGTACATAACGCACCCTAACTACAAAGGATTCATAACTCAAAAATTACAAATTTACAGTGGAGTTAAAAATGGTTTTTCCGCAGTTAAAAAATTTATGAAAACGCCCAATAATAGAGATATTCATACGTACATTTTTTGGTGAAGTGGAACACAATATTGCGACTGGTTTTTGTAGATGATAGAAATCATCCTTGGTTTTTGTTTTCACGAAAATAATTAATATCAGAAACTTTTGAGTTATGACCCTTTTGTAGATAAGGTGCGTTATCTTAAATGGAAAAAATAAAAGTTTCTTGAATTCCATGCTAGGGTTATGACATCAAAGACCTTTCTCATAGTCGCTACCGCAGACATGTATTTATCAAAGTTTGCTAAACGGTTCCCAGTGCTTTTCTTTTTATACAATAACAAACAAAAGATAAACGAGTTCATCGACCGTTCTACATATAAATTATGTTAAAATGCGATTTGCTATATGTTGTTGGATTTTTACAATGCATCCTTTGAAATCCTTTGTAACCTGACCTGTCTGCCGTTGTAAACGACAGAAATATGAATCATTTGATATCGTGAAACGCAATGAGCGCGATTTATGTTAGGTGTGTTATGTTTTGAAGGGGTTACTTTGATGGAGTCCCGTGGAGTGGATAACTCATAAAGAGCTTTTGTTGCCGATACATAAAGTAGATTTATAAATGTTTGGAAACTTGTGTATTTGACGTTTATAAACGTGTTTGCCCTGACTGTGAGAGACAGTTCAATTAAGTCGTTGCAGTGCTTTATAGTCAACCATTCATAAATTGGGTAAAATCTTGTCACCACTACTCTGGAATTTAGCACCGAATAATGTTTTTCCCGAATTGAAGGAGTCAGGTTGAATAGTCCTAGCATCTGTTAATGACTATCTGTTAATGACAGTGTAGGGCAAATACCCCTCCACCTTCAAAGATGTGCTCCAGATCTTAATCAGGGACTCTCGAAGTTGGCCACGGAGAATGGGCTGGGTGTAAATTCCGAGAAATGTGAACTCGTGCTCTATTCCTGGAGGCAGAAGGGTCAGTATATTTATCACTTGTCTCTATGTGGTGGAGAAACTTGTGATTCTCAAGCTACTTAAATATTATGGAGAGCGTCAGTAGAGTAGAGCTCTCCATTGATGTAAAAGGGCCATCGGAGGAAGATGAGGTCTATCCCCGAAAATAGTATAGGCGATATATATTCAACAGCCTCATCGATATTTCTCTTCGGTATTGTTGCTTGGTGGCCGTTATTGGAAAAATCTACCTACCTTTGTCTATTGACACAAGTCCAGAGAATGACAGTGGTTTGTATCACGAGTGATCTTCGCACAACCGAGGGTTTGGGGGTTATCCTTCAAATGTCACCACTAGATTTGCTCTGAAGGCAAATGGCTGCAACTTCAGCAATTTGGCTAGGTCATTTCTCGCAATGAATCACCAGCCCATAGGGTCATAGGTCAATTTTGAGGTATCTGCGGCAATCCAGAATAAACGCAGACTATATGACACCTGCATCGATATTTGACAGGACTTATCCACTCACGTCCCGCACAGGCATGACTGGTTATAGAAAATGTATAGGCTTCTACACTGATGGCTCCAAACCAGAGGGCAGAGTAGGATTTGGAGTATATTCTAAAGAGCTAGGTCTAAAGCTTGAACAATGGATAATTGTAATATCTTTCAAGCAGAAGTAACGGCAATCGGAGAAGTTGCCCGTTGGCAAACAAACATTTTGAGCACATCAACCGCTTATTCGGACGCCAAGAAACGCAATTTGTTTTTAATGTGCGGAAATAAGGAGAAGTCATCAGATGCCAAATCGAGGCTGTAAGTTGGATGTCCAGTCAAACCAATGTTTTTGCTGGTCAAATATGCATTTGTTTAAACCAAAGTATGAGAGCAGAGGTACCAGTGTCATGATGGAGAATCAGTCATTTTAGGAGGTTTGTTTTTATTAAGAAAAGGAAAAAAACTATTGCTATTACATCCCGTTAAGAGATTGCGGAGAGCCTCTCCTTATTTCGTTGTTTTCCTTAGTGTATCAAAAGAATTTGGCAGTTGACCGTCGTATGGTTCTCTGATGGAACTGTTGCTACGATGCAGTAGGTCACAATTTGCTTTGTAATACTTCCGCGCGAACGATTTTTGTTGGATCTAGTTCGTCTTGGAAAACCCATAGTCGGTAGCTTTTTTGTCTCAGGTCCACGTGCACACGTCCATTATTGAAGTGCTTTCGCCAGTCTTCAGCACTTTCTCGAGTCTTCAGCCGTTCTCAGTCGTGTTTCTTTGGAAGTGCTTTAGCCAGTCTTCAGGCCCGGTCCTCCGGTCTTCGACCCTATCTGTCTGAAGTGGTTTCGCCAGTCTTCAGCCCGTTTTTCGAGTCTTAAGCCGTTCTCAATCGTGTTTCTTTGGAAGTGCTTTCGCCAGCCTTCAGACGCGTTCCCAAGTCTTCAGCAGTCTTCAGAAGTGTTTCTCGGGTCTTCAGACCCACTCGCTAATGCATTCCTTCTGAAGTGCTTTCGATAGTTTCCAGCCTCGGGTCTTTAACGAGTCTCGAGTCTTCTGGAGTATTTGTGCTAGTCTCGAGCCTGTAGCCACGTCTTCGGGAGTGCGTCCGAGGACTCCCCTTGAACCCGGCAGTTATACCCTCAGTGTCCCCTTAATTTAAGATATCGTATGTTAGTTGTAAGTGAATGAATTCCCGTTATTTCTTGAAGTTAAAATAAAGCGATTTCGTCTGAATATTAAAGCAAATAACGTTGTTTCCCTCTCTGTCACTACATAAATAAATTTCTGTGGCGAATCCTTCCCCGCGAGCTGCACCCCAGTAACCAGAGGAAACTTGTCGTTACTTGTCATATGTCGTGATCTTATAAACAGTGTTTGAGGCACCGCCGTTGAATTTTTATCGTAAAACATTTTCTTCCACCAATCGACACGATTTTTTTTTGAGCGATGGAAAAATTATGCGGTGAGCCAAATTACTTTACGGCCAAATGGTCATGCAGTATTGAGTGTATGCAAGCGGAAGTATTGCCCCAGGATGCCTCTATCTCACGGTGTGTCACGTGACGATCTTCCAGTACTAGTGCATGGATCGATGCTTTCCGGAACAACAGCCGGTTTTGATTGCCATATATAGATTGAAGTTCATCAATGCACTCTTATCTTTATAATCCACGTCGGAAGTTCTGAAAAATAATGGCACGAAATTGCTAACGAGGTGCTTACATTTTTTGAATGAGATGAATCTTTCGAGTCACTGAAAACATAATCCATGCTGGTATGCCATTACGTTCTTTGTTCCGTTATACGGCATTTACACCAACTAAGATTAGGGTCGTCGGTGGTGCAATGCTGGTGTGCGCGCTTCTTGTACATGAGATCCTGGGTTCGATCCCTGCCCAGACCAGACAAAATTTCTTTCGGCGGCGGCCACTTCGCATAGTGACGGCGACACTATCGAGTATTTATTTAGCCATGAAAAGTTTTCTCAAAAAACCGTTCGGAATCGGTGTAAAACTGTAGGTCCCTATCAGTGAGTGAAAACTGGAAAGCGCACAGCTCACTGATTGCGAGAAGTTCTCCCTTGTCCCTTCATGGGATGTTTAATTTTTAATCTCATTCTAAACTGGTGAAGAATCAGAAAAACGTAACCATAATAAAAACATACACCAAAAATCAACTGTTTGACTGAGGAAAGCCGATCGAAAACTTTCCGACGTGTTGTCGCCACCAAACAGTTTGTTGACGCTCATGCCGCCGCCGTTATAATTGACTCTCATCGGTTTAAAATGTGAACCGATTTGACCGACTGACCTAATTTGACTGATTGGTCGATCTCTAAATGGTCAGGTATTTCATAAAAACCAAAATTTTTACAAAACTGGCAAAACCAAGAGCCTCCAATTAAATTTTTCTGTTGTGCAGCCGTCTTCGATATGTTGCTCTCGGCACGGAGTTTCACTTAATTGGTCCACACACAAAGTTGTTACCTGAACTGTAAATTAAATCTCAAATTGGGTGGTGTAAACGGCTAATGTCGCACTTAGACCACTTCACGGCTAGGTTAGCGATAATCTAGTGCTCTAATCTTTGCCGTTTACACCACCCAATTTTAGATTAAATTGACATTTCAGGTGGCAACTGTGTGCATAAACCATTTCAGAGCAACTCCGTGCCGAGACCAAATAATCGAAGACGAAATTAAAATAGCAACAGTAGAGAAATTAAAATAGCGGCTCTTGGGTTTGCCAGGTTTGTACAAGTTTGGGATGTTTTTGAAATAATCGAACCTTTAAAAACAGATCAATCGGTCATATCGGGCCAGTCGGTAAAATCGGCACACACTTTAAACCAATGAAAATAAATTACATCGACGATGGAGTGAGGTTAAAGCAAATATTGCTGGCTACGACCCTATTTACATGGTCTAGCCGGGAAAAAATCAAAACCGATTGTATTTGTTTTAATGTTTCAGACATAAAAAGAATTGTCCAATTACAAAAAAAAATAGCCCTTGGTGTTTTAAACCGTCTAATAGCCATAATATTATTGTAGGTCAAAAATTAAGTTTCAAAAACAATTTTTTTCAAGTCGATGCGCATTGAAGACACCTTATTCAAATAATTCTCATTTTTAGTTCAAAAGCTGCTCTAGAATTTTGGCTTGACATGTTTTGCCTGAAAAGGATGATCTTTTCAATAAAAAAAATAACAATTATCATATCTTTAGAGAAGTGCCTATCAAGATGTCTCAAAGTTAGGGGTTTTCTCGATGAAAATCATCATAATATTTGATATAAGTTGGACGGACCATCTGATTGGCGACATGAAAAGACATAAACTTGAAACTTCGCTAAAACACTCTCTACATTGTATTCTCTTAGATCTTCAATGACTTATATTGGGCACGACTTCGCAGAAGTGTAATATTTCAAGTCAAAGGGCGGTTATTTTTCAATATAAAATTTAAGCGCTTATACAGATACACACAGATACAGATACGAGTCGGAAAACTTTCGACCGCCTTCTGCCTGTCAAAACGTTGATTTTTTATGTATGTTTTTATTGTGGTTTTGAATTTTTTGGTAACCAGCAGAGTTGCATCAAATTGTACACCAGTTTAAAATGATGTTAAAAATTAAACTTCAGTTTCTACAGATTAAAATTGTACGAATAATTTTCCAGGTGAGCGTGGGTTAATGGAGTTCACCTTTGAAATGCGATAATCATGGTTGATGTGAATGCCGTATAATATAAGAGAACAAAATTATCGCTAATATGGCCGCGATAACCTGCGGTCTGAATGCGACATTAAGCTTAAAGCTGTAACACGGGGGGGCAACACTAAAAATTTCCTACGCCACAAATATATATGATATGGCATATTCAATATTTTGTGTCTAATTATGGTGACTGTATACGACATTTTAATAATAAAATAATTGTAAAAATCTAAATGATTTTTAGTACGCCAAGGTTCTGAAATTTCAAGATTTATGTGAAAATTGCTAGTTTTGGGGAAATCCCGAAAAATAACAAAACTGAATATAATGCAACAATTTTGCAGGATGTATAGGCCAAGATTGCAATGCGCAAATAGAACTTGTAAAAATATGATCTAAATAAAAAATTACATGAGGTGTTAGGGCACACTCGGTTGGAACGAAGTTTCTTCGCTATATATTATGAACTAGTTAGGTCCAACACGTCTAAGGCGCCCCTTGAAAAATACGAAAATTTAAATGGCTCTTTAAGAACAAATACCTTTTATAAAATGATAAAGTTTTTTAAATGACAATTTTTTTTATAGAATACATTTTTTAAAAGAAGTATATTTTTAGGACCTTTTTGTTAAAATAAGTATTATATGTTCATTAAAAAAAAGCTCATTGTTTAAAGACGGGTACTTCATTTATTAAAACCTAATGTGTTTTTAAGAGAAGGTACTATTTTTAGCAGGAAGTACTTTCTGAAAGAAAAGGCCATAGGACTATAAATTTTTTTACAAAGAAGAACTTTTTTAAAAACATTTACTTTTTATAGAAGTCATACGAGACCTTTTTAGGAAAAGGTTAATTTTTAAGAAAATTTAATTATTTTGGGAAAGTCTAGTTATCGCAAGAAAAGAAAAGGTCTTATTTTATTTAAAAAAAAGGTGCTTTTAAGAAAAGTAATTTTTGTCAGAAAATTAATTTATTATTTTAAGAGAAGGTATTTTTTGCCGAAATTGCTTTTTCTAAGACATGCGACTTTTTTTAGAATTGGTCCTTTTTTCAAGAATACGTAAATTTTAAGAATAGTTGCTTATCTCAAGAAAACTTATTTTGTTTCACAAATAATTTACTCTTTAAAGAATATGTAGTTTTTTAAGAAAATTAAATTTCTTGCAAGAAAATATAAATTTTTAAGAAGACAAAGAAAGAATGAAACAAATATTTTTTTATTAAAAACAAAAACACTTTTTTTAAGAAAAGGTACTTTTTGTTAGAAAATTTACATTTTAAGCAAAGATACTTGTTTAAGATAAGGTATTGTTTTAAGAAAAGTTACTTTGTTTAAGAATATGAATAAATATTTGTTTTGAAAAAAGTTACTTTTTTTTAAGAAAAGGCACTTATTTATGAAAATTTCCCTTTTTTAAACTTCTTTCTCTTTGGATTTCTTAACTTTACTTTTTATTGGGTTCAAAACTACAATATATACTAAATAATGGTTAAAGACTGCACTTAGAAAACTTCGCATTAAACAAGAAATTTACCAACACCTGTTAGTCGAGATACAAACCAAATCAAAAATACCCACTATAGTTTATAATACTGTGTTGTAGCATAATAGTGTTAACAAAAATTTGTTTAATTTTTTTCATTTAGCCCCCTTTCCCGCAACTTGAGATAAGGAATATTAAAAAATATTTTGTAACCAATTTTGCATAGAAGTGATTCAACTGGTTCATATTTAGAGACCTCTAAAATTCAATTTTTTACAAAAGCAATTTTTTACTTACTTTTTACTTTTTTTAAGAAAGGGTACTTTTTGTAAGAAAATTTACTTTTTTAAGCAAAGAAACTTGTTTAAGATAAGGTATGTTTTTTAAGAAAAGTTTCTTTGTTTAAGAATATGAATAGGTATTTTTTTTTTAAAGTTACTTTTATTAAGAAAACTCACTTCATTATGAAAAGTTTCTTTCTTATAAACTTCTTTCAGTTTGGCGTTTCTAACTTCACTTTTTATTGGGTTCAAAACTATAATATATACTAAATATTGGTTACAGGCTCCACCTAGAAAACTTTCCATTAAACAAGAAATTTCCTAACATATGTTAGTCTAGACACAAACCAAATCAAAAGTACCCAACATAGTTGATAATATTGTGTTGTAGCATAATTGAGTTAAAACAAAAGTTTTTTACATTTCTTTCATTTAGCCCCCATCCCGCAACTTGCGATAAGGAATATTAAAAATATTTTGTAAAAAATTTTGCATAGAAATTATTCAACTGGTTCTGATACAGGGACCTCTAAACGTCAATTAGCTCGACTGAAATTTTGCACAAAAGTTTCGTATGACAAACGACAACAATGGAGACTTGAGAAGTAAAAAGCATGTAACTCTTAATAATACCCTACAATTTTGAATCAGCCTACAGCCGGAACCCGAAAACATTTAATTTTTTTTAATTATTTTCTATGACTCTATCTACAATTGTTTTTATTAGAAGAGTTTAGTTTTCCTACGAGATAACAGATCAGGTTTGCTGCAATTAATGAAAAAATTAAACAGTCGGAACTGGGATTTTAACTCACATTGGCGGACGGTCGTTTCGAAAATTGTGAATCTTCTCATCAGCGCCTTAGGCAGTGACCGTCTTGTTCAATTGTGCCACAAACAAACAACTATGTCATATATCCATCAAACAAAAATATCATAGACGATGAACTCAACTCTACTGATAAGTATAATTTTGGATAATTTTCTTCAATACCTTTGTTCAACTACAAAAGAGTCAAAACTCTAAATATTCAGATTTATTTTTTTGGCCTAAATATAATAACCAAGAACCACATGAATTTTGTTATTATTTGAAATTTTCATGCAATTTTTATTTAATATTAATTTAATTAATTTTAACAAACCCGGTTTTTCTGTCTCTACTGAGAACTTTTAAATTGTGAGCTATAACTTTGTTGTAGTTAAGTTTCGTTTTGTATTTGTTATGGAACCACTTGTTACCACGTTTTGGGCCGTATCTGCTAAAAAAATCCTTGCGTTTTCAAACTTTCCCTGCTAGTGAATACGCGACTGAGTCGTTTGATCTTCTTATGTTTGTTGCTTTCTTTAGATGCCACAAGGACTTTTTAACTGATTGCCTTTTTTTTGTTTGGTTGTCTCACATCAAAGCAATTTAATAACTTTCTGCCCAATAAATTGTTATAACAATTCATGTCATTTATTGAAATGTTTTTTTTTTAACTTTTCTTTGCTTCAACACAAATTTAACAGTTTTACAAATTTGTGTCATTTATTTGACGTGATTTAAAATTCAATAGGTTCATTTTTGTGTTGCTATTTTATGACAAGTTTGTTCCACTTCATAAAATCAAGCAACCTAATTATGTACATAATCGAAGTGAGAGAGATTGAATAAAAAAGAATACAAAGAAATCGAATAAAATCCAATTTTGTTAATACTTAAAAATAAATAAAAAAAAAAATTATCCGAAATCTTTAGCACTTTAATATGATCAACATTGAATCAAAACACAAGTAGTATTTTTTGATGACCTCGTTCGTTATGGTCTACATCATTCAAAGGAGAGTTTGTGCCAGAAAGATATTGAGTGGTGTGGCTAAAATGTCACTCTGGCACGGCCTAGCCTGACCTGGTGGTCTGGCTAAAATCATCTTATCATCACAGTTACACACCATTATGTATTAAGTCGCAATTTGCTGAGGTTTGTTGACAATCTTATGGTCTGTTTTGTACCAAATGGATGAGGATTCGCCACCAAAAAGGGGCAGTTACCGAAGTGGCTGCCGACTTTGCATACACTCATACAATAAAATTTTGGATAAACTGTAAAAAAAATACCGAAATCTTAGATTAAACTAAACATAAAAATATACATGTATATGTGTATTTGTGTATCTTTGTGACATCTCTTTATTTGTATCTTTTTGTGTTGGTGAGTGTTTTGCGGTGTCCTGTGAATGTTTAAAATAATCTGAAAGCCAATGTCATTTCCTTTTAATGTTGGTCTGTCATCTTTTCTCCTTGTCATGCATAAAGACATGGAATGTTGCTATTTTTTTTACACACTTTTTACATGGAACGCCGGACCCAGCAACAGGAATACAGCTGCTCGTCACAAAGAAGCAAGGAAACAGTGAAAATTGCGGTATGAAATGTAAAGTCAGCATTAAAAAATAAGAACGACTGACGCCTTAGAGCTAACGGCCATTGTTTGTCATTAACAAGGACAGCCATTATTATTATGATGTTTCCTTTCCATTCTTCTGATGATACAGCGGGGAGCGAAAGAAAAAAAATTCTAAATATATACGGTGTAGGGGGGCAGAGAAAGGTCGCGCATGAAGGATTTTTAAAATCGTTAGCTGTAGAGAGCGGAGTATACATTTAATGTTGGCCAACTAATGAAAACAAAAGTTGGGGACCTTTGTCTGCTGCATCAGCGTTAACCTGATATTAAATTTAACTTGAAAAAAATAACGCTGCTTTTTGTTAAACAAATTTTGTGGGGGTATTTTTCTCATTTAATTTTTTATAAATTTCTTGGGGTTTTTACTTAACCCAATGTTACAGTGAACAGGTAGATGTCTGCGGTCGTGTATTCAGCTGAATATTATTATATGCTGAAACAAACAGGCCCAGGGCCATTACGCAGGACATATATTTTATATTTGGAGCATCAATATAAATTAGACGGACTCGCAAAAAAAGTTCCTTTTGTTCAGCCCTCAAAATGTACCATTGTTTGGTTTATGATGATTGCCAAAATATTTCGTGTCTAGAATTAAGATCCTGTGAGCTGGAGAGTTTTTAAAACATGTATTTTTTAGTTTTTTTAAAGAATTTCGTACCTTAGCTATGGACACTATATACAATATTGGTATCATACGAAAGGCAACGGTGTCCTGACTAGAGTGTCCGCAACCAAACCGAAAACCCGGTGTAACCGGCTAACCGGGTTTTTGATGTGTTAACATCTATAGCGGCGTATAGGGACTAAATCTATCAAAGTCAACACATGCAAACAACACACAGACAGGTTTTCTGCTGCTGCTAAAACCAGTTTTTATGCTGCTGCTAAAACCAGATTTTATGCTGCTGCCAAAAGCAGATTTTCTGCGACTGCGAAAGAGAATAATGACGTGTTAAACAAAAATGAGGGAGCAAGAGAGCAATGAAAGAGTGGTGTGGCAGGGTTGAGGCAAACGAAATTGTGTCTATAGCGTATGTATTACCATAATAATGTATGTAAGTACATGTGTCTGTTGCTGTTGTTGAACGGAGATATAAAGCATAGCCACGCTAAATTTCATTTGCAAGCCCATGGGCATGCGCAGTCGACGTTATGGAGACACACTAATACGTCAGCTACTTCGTACAAAATATGTGTGATATTGTGTGTTTGGCTGTTTCGTTGCTGTTGATATGGCAAACATGTGGTGATGTGGCACACGTATACGTCAGCTACTTCGGGCAAAGTATGTGTGATGTTGTGTGATTGGTTGTTTCGTAGTTGTTGCTATGGCCAAACAAAGCGAGTCATTTGATGTTCGGCATTACCCGGTGTATACAAAACAAGTTATTTAATTCAATAAACTATTATTTTTTATTTTCCAATGTAACATTTACTAATGTGTTCATGGAAATCGAACAGGTACCGTGTAGCAAAAAAGGTGTTAACACATCATCCGTGAGTTCGAACACTCATTGATTTTTTTTGCTATTAACCGTGTGCCGGTTTCTTAAAAAACTTAATTTTCGAAGAAACCGCAATCCGGTTATTTGACGTCGGTTAACCGGTTAACCGGTTTTTACTCCATTTGTGTTAATGTCCGTAAACAAATTCTTAACAAATGATGTAATTTTCGAGTTTTATTGAAAGTTTGGAATTAAGAAACATGATTTCTTGTTTCAAATATGATTTTATGCTTCAACAACAAGACCTGACGAAATTTCCAAAACTATTTTTTATTCAAATTTCAAAATGATTTTATGACTTGGATAAGACTTAATTAAAAATTAATTAAGTGTTAAAAATTAAAATTATTTTATAAATAAATGTTTTACACTTAATAAGATTTTCATACATGAAAATCTATCTCAAATTTGAATATGATTTTCGAATTGAAATCAGTTTAAAGTGGATTTTGGGTCGTCGGCGGTGCAATGGTTACGGTGCCGCGCCTCTTGCACATGAGATCCTAGTTTCAATTCCTGCTCTGAACACCATAGCTCTCAAAGTGACGGCGACACTATCGAGTATTTATCCATGAAAAATACCATTAGGGACCAGTGTAAAACTGTAGGTCCCAATCAGTGAGGATAAAACTAGAAAGCGCACAGCTGACTGGTTGAGAGAAGCTCTCTGCCCAATTCGATCGTAGGATGTAATGGGAAACCATTTATTTATTTTTTAATGTGAATTTGAATTTTATACTAAACACGCAATCCAAATTGGAATATGTTATACATTTTTGGAACGAAATTCCTTATCTCACGTTTAGGGATGGGGGCTAAATGAAAAAATTGTAAACAACTATTTTTAACTACTTTAATACAACCCATTACTATCAACTATATTGGGTACTTTTGGTTTGGTTTAAAGGGAAGTTTTCTAGGTGGAGTCTGTGTATTACACATTGTAGTTTTGAACCCTATAAAAAGTAAATTTAGAAAAGCCAAAGTGCACGACTAGCAAATCCATGAAATACAAAGCTGAGCGTGGAAATACATTTGGCAGCACCTTTACTCTTACACTCGTACTTTTGGTTTGGTTTGTGTCTAGACTAACATATGGGGAGAAACGTCTCGTTTAATAGGAAATTTTCTAGGTGGAGCCTGTTTATTGCATATTGTAGTTTTGAACCGAAACAAAAGTAATTTTAGAAGACCCAAAAGTAAATTTAGAAGACCCAAAATTAGATTTTCTTAAATAAGTGCGTTTTCTTAAAAAAAGGTAAATTTTCTCAAAAAAAAAATACCTATTGATATTTTTAAATAATCTACCTTTTCTTAAAAACGCACATTATCCTACAACATATTGATTTTTCTTAAAAAACTACGTTTCGTTTAAAGAGCACCTTTTTTGTAAAACAAAATAACTTTTCTTGAGATAAGAACCCACTCCTAAAATTGTACATGTTCTTTCGTAAAAAAAGCTTTTTTCAAAAAAAAAAAAATACCTTCTCTTAAAAAAATACCTCTTCTTACAAAAATTCCTTTTCTTAAAAGTACCTTTCCTTAAAAATACAATAATGCCTTTTCTTCTCTTTTCTTGAGATAAGTAGCCTTTCTGAAAATAACTAAATTTTCTTAAAAAAATAACCTTTTTCTAAAAAGAATACCACTTCTTTAAAAAGTACCTGTTCTTAAAAAAAGGACTCCTTTGTAAAAATAAATTCATTCTCTTAGGCTTTTTCTTACAGAAAGCACGTATTTTCTCAACAAAAACATTAGCTGTTAGTAAAAGAAGTACCTCTCATTAAAGAAAGGAGCTTTTCGGGAAAATATAATACATATTCTTACAAAAGGAACCTACAAATATACTTTTTTTTTTAAATGCATTCAATAAATAAAAAATTTCTTAAAAAAGTTTATCATTTTACAAAAATATCCTTTCTTAAAGATCCATTTAAATTATAGTATTTTTCAACACTCGCCTTAGGCGTGTTGGAACTAACTAGTACATAATATATAGGGAAAGGAACTTCGTTCCAACCGGGTGTCCCCTGACACCTCATGTATTTTGTATTTCAAATTAAAACGTAATTGCCATTTAAATAGAGTTTTGAAATTTTTACTTTTAAACACGAATGAGTATTTGGGTAATTGCTTAATTTACTTAAAATAAAAAAAAAACGAAAAACCTAGTTCAACCGGTTTTCGCCAAAATTAAAAACCGTAAACCGATTTCCTAAAAATGTATTTTCCGAACAAACCGAAAACCGGTTTCTAAAAAATTACGGTTTTCTGGACACTTTAGTCCTCACACATCTTTTTTCGCAGATCTTCTGCAAAAAAAGCACTTTTAAGTTTTGGTGCAATGGGTAGTGTGCGCGCCTCTTGTTCATGAGATCCTGGGTTCGATCCCTGGTCTGACCACCTTAAAACTTTATTTCGGCGGCGGTCACCTCGCATGGTGACGGCGACACTATCGAGTATTTAGCCATGAAAAAGCTTCTCAAAATACCGTTCGGAATCGGTGTAAAAACTGTAGATCCCAATCGGTGAGTGAAAAATAAGAAAGCGCACAGGCTCACTGTTTGTGAGAGAAGCTCTCCCCAATCCCATCATGGGATGCAATGGGAAACGGGGGGTTTTTAGTACGGAGATTTTTCGGATTTAGATGTCAATTGAATTTCGGAATTTGAATCACCTGTTATTTAGAAGCAAACTGAAAGAAATCTACGAAATAAATGTGGTAAAACTAGAGTGTCATTCACGCAGTTTGTGGATCAGTTTGTGAAGCGAGTTCATCAATCAGGGTCCTTATTGGAAAACGTAACTCGTGTACGTGCTCGTCCAGTGCATTCAGTGGAAAACATTGTCGCTCTAGCTGAAAGTGTGCTCGAACAGACAGTAACATCAACTAGCCTCCGTTGAACATTTCTATCACTTCATGGCGAAAAATTTTGCAGTTCAATCCGTCCAATAACTGAAGTCTCCTGACCATCCGATGCGTTTCGTTGCGCTGAATGGTCTGAAGATTGCTTAGCTGAAGACGAACATTTTTACCGGAAACAAAATAGATTCGGACATTCCACGCGTCGTCGAGGAGAAGCCGATGCATCGACAATGAGTGACTGTTTGGTGCGGTTTTTGGCATGCCGGTATCATAGGCCCATTTTCCTTCGAAAATGAAAAAGGAGCCGCCTTTACCGTTAATGGCGAGGGTTACCATGCTATGCTCAAACAGTGCTATATTTCAAAAAGTTGAGGTTGAAATGGACGACGAACGGTTTCAACATGATGGCGCTTCCAGCCAAACAGCGAACGTTGCAATCGAGCTGTGTGCACTGTGTACGAAAACCGCATAATCAGCCTAAACTCTGAAGTCCATTAGCCGCGTGACAGCTGCGATTTGAACCCGTTGGACTATTAACTCAAGAGCGCTGTGAAATATAAGTATTACACAATATAAGTATTATTACGCGCATTGAGACCTTAAAACACGAAAAAATCGAAAGAGTACTGAAAAATTGGCTTGATCGAATGAGTTATTGTGTCTATATTATTATTTTTTTTAAACCGAAATTAAATTCCAATTTTTGTATGGCCCACACTTTAGTTTCCCACTACATCTCATGAAGGCATATGCCTACTGACTCAGATTTGGACCAGCAGTTTCATACCGCTTTAGAGTGGTATTATGACAAGGTTTTTTATGGCTATATACTTGGTGGTTGATCTCAAAATTCAAAAGATTGAATTAAAAATTATCGATCTTTATAAAACGCATAGTTTTCAATTTTGTCATTAAAACCGGTTTCTACATCTCGGTTTAGCGGTTTGGCAAAAAAAAAATCGAATATTCGAAGAAATCGTAAACCGACATTTTTGAAAACCGGTTTTTTGAACACACTACAGAGTATCCATGAAAAAAACGGTGTGTCAGGACATGTTTTGACATATTTTATATACCGCCAGACGTGCCGTTTCATATGATAGTAATATTTGTCTTTAGCTAAACTGCAAATTTTTTGAAAAACTTAAAAACGTACCATTCTTGAAAACGGTGTAGCTGACGGGATCTTAGTGCTAGACACGAAATATTTGGGGAATAATCATAAAATAAACCGATGTACATTTTGGAAGGTGGATAAAAATCACTTTTTTCCCCACCATACAATGTGAGTCGGTCTAATTAATTACGTGCAAGCATTGGTTACCTGCATTTAAGATCTGGTGCTTATTTGTTACTTTGTTGTCTATCTCGTTTTTATTGTCAGCAGTTTTCAATAAACAAATCAATATTTGGATCACAAAAAATTTATTATAACACATTAATCATTGTGTCTCCAACATGTAATATTGAATAGCAAACTCAATGTGTTTGTACACAAGTATACTATGTTTGTGACAAACAACAAACACATTATGTTTGCATCCAATCAAAAAAAAATTCACATTTTCTGCGTGTAGTGTAGTGCAGACTCGCATTTTCTATAAATTTTCTCAATCAAGAATCAATCATTCGGTATTGTGCCATCACTTTTTCAGTTAATCACTCTATAAAAAAATGCATCAGATATCGCGTCAAATGCTAGACACGAATCAACTAAAGAATCAACGAATCGGTAGGCAAATAAATAAGTGTTATACCTTACCATTAGTTACAATCTCTAAACTGTTCCAGAATAAAATTCTTTTAAATTTAAATTTTTTATTTGAATTTCAATTTTCTTGACCGATTTTGTTAGTTTTTGGTTAATGTATGAGAAATTCATACTACAAGCTTACAAGTCATGAACATTTTTCGAATTGAAAAATTGTTGGTTTTTGTTGGAAATAATAGACAATTCAGTTTCAAACTAGTCATGCCAGTGAGTGTTTGTGGAAACTGAATTGTCTATTATTTCCAAAAAAAAAACAACAATTTTTCAATTCGACTTGTAAGCTTGTAGTATGAATTTGTCATACATTAACCAAAAACTAACACATTCGGTCAACAAAATTCAAATTCAAATAAATGTAACTAACACTAGCACGGTCTTCAAAAATGCTATACCACGGAAAAATACAACTCTGTGATATTGATTAAAAACTCACCTCAAGGCACTGCAACACTGCGAGAGTGCACGAGGAAAAGAAGAACATGGTGGAAAAATTCTGTATGTTCTTGTTGTTGGAATTATAGGCCTTTCAGTGATGTTGATACTTAGGGATCTTCGATCGATACTAATTCGCACATGTGAATTGCAAAATTGAGTTTGTATATATACGATTGATGATCAACCGATGGTATCAATTCAGGCACAGTAGTTTGGCATCTGATGATGAACTTGTCACGGAGTTCGAAACTAGTCATGCCAGTGAGTGTGTGTTGAAACTGAATTGTCTACTATTTCCAACAAAAACCAACAATTTTTCAATTCGAAAAATGCTCATGACTTGTAAGCTTGTATTTAGTATGAATTTCTCATACATTAACCAAAAATTTAAATTTTTCAAAAAATATAAAAATGTATCTGTTTGTTAAACGTGGAATCATATTCTGCATTTATCTATTCTTTGATGATTTTTTTTTGCAAACAACCAAGTTTTGACAAAACGTGATCTATATCATATCCTTTCTTTTTTACTTTCTTCGAAATTTTACATCCAGCCAAAGTCATCTGTATTTGAAAAGGAATCTCTTATATATATATTATTTATATTGCCACTTAAAAATTCAGCAGCGGAAGTAGATGCGCACAGTAAAAAAATATTTTTACTTTCGCCATTTCTCTACTTTCCTTTTGGGTACAATCACAGCGGAAGTAAGAAAATTCTCGTAAAAGTAATAGAGAAATGTCAACGTCAATCCTCAAGAAGGTCAACAAAGTGTTGATATAAAAAAAGAAGAAATTTAAATTAAATTGATATAAAATGAGAAACTCTTTAATAAAAATTGTTGTTTGCAATATAACGCACAGATAGAGAGAGAGAGAGAGGGAGAGAGAGAGTAACAGAAACAAGATAATTAAAAGTCCTTAACAAATCGTAAATTTACGCTGGATTGGGTTGGGTTTAAGTTAAAGATCATAACTTAGCTATTCTGTTTGGATTGTAAAATATCCTTGTGCTACTTACAAATACTCTCGTAGAAATTTCTATATCCGTAAATACATAACATTCATGTGTGTATGAGTGGACTTATGTACTGTGCTCAGAGTCTGTAAACATGGGCCATATTTTTACATATGTATTATGTTTATTGGTTAATATATTCTGCTTGCTAACGCTTGGAAATGATAATGCGGCGGGCTATTCTTTAGAATGTATCTCGATGCATTTCTTGTTTTTGTTTGTTTTCCCTGTCCTCACGTTGTATTTCTATGGGCATTGAAATATACACGGATACACTGTGTGTATTCATACCAATATGCAAAACAAGTCAAGATCATGACGCCATCTGCATAAAACAACAACATCAAACATCACATATGTGTTTATACGTGTATGAATGTATAACCTTTAAAAACTGGAACACCAAAACCCCACAGGGCAGCCGTTGCTTTGAGCCGTTTGTAGTGTTGCATGTGTGTTCCATTTCATTGGAATATGCTGAAATGTTTCCAAATCCAAATATTAAAAATTAAGCCGAAATAAAGAAAGGTTTCGTAGTTATGATATGTCAACATATGATCACAAAGCCAAGAAAAATATTTAATTATTCACACGTTAATGCATTAAATATTTGCAAATGTCATGATAAAACAAATGCGATTGATTCTCATCATCAAAGGACTATAACAAGTTGGAAGGAACGAAGTTCGGTAGTGTTGAATATTTACACCGTATGAACGTGGCATCGTAATTGCACGCTCGCTCACACAAAGAGTGGAAAAACGCACCTTCTCGTTAGTCGTAAGATGTAAAAAATTCTCTTACGATCACGCGCGAAAAAGAAATGAAAAATATTTATTCATATACATTTTCGCACGCTCCTTTTCGTCTCAAAGGAGCAACACCAGCGACTTCGGAGCAGCTCGCGTTCTGCATGCGACACGTAAAAGCTAGCATGTAGAGAGCTTGGAAAAAAGAGATCCCATAACTGAATATGGATGGGTGTTAGTATAATAGTCATAAGCGGTGTGGCAGGTGGCGCCGTCTTGCCGAAACCACATGTCGTGCACATCCATGACGTTCATTTGAAGTCACAATAACTCCGTTATCATGTTCCTGTAACGAATGTCGTTCACAGTCATTGGAATTTCGGCATAATCTTCAAAAACGTACAGCCAAATCATGCCGCCTGACATCATCCCCACCAGACAGTTGCTCGTTGTGGGCGAATTTGTTTCTCATGGATTACATGACAATTTTCTGAGCCCCAAATTTTGTGTATTCGCGAAGCCATTCAGATGGAAACGCGCTTCATCGGAGAAGATGATTTTTTTGATATCTTGGCATTGACTTCACTTTGCGCTGGGTTGACCTCCTGAGTAAGCTGCATTTTGTACGCATGACGGTGGAGGTCTTTTGTCAAAATTCGTTGCGCTGTGCTTAGTGAAATTTGAAGTTGTAGAGAGTGATGCCGAATTGATGTTTTCGGGTTTACGGCGACACTCTCGTTTACAGCAGCAATGTTTTCAAGAGACCGACCGGTACGTTGACGCACAACTGGCTTACTGTCCGTAACCGACCACGTCTCTTCAAATTTGTTGACCACTCTTTGAATAGTTGGCACATTAGTTGCACTTTCTCGACTAAAAATTCTTCAAAGACTGCGAGCGGTTTCAGCACAACTTTCCAAATTTTTTGGAACGAAGTTCCTTATCGCATGTTGCGTGATGGGGACTATATGACAAAAAAATTAAACAACTTTTTTTAACAATATTATGCTAGAACCTTTTTTCTTTGGTTTGTGTCTAAACTAACAAATGTTGGAAAGTTTCTCTTTTCATGGGGAGTTTTCTAAGTGTAGCCTGTTACCAATATTTAGTATTTAGTGTAGTTTTGAACCCAATGAAAATTTAAATTTAGAAAGGCCAAAGTGAAAGACGTTTAAAAAAAGAACATTTTCTTAAATGCAATGCGACTAAAAATTCAATATTCAGCAGCCTGTATCTTTTGCAATTTGTAACCGATTGCAGAATTTTAAAATGGAAATGGAAGCTAGACATCTGCAGATATAAAAAACATCATGACAGTAGAGCTTTCTTAACTAACGAACTTTTTTTGAGCAATTTATAAAAAAAAGTCCAAAATTATGCTATTTTTTTTGTTCATTTGAATATAGGCACTTTAACTAATTATAATGAAAAACAGTTTTTCTTGTTTTTTTAAATTTATTTTCGCTTATTTAAGAACTATTATTAAAGGACAATATTCGTGAAGCCATTGGTGAAATACAGCTGCACACAATCGATAATGTGCTTAAAAATTGGACCGATCGTGTAGGCTACTGCATGGCCAGCCGAGGCAGCCATTTGAATGAAATTATTTTCCATTATTAACCGGAAGGATTGTACTTTCAAATAAAAAGAGAAATATTTAGTAGTTTTTTTTTATAGCATTTTCAAAAAAAAAAAGTTATTTGGCGGGCCCTTTATTATATTTTCCGAAAAGTGGTTTCTTTAATGAGAGGTACTTCTTTTATTAAAAGGTAATGTTTTTTTGTTTGTTTTAATAAGAAGTACTTTCTCTAAGAAAAAGCCTAAGAGTATGATTTTTTTACAATGAAGTAAATTTTTTAAGAACAGGTACTCTTTAAAGAAGTGGTACTCTTTTCAGGAAAATATTATTTTTTTAAGAAAATTTACTTATTTTCAGAAAGAGTACTTATCTCAGGAAAAGAAAAGAAAAGGTATTATTTTATTTTTAAAAAAAGGTACTTTAAAGAAAAGGAATGTTTGTAAGAAAATGTATTTTTTAAGAGAAAATATTTTTTCCTTTTAAGGAAGGGGATTTTTTTTAGAATTGGGTCTTTTTTCAAGAACACGTACAATTTCAAGAGTAGGTGCTTATCTCAAGAAAATTAATTTGTTTTACATAAAAGGTACTCTTTAAAGAAAAGGTAATTTTATAAGAAAAGGCAATTTGTTGTAAGATAATGTACATTATCTTATTAAAAACTTTCGTGTTTAAGAAAATGTATTTTTTGTAAGATAATTTACTTTTTTAAGCAAAGGTACTTCTTTAAGATAAGGTATTTTTTAAGAAAAGGTACTCTTTTTAAGAATACGAGTAGGTATTTTTTTTTTGAGAAAGTTCACTTTTTTTAAGAAAACGCACTTATTTAAGAAAATTTTATTTTTTTAAACTTCGTTCACTTTGGCTCTTCTAACTTCACTTTTTATTCAGTCCGAAACTACAATATGTAATAAACAGGCTCCACCTAGAAAATTTTCCAGTAGGTAAGAAATTTCTGTGGCCGTCGGTGGTGCAATGGTTAGTGTGCGCGGCTCTTGTACATGAGATCCTGGGTTCGAACCCGGCTCTGACCACCTTCAAATTTTCTTTCGGCGGCGGTCACCTCGCATAGTGACGGCGACACTATCGAGTATGTAGCCATGAAAAAGCTTCTCAAATTACCGTTCGGAATCGGTGTAAAACTGTAGGTCCCAATCAGTGAGTGAAAACTGGAAAGCGCACAGCTCAGTGATTGTGATAAGTTCTCCCCAGCCCCTTCACGGGATGTAATGGGAAACCATTTATTTATTTTTTTAAGAAATTTCTCACCAAATGTTAGTCTAGACAAAAACCAAACCAAAAGTACGAGTGTAAGAGTAAGTGTACTACCAAATGTAATTCCATGCTTGGGGTTGTATTTCATGGATTTGCCAGTCTTGCACTTTGGCTTTTTGAAATTTACTTTTAATTGGGTTCAAAACTACAATATGTAATAAACAGGCTCCACCTAGAAAACTTCCCTTTAATCTAAACCAAACCAAAAGTACCCAATATAGTTGATAATAATGGGGTTTAATAAAGTAGGTAAAAAAAAGTTGTTTAAAATTTTTTCATTTAGCCGCCATCCCGCAATGTGCGATAAGGAACTTCGTTACAAAATTAAATTTGCACCAGGTGGCAGGAAAATGTGTAATTTATTAACTGTATTTATTTTTATTATTTATTATTGAATCGTGTGTTTATATAGAAAATCTGATAGGGTCGTGGTGTTTTTAAATTCTTTTTATTAACTTCACCTGTCTTTCCCGTAATCCAATCGAGCTGAAACTTCGCAGGCAAACTAATGGCCACGACAAAGATGAACTATCAAAATATGGGCGGGATTGGACAAAGGCGCGTGGTACCTCCCATACAAATCAATAAAATTAAAAACCATGTGTCATATATAAAAAATTTATAGTCAAAAACTATGTTTCTTACGGGTTGGTTTTTAATTTAAACTTTATGTTGCCGAATGGCATCAATGTTATTTAACGGACCTAACATTCTGGTACAAATTGATGCCATATTGCGGCATGAAATCAGAAAGTAACATTACATTAAACAATCATTTTTTTACACCAAGTAGTACAACTGTTGCCAAATGGCATCATTCCACAAAAAAAATTTGGATTCAATTTTTTGGAAAAAAATGTAAAGATAATCTTAGTAAAAATATTAAAGGCTAAATATTAAGAAAATTAGATTTTTAGGGTCTGAAGCTAAAAAGTTGTACCGAAAGGGTTAATTTCCAAATTTCGTACGGGCCACCCTTCATGTTATCTTCATTTTTACCCTTCTGGCTTGTTTGAGGCCGCCTAAAATTGGAACAAAAAGCCCACTTTCTAGGATACCCGTTTCAACTGTGACACATTTCGGGTTTCAAGAGTGCACATAATTCGTTGTTCTTCTTCTGTTCTTGCAAGTTTTCCTGGCAGTACATTTCTGATGAGCTTTTTGGTGGTTGCCGTCTTTTGTCCATTATTAATACACATTATAATTTCATTACAATTTGAGTAACAATTTGCCGCTACAGTGATACCATTTTATAGGTTGTGTTTCAACGACAATACTACGGACCTTTCTCCATCACCTATCCTGTACAAAAAATACAACTTTTTGCTTGACTTCGATTCAGTTTCTTCGATTCAGTTCTCTTCTTTAGTGCGCAAATGTTCAACCGTATAACTTTAATAGCTTTTAACATTTCGATTGCCAATTTCTTTTTGACTGCGCCTCCGGCTAATCACATATGCTTCGACGCATATTTAACACAATCACAAGTTTCTCCTTGGGGATGAAGCAACATTTGATTGCCACAAAAGCTCTCCGAGATATACGTATTATTCCCAACACTGGCATAAATTTTCTGCTTGAGCGCTTTTCCCAAATTCTCAATACCAACAGACTGTAAAACAGGATTTGGAGCAAAGGCGACTAATCTTTTCAGATGTAGGACAAATTTGCATACGTATGTAAATATAAGTCTGTGGAATATTTAAAAAAAAATAATTGGCCATTTTAGAGCAAGATATAAGAAATATTTATAATTACAAGTCATTGTTTTATTCGTGAAAGGAAAGTACGTGTGTATAGGAAAATCCGAGGCATTTAAAACGTGTGGGCATTTACCTTCCAATATAAAACATGATTGGCTTAAAAACAGGAAATTGTTGTTTTATGGTATTATGCCAAATGTTTTGTTTGGCTAACAAATTAAAATCTAACAGGAATTTTGAAAAATGACATACAATACCTGTTTTAACTTTAGTCTTTCTTTAGAGAAACATTTTTGAGTGACATTAAACCATTATACAGGATGTTTTGTGAGTTACCTTTACATTGGCTAACAGTTCAATTATGTTGGGCGCAAAAAAAAATGAGGTCAAAGCAAACTACTAACCTCAGCAAGCAGAAGATAAAAAAATAAATGATATGGAATGAGTAGAACGAAAGACAAACGACAACAATGGCAATGATGGCCCTTTAGTTTAATGCATTAACAGCACAGCAAAATGTTTAAGGAAGAGAACAGTAAAACGAAGAGCACATCAAGACCACATGACAGGCATCAATTTGAAAAATTATCTCTACTGAGCAATAACAGCAAAGGCAACAATATACATATTTACACATATACAAACATAATACTCGGCAAATGTGGCACTCAATGCGGTGGTACTCATACAAAGTGTGCCACCGCTAAGACAGTAACATCAGTCCGAACGACAATCAAAACAAAATGTGTTGCTTGTTCGAAAATGACGCATACACAAAACCGAAAAACAACATAAAGCCCAAAAGAGTTTATGCCACAGTACCATAACACTACAACAAACCAATAACAATAATAACAACAAAAACGCTTACAATTTATGGCAACAAGCCCGCAAAAAATGGCTATTACAAAGAAGACATCACACTCACATCCTTCGTATCACCATATACACACATAAACACACACACACACAGCCAAACACACATATACACTCTTCCTTTTACATCCTACATATGTCTGTCTACCCATCTATCTATCTGTCGTATCTATCGTCCAAGAAAAGTTCGAAAGTATCAATACGGGCTAGATATTGAAAAGTTTGAAAATTGTATGTTGTTTATGTTTCCTGCTGTTGGCTCTCATCCGGACATTAGAATCTCGAACGAGGCAGCCAAAAGCAAAAAGGTGATGATATAGTAGGTTTGAAGCAAGCACCATTATGTAGAGTATAGCATAATAAAATGCTTATTCATGCATCATGGAACGACAGGTAAAATTGTCCTTATTTTTACAAATTGCTTAGCCTATAACAGGACCTACTACTACTACATGACTACACTTATACAGCCACAGTGTATACACATATACATACACACATAACAAAGTATTACAAATATATGTGGAGTTGTGCATTGTTGACGCTTGAGTGGCTTTGAATGGAAACTCTGGTTATTAGGCAAAATTAAAAAGTGGAAAGTGATAATGAGGATATGGCCAGATACAATCACAGTGGTCCATAGCAATTTATAAAATAGAGCCTTTTATAAAAATATTAAGGACCACTTTCTCAATGTTCGGTAATCTTTTATCGTAACGCTAAACTACCGGTTAGCTGAGTATCATTTGTGGAATGTATATTTAAAATTTACCCGGCCGGTCACGCTAATAGGACAAATTCAAATACACGCTGAAAAACCTGCCGTTGTTTGATGTTTGGATGCAAATCAATCGTGTGTTTGGAGGTTGTCGCAAATATAATATGCTTGTGTTCAAACACATTGTGTTTGCTCTCCAATATTACACGTTTGTGGCACAATGATTTATATGTTATTATATAAGTGTTTGCGACCCAAACATACCTGTTTTTGTGAGACAAATACAGCTGCTTTTGTTGCACTATTTATGCTCTCTCGAGAGCAAGACAATAAAAGAGGGACAATGAGAATGTCTATCTTGTAAGTGTGTACCTGTATTTTTGCATTATTCGCTCAGTCAGTGATTCATAAATATTCCTGAATGTGCGTGTAAATTGCAGGCGAAGTCAGTGTTTCTTATTTTGTATGATGTATTGCGTTTTAATTCCATATATTCAGTCGTCGATGGTTCATCGGACTCAGGATATAAAAAGCGCTTGATTAGTGAAAAAAGAAAAAACAAACGCTTAGATGGTTAAATGGTTTGAGATGTTGCCTCGGTTTTTGTGTATGTGTTTCGCATATAAGGGTTTTTCAATAAGAGCGATACAAAATTTTTTTTTAAATAAAACAAAACCGGTTTTAGATACCAATGAAAATCTTTATTCCTGTGAAAGTACGTTCGATGCCATTATGTATGGAACTCGACTTCTTTTGCATGGCCACCACGGGCTCGCTTGCAGAAGTCCAGACGCTGAACCCAATTGCCGACGGTTTTCAAGCATAAATCGGCCGATACTGCTGCAATTTCACGTTCGATATTCGTACGAAGTTCATCAATCGTCGCTGGCTTGTTGGCATAGACCATAGACTTGACGTAGCCCCACAGGAAATAATCTAACGGCGTCAAATCGCACGACCGAGGCGGCCAATTGACTGGGCCATTTCGTGAGATAACACGTTCACCAAACTTGGTTTCCAATAAATTGATTGTGGCATTCGCTGTGTGGCTTGTGGCGCCGTCCTGTTGGAACCACATGTCCTCCAAGTCCATATTATGCAATTGGGGCCAAAGATATTCGGTCATCATTGAACTGTAGCGATTCGCATTCACAGTAATGTTCCGGTCTTGATCATCACGGAAGAAGTACGGCCCAATGACGCCGGCGGCCCATAATTTTTGCGGGATGCAATGATGACTCATGAATTACGTGTGGATTGCTGTCTGACCAATAACGCATATTTTGCTTATTGACGAAGCCATTCAGCTAGAAATGAGCCACATTGCTGAAGATGATTTTCCGATGAAAATCCGAATCATTTTCAAGTTGTTGCTCAGCCCAATTCACGAACATACGACGATTATGGCGGTCAAGCGGCTTCAGTTCTTGCGTCAATTTGATCTTGTAAGGATGTAGGCCAAGATCTTTTCGCAAAATTCGCCACAACGACGTCACAGAGATGCCCAACGATTGAGAACGACGTGTGAGAGACACATTTGGGCTTTCTTGAACTGAAGCCTCAGCGACAGCAATATTCTCGACACTACGGGCACTTCTTTGTCTCACTGGCACGGGAACATTTTGTGCTGTGCCTATGGATTCAAATTTTTCTACTAGACGCTCAATTGTTGATCTGGTAGGACGATTATGACGACCAAATTTCGGTAGTAAATTTTAAAAATTTCGACTCGTTGTTGGCTCGTATATCTTTCCATGATGGAATGGCAAACCTTACTGAAGAGAAATGTCAAAAGAGCGGGAAAAAATATGGCGTTGTTTGCTGTCCCTATCGATTTACTTTTATAGCGTCTCTGTTGAAAAACCCCCCTACTTATGTATGTGCTACGAAAATGAGAAACGATTTTGTGGAAAGAAACTGGAAAGGAAACAAATTGAAGCCCTTGTCTGTCCAAGTCTTAGCTGAAAAAATCGGAACGGCGTACCCACCGAGTAATACTATAAGAGTCTGCACTAGTTGCGTTTTGCACTAACGAGTTCCGTGGAAGACTTGGGAAACATATAGAGTATAGCGTATTAAAAGAAAATGTGTTTGGTTCACTTTTGTTTTGCGCTATGCTTCGCTTTTTCTGAAGAATGATTTTCAGGATATGTGTCGTGTTACATTTACTTTAACCGAATAACCGTATTGCATCTAATTTGTTATTATATTTTTTTGTTAATTTGATTACTTTTTACCAATTTTTTAATACAATACTTCACAAAACTGTGAATGATTTGTGTGCGCGGCTCTTGTACATGAGATCCTGGGTTCGAACCCTGCTCTGGCCACCTTCAAATTTCTTTCGGCGGCGGTCACCTCGCATAGTGACGGCGACACTATCGAGTATATAGCCATGAAAAAGCTTCTCAAAATACCGTTCGGAATCGGTGTAAAACTGTAGCTCCCAATAAGTGAGTGAAAACTAGATAGCGCACAGCTCAGTGATTGTGAGAAATTCTCCCCGGTCCCTTCATGGGATGTAATGGGAAACCATTTTTTTATTTTTTTTTATTTCACAAAATTACCCGAAATTAAGAACGGGCCACGAGCAAATCAAAACAAAAGTGAAAACATTTTTGCTGAATTCCAGTCAGCTATCACCATTTCTTCTTTGAAAGCATATTCTCTATCTGTTCTCCAAATACTAAATTGAACTGCCGTCTCATCGGTACCCCCTGGGCGTACCATTTGTGAAATATAATAAAACAAAAACAAGTAATTAATACATGCTTGTCTTGCATCAATCAGATTTGCAGACAAGCGTATTATGTGTGTGCCAAGGCACAGTCATAACCAACGCATAGTTGAAACCTTCTGAATAAAAAAACGTGAGAGACAACAAAGAAAGGAAAAGCAAAAGAGCAGCAGATTCTCATTTCAAGAAAAAACAAACAAATAATGCATTCAATGCAAGCAAATATAATAAAACCGTTTTAAATCTATTAATTTTTTGTATTAATTATTTATAAGTGTGGATTTATATTGATACAATTAATTATAATAAATAATACATAAATGTGACCAAGCAAAAGAATTTTAGTAAAACGCAATTAAAGTTCCTCTTCTGCGTTGCAATTTCATAGTTTGCTCTTCTACATAATTGCATTTTTACAGTACTTTCCAGTGTTTTTGAGACTTGCGAACGGTTTTATATGAAAATTTAAGGTTTTTTACAAAAAAATCAAAAGAAAAGTGAGTTCATGAAATTCGACACATTACGTGGGTTTTTATAAGCAGAGTCGTATATATTGAGATCAAAGAATAATTCGTTTCTAAATATTATTATATTTGCGAGGAAATACGCATATGTTTCCACGCAAATGTATGGATGTTTAGGATGAAGCACGCATATGTTTCCACGTAAAATTATACATAATTTTCAGTAAACATTGTAATGTATGCATTTAAATACAAGTTAGTTTGGGACCTGCAAACATATAAATGTTTGAAGTGCGTTCCAAACGTATACATGGTTCCTGCTGAATATGTTTGGGAGAATATATTTCATAGGCGTTTTTTTGTGAGCGAGTAGCTGACAGCTGTTGACAACAGCTATTTGGCATTCATGTTGTTAAGGTTTAAGTATTTCGTGTTCTAAAATTTATTTCCGTTCTTCCACCAGGTCAACAGGTAGATATTAATCGGCAACTGCAACTGCAATTCCTTAACAAGTTCTTACAACGGTGTCCTTTTGGTTGTATGCCGTCATAATTTGAATAAATATCAATTGGAACAAAAACAATAATAAAGTAACCAACTGATATCTTACTGTGCTGACAACTATAGTCATCAACTTCATCAGAATTCCCAGCGTAAAAGATCTAATATCCTTTTAAATTAACCGGATTTTGAGAAAATGTAAAACCATAATAGGCAGTAAACCTGTCTGATAAGTTAAAATACCGATTAGTTAGCAGACAGTTTAACCGGTCATTGCGCAAATGACCCTAAGAGTAATCACATGATAACAAAAATAAAACGAAGAGAATTTGATATGTAGGCTAGGAATTTTTGGAACGAAGTCCTTATCGCACGTTGCGGGATGGGGGCTAAATGAAAAAAAATAAACTACTTTTTTCTAACACTATTATGCTACAACCCAGTATTATCAACTATATTGGGTACTTTTGCATTGGTTTGTGTCTAGACTAATATATGTTGGGAAATTTCTTGTATAATGGGATGTTTTCTAGCTGGAGTCTGTAACCAATATTTATTATACAAGGTGATTCAGGAAGTTCCGGACAAATTTCTCCAGCGTATTGCTTGGCTCATTTCATGAAGAAAAGTCCGGTGGGACCATGTCCGAAAATGAAAGGGTGCGAAATGGCAGCGGGTTCAACATTTTCGGATTGGTGGTCGGAGGGTAGTAGGGTAAAGTTGCTAACTTCTGAGCCAGTGGTCGGATTTAGTTTTTTTTTTTGCCTTTTCGCTTCTTGGAAAGGTCTTTAAGAGGCCTTTCAGAATCAATAAAAGAAAAGTAGAAAAAAGTCAAATCGCCGAGATACAGAGCTTTCGGGGAAAAAAATGGAAAAAAAATATCACATTACCTCAATTTGCTCAGCCAGAGGGCAGGTAACTTATTTTTTTTTCTGTTGAAAGATAGCCATACCTCTTACCCAGAGGTCTTACCGTTCCAAAGTTATGACCATTCGTTTGCCGAAAATTTCAGTAAAATAAAATCTTAAACGTGTTAATTTACAAAAACAAATAAATGTATGCTATTATTTCGCTTCCAAAACCAAAAACAAACATTTTTGCATTTCAGTAAAATGGTCATAACTTTGGAACGGTAAGACCTCTGGGCTTCGTTTAGGTCATTTTGGAAAGGTAAGAGGTATGGCTATCTTTCAACAGTTACCTGCCATCTGGCTGAGCAAATTGAGGTTATGTGAATTTTTTTCAATATTTTCCCGAAAGCTCTGTGTCTCGGCGATATGACTTTTTTCTACTTTTATTGATTCTGAAAAGCCTATTAAAGACCTTACCAACAAGCCCAAAAACAAAAAATCCGACCACTGGCTCAGAAGTTAGCAACTTTACCCTACTACCCTCCGACCAGCAATCCGAAAATTTTGAACCCGCTGCCATTTCGCACCCTTGCATTTTCGGACATGGTCCTAGTGGACTTTTCTTCATGAAATGAGCCAAGGAATACGCTGGAGAAATTTGTCCGGAACTTCCTGAATCATCCTGTATATTGTAGTTTTGAACCCAATCAAAAGTAAATTTAGAAAAGCGGAAGTGAAAGAAGTTTAAAAAAAGAAAATTTTCTTAAATCAGTGCCTTTTCTTAAAAAAGACAATATTCTTAAATATGTTCATATTCTTAAACGAAGTACCTTTTCTTAAAAAAACAAAGTACCTTTTCTTAAAGAAGTACATTTGCTTAAAAAAGTAAATGTTCTTAGAAAAAGCACATTTTTTTTTGAATAAATACCTTTTTTAAAAAGTAAATTTTCTTACAACAAATTGCCTTTCCTTAATAAACTACCTTTTCTTTAAAGAGTACTTTTTTTGTGAAACATGCTAACTTTTATTGAGATAAATATCTACTCTTAAAAATGTACCTATTCTTGATTATAGCACAAATTCTAAAAAACATCCCATTTCTAAAAAAAACTTTTCTTCGGAAAACTACATTCTCTTAACTCTTCTTACAAAAATTCATTTTCTCAAAAGTACTTTTTCTTAAAAATAAAAAAATACCTTTTCTTTTCTTTTCTTGAGAATTCTTAAATTTTCTTCAAAAAATAACCTTTTCCTAAAAAGGTACCACTTCTTTAAAAAGTACCTGTTCTTATATTATACTTCTTTCTTAAAAAAAATGCATACTCTTATGGCGTTTTCTTACAGAAAGTACTTCTTCTTAAAAATAGTACCTTTTTAAAAAAAAACACACATTAGCTTTTAATAAAAGAAGTACCTCTTTTTAAAAAGGACCTTTTCGGGAAAATATGATACATATTCTTATAAAAAAACAAATTGTTCTTAAAAAAAGTTTATAATTTTTCAAAAATTATCTTTTCTTAAAGATCCATTTAAATTATCGTATTTTTCAACGAGAAAGGAACTTCGTTCCAAACGGCTGCCCCCTGACACCTCAGTCAATTTTTTTATATTTTATTCGTTTAAGTTTATATTAATCGATCTTTCAGTTATGTTTTTAATAATTGTCGGTTCAAGATTAATAACTATGAAAAAATATTTTTTCGTCGAAAAAGTAAATTTTAATAGAAATATTACTAAAGAAATGTGTGAAATTGATTATTATGGTGGATGGTTGGACATATCATGAGCTGCCTTCTCCACAAGTATTTAGGTATGTATGTATATTGAAAAATGAAAATTACATTTGAAATTTGAAATACATCAATTGAAGTTCAAAAATTCTATTTGAAATTTGAAATACATCAATTGAAATTGAAAAGACATCAATTGAACTGTGAAAGACATCAATTGAAATTTGATACAAATCAACAGAATTTTAAAAGACATCAAATGAAATTTAAAAGACATCAATGGCAATTTAAAAACCGTCACTTGAAATTTAAAAATTATTAACCGATTTTTTGTATTCGATTTTTAAATTTCAATTGATGTGTTTCAAATTTCAATTGATGTGTTTTGAATTTCAATTAATGTGTTTTAAATTTCAATTGATGTCTTTTAAATTTCAATTGATGTGTTTCAAATTTAAATTGATGTGTTTTGAATTTGAATTGATGTGTTTTAAATTTCAATTGATGTCTTTTAAATTTCAATTGATGTGTTTCCAATTTCCAACTGATGTGTTTTGAATTTCAATTGATCTATTTTAAATTAAAATTGATATATTTTAAAATTCAATTGATGAATTTTAAATTTGAATTGATGTCTTTTAAATTTAAATTTTTGTTTTTTAAATTTCTATTGATGTATTTCAAATTTAAAATGGAATTTTAAATTTAAATTGATGTATTTCAAATTTGAAATGGCATTTTTAAATTTCAATTGATTTTTTTTTAAATTTCAATTGGAAATGGTGTAGTTACTATACATTAATCCTTGAATATTGTGATATTTTTTATTGTGTCAATTATTTATTTTATTTGCGAGCGTATTTCGGGAGAGCGTGCGAAAAACAAAATGGCTTACTATTTATTTATTGTGCATGATATTACTCTTTTCGCCCTTGTGTAGATAGAATCCTTAAGGGCCTTGTGATGTGTCCCAATGAATGATATCTTAAGATAAGGGACAAATTATTTCACTGTTTTTTACGATGGAGTGGGTGACTTATTTTTCTCACCACCAAATTCAGGGACAGGCTGTATCCTAGAGTGAAGTCGTTAAAATCAATAAAATTCAAATTGATTGCTTCACTAACAAACAACCACAACAAAAATTGGCAGAAGTTCTTCTGTGCTGACAAACATAAAAACCCTTTTGGGAAAAAGCATCACGTTTTCCGGCTAACCTAAAGAGTTATCAAAAGTCTCGAATAGCTGTTGTTGTTGTGTTGTCTTCCTCTGTGATTGCTTCAAGTTTTTTTTTTATTGAAATGACTTTTATGGGTTGTTATTGTTTGTTGGGCTTACAAATTTATGCTTATTTCATATTTGTTGAAATGTGTGATCCAAGTGGAAAATTTTATTGTTGCTTGTGAATGCAAGGGAACGACGCGAATGAAAATGTTTACGTTTTCAAAATATAATAGTAATATATTTCTACCGATTATACATTTTCCCATTACATTGCATTCAGGGAGAGCAGCTGATCGATTTGGGAATTGAAAATTTCATTGGACAAGGAATGTGCGAGGGAATGAGTAAAAGGCGAGCTGAACAAAATAAACTGTTTTGAAATTGTATTTCATTGCCAGTTATTACTTTTAATATAAGAATTTTAATATAAACAATCATTAGAATTTTCTTTTATTTTCATATTCTGCCTTCATTTAAAACTATGTCAAAACTCCAATTAGCCAAATGAATTTCGACGATAATTTGTTGGAATTACTACATTCTTGCATGCACTTTAAACATATTTATGAATGGACAGGGGAAGGCATCTCAGAACTGTGAGCTTCCTGGTTTTTCACTCACAGGTTTTATGTTAATTACAACATCAAACAGCCGTTTACCATTGCATCCCATACAGAGTTTGGTGAGAGGTTCTCACAACCAGTGATCTGTGCGCGTTCTAAATTTACACTCACTGATTGGGACCTACAACTTTACACTGGTTCCGAACGGAATTTTGAGAAGCTTTTTCGTGGCTAAGTACTCGATAGTGTCGCCATCACTAAGCGAGGTGGCCGTCGTCAAAGGAAATATAAGTTGGTCAGAGCAGGGATCGCACCCACGTTCTCATGCACAAGAGTCGCACACACCAGCCATTGCACCACTGACGGTGCAATTACCTACGACAAAATTGATGAGCGGTGCAATAATTTGAATGTGGATTTGAATCAGAAAATTGTTTTTTTTTGTACGCTTCAAATCTGCCTACTTCCTTGTAGTTTAATTAGAAATTGCTAAATTTATGAAAGGAGAAAATTGTGTGATGGAAGACTAACACGTCAATCGACAAAAAAAAACACTTTATATTCTAGGTGCTCGTTAACAATATCATTGTTGTTTTATAACTAATTCTCTGAAAATCATTGAACTACGATGGTATCTAATTATTCTGTAAACCAGGACAGTGGAGTCACAATAGCGCCCGACGCTGCAACTTCAATTTTTAAAGTTTTAGGCCGCCATCGATACTATCGGCATACACGGCTAGAAATAAGCCGCTAACACTTATTATGCCATTGGCTTCGATCGGCTGAAATTCATGCGTCGATGGTTTTTTGACGACGTAGGAAAAATTTTTACCCAAATCTTACTTCAACTTGCTTAAACACTAGGGCAGGTTAACATTTTTTTGATGAAGCGTATAGCAAAAACGTCATCTCTAGGTGATTTTGAGAAATTCGGATTTGGAGCCCCCAAAATTTCAAAATAGATATTTTTTCATATACTTATACATAGAATAATTTAATTAAATTCGTCATAAAATCGGATAGAATTATAGTAGATTTCTCAGTGTGGGCTTGTTTGAAAGGTATTTCCTTTCAGAATCAGTATTGATACCAATACTTTTTTATTATTTATTTTTAGTTGAGATATTAGAAATTTTTTGTCGAAAAATAGCCTAAAATTAACTTTCAACTAATAAATTCGGAATTTTCTTCGATTTTTTTTCGAGATTTTTTTTTTGCAGATTATAAAAGTTCAGATAATTTCCAACAACTTTTATTACGATCAATTTGTTTGTTTTCGAACTCCTTTTTGCAGGAAAATCGACTGAATTGAACAATGCTGCCATTGACGACTTATTCTACATGTATCAATACAGATTCTGAACGGTGATAAAAATACCTTCCAAATCCGATTTAGAGCTATGGTCTCTTGAGCAAAATTTCTCAGAATCACCTATAGATTACGTTTTTGCTATACGCTTCATCAAAAATAATCGTTCCATACAATTTGAACCGCCCTATTATACACGTTGAAAAATAACGGCCTTTCTAACATATTCTGCTGAAACTATGTTTATGTTTGGAATACACTTCAAACATTAATATGTTTGCAAGTCCCAAACTCACTTGTGTTTAAATGTAAAGAGCATAATGTTTACTGGCAAGCATGCCCTTTCCAGTTTCTTTCCTCAAAATCGTTTCTCACTTTGGTAGGACACTTACATATATACCAAACACGTACACACATCACAAACCATTTAAGCGTCCGAGCCTTCGTTTATTCCTTTTTCACTGTTCAAGCGCTTTTGATGAAGCATTGACGACCAAAAGCCAAAATGAGAAACACTGACTTCATCTGCAATTTGCACGCACATTCGAGAATATTTATGACTCACTGAGTGAGAGAAAAGTGCCCCTCTCTTGTCCCTCTTTTACTATCTTGCTTTACTATCTTGCTCTCGAGAGAGCAAACACAGCTGTATTTGTATCACAAACTAAAATGTATGTGGGTTGCAAACAAATAGATTCTAACATATTAGTCATTGTGTCTCAAACATGTAATACTGAAAAGCAAACACAATATGTTTGGACACAAGTATATTATTTTAGCGACAAGTTCCAAACACATTTTATATTTGAATCCAAACAACAAAAAATACAGAATTTTCAGCGTGTATATCACCTTTTAATTGACCGACTAAAAACAACCTGAAACGCAACCTACGGCGACGAAAACCACTACATAAATTTCTGTCGAGTGAACTGACTTAAATATACCCTCACCGTGAGTCATCCATTGCGTCCGACTTCTGTTAAACAACGCATATATTCAACCTTACGTTCAATGGAAAAATGTGACCATATTCAATAACAGACTGACATTGTGCTAAATAATGTTTAATACCCAACTTACTTAGGATCCTAAATAGCTTTGGGGAATTTTTGTGACTACCAACCAATTGGCCGCCTAATATTTATATGGGAGGTACCAAAATGGGCATGGCGAAGTTACTAATTTTTGATTACACAGTATCTTTTGTCAAAATTCTGAGCAGTACAAAATTTTATTAAGATCGGTTGTGGCCTAATGTAGATATCGAGATGGCTATCCCGAAGTACGCCCAATTTTTGTATGGGAGGTATAAAATTTTCTAACTAGCTTTCACCAAAATATTGAATGGTGCCGAATTTCATTAAGATCGGTCGTAGTTTACGAGAATTAATGTTGACCAATCGGTCATCCGCCAAACCTGAGGTACCAGAATGGGTGTGGCTAATCCGCTAATTTTCCATAGGAGAGTGGCATTTCAATAAATATTGTCTAGAGCCAAATTCCATAAAGATTGGTTCGGGATTGCGGGACTTCTCGACTTCTTCTCAAGTTTCCCAAGAATAAAATAGTCACGGAAGAATCACCCTTGTCTCTATCGGTTATTGGCGTTTGATAACGTGACGCCTTATACCTAAGGACATATACCTAGGAACATCTCCTCTGCAGTTGTCCGGCTCTACTGAATATACGTCTAAAGGTCTTCCCTTCCTACACAACCTCACTCAGGTACACACGATAGATCTGGGGGATCTAATGAGGTATCTCCGAATATCAGGTTGGATGGTATGCAAACCGGTGTCCCAAGACACTAATTTATGCCATATAGTATCTTTAGCAACCACGTAAACCAAACAACCAACTAATTAGTACTTTCATTAAGGTCGGAAGTGTTTCATGCGATTTATCGGCTTGACAACCCATTTTTTGTATGGGAGGTTATAGAATTGGCGTGGCAATCTAGCCCATTTTCTGCAGTTAAGTGAACATTTACAGATTATTAACCAGTGTGGGAGTTGAAGCTAAACACATCTAGCTGAAAAAAGGTTTAGAGGAAATATTATTTTGTAATGAATAAGATAAGACCCAGGATTCTGCGCCATAACGCAAGACAGGTTGTATGAGAGTCTGGTATAGCTGTACTTTTGTTACCCAAGAGAGGGCTTTATCTCTAAAGTGCTTGCTTAACCCAAAGTAACATCTATTAACAAATACAATTCTACGCTTGATCTCAAGGCTGACGTTGTTGTTTTTGTTTACGGCAGATCCGAGGAATATAAGTTCGTCCACTACCTAGAAATTATATCGAAATTATATATGTTCGTTGAAACCATTAATTTTGTCTTCTCCTCATTTCCTTCCATCACCCACTTTTCCTGATTCCTTCTCAATTCTCGAAAACACCGCAGTAGCTTCTCTTATTGTCCGCCCAATGATATCTATATCGTCTGCATTCCCGAGCAGCATGTGAATTTTGCTGCTGATGGTTTTATTCATTTTGAATACAGCTTTTCTTATAATGATCTCCATTAAGATGTTAAAGAGATCGAACGATAGGGTGTCGCCTTGCCTGAGGCCTCGCTTGGTTTCCAAAGGTTCGGTAAGATCCATACCATCTTTCATTGCGGATTTGGTGTTCGTCAAGGTCATCCTGCGAAGGCGTATGAGTTTTGCAGGAATACCAAGCTCAGACATTGCTTCGTAGAGTTTCTCCCGTATCGGGCTATTGGAGGCCGCTTTATGGTCGACAAATAAGTGATAGGTGTCGATTTCTTTGTCATGGGTCTTCTCCAGTATTTGCCGTAGCGTGAAAATCTGGTCGGTTGTCGATTTTCCAGGCCTAAAGCCACACTGGTATGGTCCAATCCAGTGGTCTTTCACACCTCTCGACTTGGTCCATTGACAACCGATTTAATATTGAAGTAGTAGATGAATATGTCTGCCTTGGATCCGCCGTGAACAATGACAACAACGTCAGCCTGGAGATAAATAGGAGAATTGTGCTTGAATCTAGATGTAATGGATTGCAATGGATGGGCTCAGCAAGCAATTTAGGAACAAAGCCCTCTCACGACGGACAAAAGTCCAGCTATTTCATACACTCATTTCAGTTGTCTTGGCATATGGGTCCGAAACTTGGGTCATATCGCAAGTGGATGAAAAACACCTAGAAGTATACGAGAGAAAAATTTTCCGTAAAATATATGGTCCTGTTAGGGAAAACGGCGACTACTGACGCCGATGGAACCAAGAGGTATATAATTTATATTCTGACCTGGACATAGCCAGGAGAATCAAATTGCGGTGGCTAAGCCATGTTATCAGAATGGATGCATATGAACCAGCGCGAAAGGTTTGGGATAACGTACCTGATGGAAGCAGGAATAGAAGACGACCAAGACTTCGCTGGAAAGACCAGGAAGAAGAATCCCTCCGTATCCTTGGTGTTACTAACTGGCAAGAAAAGGTGAAGGATAGAACCACTTGGAGGAATATGTTGAAAATTATCTAATTTGTTTGTTCTAACCTCATGAGGTTGTAAAATAGTCAATAAAAGTAAAGTAAGTTTTTTAAGAAAATTCCTTTTTTCAAATAAAAGGTAATTAAAGGAATTGCAGTAAAATTCAATATTTTATTGCCAGTCTTGCACTTTGGCTTTTCTAAATTTACTTTTTATTGGGTTCAAAAAAACTATATATACTAAATAGTGGTTACAGGCTTCACCTAGAAAACTTACCATTGAACGAGAAACTCCCAACATATTTGAGACATCTAGATAGTCCAGACACAAACCAAAGCAAAGTGAACAATGTAGTTGATAATAGTGGGATGTAGAATAATTGTGTTAAAATAAAAGTTGTTTAATTTTTTTTCATTTAGCCCCATCCCGCAACCTGCGGAAAGGAACCTCGTTCCAAAAAACCTTTAAGGAGTTTAAAAAGAAATCAAAAAATTGATTTTCAACTTGAGCTGAATCGGAACACATATTGATCTATTTTGGATACTAAATCTGTATTCCTAATTCAATTCCCTAACTAATATTTAAAGGTGAATTCTGAAATAAAACATGCAAGTCAATATCTACCTGTTATGCTTAACTCTCGTTTTGGGTAAAATTGACCAGTACAGGTCAGACTTCTGTTTAACCACATGTCTATGCTGCCCTATAGGGGGTTTACTCTCTTTCTTTTTTTCTTTTTTTTGTTTGCACTTAATCTCTGCATGGTCTCGACCTATTGACAACTTCATTTTCTTTTTCTGCTTTTCTTAACCCCATGCTGGATATCAATGATACACCCACATACACATAAATAAAAGCCAAATGCCGATTTAAGCTTAATGGTCATCCATACGCAAATGGAATGAAGGGCATAACTCCAAAATGTATATCGTGCGTAACTGAAAGCGACGCTCAAGTTACTCTACCAGCTGACTTTAACTTTTGTGCCTCATAAAAATCTGCACGCAAATCTTTAACATAAATTCATAAGACCCTGCATGGGGTTATATGAACCAGAGGAAAACAAAACAAAACAAAGCCAAAAAAGTGCGTTAGTTGGCCAGCGACATTGAGAGAGCGTGTATCTGTGCGTCTGTATGGCCATGTGTGTTTTGTTGTGTATTAGGGTCCTTTCGTCCTTATACACAAGATTTTATTATAGTTTTTTTTCCTTTATATATTTCATTGCAAAGCATTTCACACAATTCTATTATATACAGTTATACTGGAACCTATTTTATATGTGCACATGTAGGTTCTATGGTTTTGGTGTTTGCGATTGTGTTAGTTGAGTTTGCTGGTGTATGTGGTTAAAGACGAAAGCCTTTGCTGGATTGTGTGCGTGTGTGTGTGTTGTGTTTGAATTTGAGTTTGACTTTACTCTATGGCTTTATGACTTTCAGTGAAACCCATAAACAAAGACCTTCCATATTTTACCCCTTCATCATTGCTTTGGTTGTAATATAAATGTTTCAGTTTTGCTGTTTGCTGCTGCTTTCTAAAGGCCATTGGCTATTTTTCGTTTAGGCAGCGAGAAAGTTTCCAGCAAGTCCATACATTTCGTTGCATGATATCATTTTGTGATTTGTTTGTTGGCTCAATTTGAGAAATTGTTATGACCTCTTGTACCACCATTGAGGATGCTCAAATGTAAGTTGATCTCATTTCCTTAACACATGCATACATTTGTAGATTCATATACATACATACGTATACATAACCATGCATGATTGCTGCAAGTCCTTGTCTGGCAAAACACTTTAAATATAAATGTTTCTTAGTTTTTATGGCTCTCCAAATATCTGCTCCCCAAACAGTAGAGCAACAGAAACAGTCAAATCATGCCTGGCTTCAACAAGATAAGCCCTATTAAAAAAGTAAGATACCCTGAAATGAACTTCATAAAATATGGCATTTAAATTTGGGGTTTTTACTATGGAATTATTTAAATCTCTCTCTTTCTAGAATAATTTTATAACCAAATTTGCGAAAACAGAGAGACGTAGAATTGGTGACCAAAGTACGAGTAATAATGTAGGCGAAAGTGCTTTCAATAACTTTTTACGACAGGGATTTTGCATTCTGCCAGCAGTACTAGAATGTTAAGTAGTCAATCAGAATGTCACATATTTACTAATTACATTCGTCGTAGTGCCGTGACTTACGTTACAAATGTGCTTGGGACTCCTTTTGATATTAACCACTGACAAGGTCAATAATCGTTTCAACTGATTTGTTGGCTTTTCCCCATTTTCAAACGAAAAGCCATCCATCATAATCTGCTCTGCATATTTCCCTTTAGCAGATAAGGTAATCAAAATCTCTTCATGTACATCTGTCAGCATAACATTTGTATCCTGCCTGGAACTCACACAAGCAAACAGACAGACAGACAGACGGAAAGATATATTACATGGAAGTGCGGCTAGAGTGGCACGATATTGAGATTAACTTGAGATGCTCAGGATATTAATATTGAGACTGCTTCGAAAGCAATAATCTGCTATTAAGTGATGAAATAGGCATTTTGATATAAGGGTATGAAAATCACAATGATAGTGGTTATTTGAAGTTGAACTGGCAGGCAATCGAGAGCATTTTCCACAAAGAATAGAGGATTGTTACTAATATCACAATACCAGGATTGACAAAGGCTCTATCGACACTTTGTTTTGAGCAGGGGATATAAAATTCGAGCTACGAGTTAGTTTTGATAAGGCGCGCGTAACCTAGTTCCTGGGATACATTACCTTAACTCGAAATGTGAATAGAGGTTCACCACTAGGGCAAGTCGTATCGCCACTACTCTGAAACTGAGCATTGAACAGATGTCTGCTAGAGCTGGAGCTAGCAGGTTGTACAGTCATTGCAGAAACTGGGGACCTGCACCAGAATTCTAAAAATTTTTAACAATAAAAATCGGTAGTTAAATTGAAAAAATTCATAGAATTTCAATGCAAAATTTTCGAATTTTGTCAAATATCTACCGATTTTTATTGTTATAAAGTTACAGCATTCCAGTGCTGACAATTGCAGTGAGCGATAGTACCCAATCGGACTCTCTAAGTAGGCCACGAAGAGAAGACTATATGTAAGTCCAGGGAAAACCTAGCTCGTACTCTTTACCGGGAAGCAAAAGCTTCCGTATATTCATACCTTGTCTCTATGCGGTAGAGAAATTTGCCCAAACGAAATCTGGTTGTGGTTCTCAACAGAAACTTGAAATTCAAGTCAAACACTATGGATACCATCAGTAAAGCAACAGAGGCCCTACACAACCTTTTGTAGGAGTAGGAGAAAATATATAGGAGTTTACTTCATATTGAACCTATACAACATTGGGGTAGGACTTTCCTGCAGAGGACTAACTGGTTTTGCATGGGGCCCAATAGACGTCTTTCCTTCAGCCGCATCCTGGAATATCGGGATGAGGTACTATGTGGTCTGAACTCCCTTTACCCATGCCGGGCCAATTTTCATATTCGGCGATACGTTAGTCTGGTGTAGTTTAAGCAGCATGCAGGCGAGTTGTTCCCAAACCTCGGTGATGACGTTATAGAATTGAGTTGTACGAGTATTACGAGTAAAAGTGACGTCTTTCTTTGAAATTCATCAAAGAAAATTACCACAATTCCCTTCATAGTTGCTTGCATTAATATAGGGGTTTTCAACAGAGACGCTACAAAAGTAAATCGATACGGACAGCAAACGACGCCATATTTTTTCCCGCTCTTTTGACATTTCTCTTCAGTAAGGTTTGCCATTTCATCATGCAAAGATATACGAGCCAATAACGAGTCGAAATTATTAAAATTTACAGACGAAATTTGGAGTCAGTGGCCTCAACTTTAAGAGCGCTACGTCCATTTTATGGTTCACAGGAATAAAGAATTTCATTGGTACCTAAAACCGGTTTTGTTTTATTTCAAAAAAATTTTGTAGCGCTCTTATTGAAAAACCCGTTATATACTAAAATTTAATACGAAAATACTTCCAAATTAAGTCAACCTATAACACACGGATGTGCACTCATATCGGCCAGATGAGTAACAAATTTGATTTGCAAATACATAAACAAATATCAAAACATGTTTACATCCGACTTAATGAAGCATATCACAAGGCGCCATGCCAATCCACAAGTAGTTCTCGTACTCACCTTGGAAGGTCGCACAGATGCGATGCAGTCGAAAACCCAAGCAGATTTTATGAAGAAACAGCAAAATAAATATAAAATTCAACTTAAATTGAGTTGTGCTACTTATATACAAATTTCAATATATATAAAAACTCACATACACTAAACGAATTTACTACCACATATGCATGTACTTTCACAAACATTTCTAGGATATTATGAGTTTTGGTTATATGATATATAGCAGCAAAATTAGATGAATATGGAATTTTATTGCAAAACATTTTACAGCACATAAATTACCAAATCATTATGAACATTTGGATAATCAACACATACTCATGAATAAAAATACCTATACAACATGAACGTGAAATTTATACACCTAAGTTTAACAACAAGGATATATGTACATAAAAGTATGAATATGAGTACAATATGTGATGTGAAATTCATAGGTTTTTGATTTGATATGAGGTAATACTAAGGAGAAAAAATAAAATCTAATCAAAAATAAAATTTTGGCAGAAATAACAAAATAATAAATTCAAAATTTTATTTTAATAACCCAGCAGAAAATATGAGGAGACATTTTCCGCATAGGCCTGCAAATATGTAATTCATATTTAGCTATGACTTCTTTCTATTTATTGTAATTATTTATTACCGAAAAAGGCTGTAATTCAGAGCAGGCTTTACCATATCCCTTTGATACTCCTTCTCCTAGATTGATGGCAAATTCGATACACATTACAATATCGTTGTTTAAAGGATTCCTAGATGAAGGATAAAGGATTTCGATATGCATTCCAAAATATTCGATATATCGTGAATCACAGTGAAAATCATACACTGGTATTTTATTTCTTAAAAATTGTATAGAAAATAAAAGAATTATAATTTAAAAACAGTTATAAATGTTATGCATAATTTCAGGCAAAAATTTTAAAACTGACTGGCGGATACAGATTTACAATTCTAAAGAAACTGACAGTTAAATCGGTTCGTTAGCTCTAACTGTAGTGCAACTAGAAATAGTGAAATCGGCCGTTAGTTAGTTTCACAATGAAAATTATACATGACCAACAAATCGTCAATGATGTTAATATTGGGGTTTTCAATAGGGACATAACATTGTTGTTTTTAAATAAAACACAAAATAATTGAGATATCGGACTGAAATTTATACCATGTGTTGTCAATATATTCGATTTAATTATGGAATCCTATTTCGTTCATATGAACACCGCGAGCACGTTTGCAGCGAACGACTCTTTGGAGCCAATTTGCCACCCCTCTTCCAAACACATCTTCCGAAACGTTGGCAACTTCGCGTTAAAAACTGTTCCTGAGCTCCTCTGACTTCTTGTGGCTAAATTGTGGACTCTTGAAGCACATGTGGCTTTGTTGCCAACCAAAAACGCATATTTTGCTTGTTAACAAAGTCATTTAGCCATCAATTAGCTTCAACGCTGAAGATGAGTTTACGATGGAATTCATTATTTTCTTCACACTAAAAGTTGCGACCACCGACTGAGAATTTTGGTAGTATTTTTTAATAATTTCCAAACATTGCTCGTTCTTGAAGTTCATCATGAGAAAAATGTAAACAGTCACTTCCCAGTTGGAAATTTCCTGTACACATCATTATGGCTATGAGGGAGAGTCACTGCTGACTTCCCGGTCCGCTACTATACAAAAAAACCTCATGATAACCCCTGACATTTTCATTCATTTGGTCAAAAGTCAGCAGGAATTGACATATAATAAATTTCAAATATTTTGAAATAAATATTCAAATATTTTGAAATGGAAAAAAGTGAATTTCGAGTGCTGATTAAACAATAAACGGTCAATCAAACCATGGAAAAGCTAGATAAATACCATGGGGACTCTGAACCATCGATTTCAATGGTAAAAAAGTGGTGCACTGACTTTCGTTGTGGTCGCACAAGTACAAATGACGCTGAACGTTCTGGACGGCTAATTGAGATCAATACACCCGAAAATGTCAAAAAAAATCCACGATATGGTGTTGGCCGATCGAAGAGTAAAAGTGTGTGAGATTGTTGATGACATAGGCATTTCATATGGCCGTGTGGTTTTGATTTTAAATGATCAGTTGGGTTTAAGAAAGCTGTCTGCAAGGTGGATGCCGCGTTTGCTCTCAATTGACAATAAACAGACGAGTGCACACGTGTGTAGTCTCAATGGCAAAATGCCATGAATTAGGCTACGAATTGTTACCTCATCCGCCACATTCTCCGGCTTTAGCCCCCAGTGACTATTTCTTATTTCCAAACCTAAAGTAATTTCTCGGTGAAACGAGATGTAGCTCCAACGATGAAATTATTGATCAAACAAATGCCTATTTTATTGACCTCGAATAATCCTGTTTTTGGGAGGGGTAACAAAAATTGGAGAAACGTTGGACTAAGTAAGTGTGTTGAGCTAAAAAGAGATTATGTTGACAAATATTTTTTTTTGCAAAAAACACTGTGTTTGATTCAAAAAGTCACGGACTTATTCATCCGCCCTCTTATCAATTTTTCGGCTTCAATTTTTGAAAAATTTTAAAATCCAAACACATGACACGCAGTTGACAAATGATGAAAATTCCTCTATTGACATTCAACATTGTTTGTAGTAAGAGTCAGCCATGACATAGTGCTGACAAATCAGTAGGACGGTCTTACATAGGTTGTCAGGCTCTTCGCAATTAATGTCACTTAAGTCAAAACGAGAGACATGTCAAAAATTTGCCTTATATAAATTGTCATCACCTACTAACATGGTCCTAAGGAAATACTACTGACAATGTCTTCAAGACAAAATTTCCAACAGGGTTATATATTAAAATACAAATTTGTTATGACCCAGTTAAAAAGCCCTTTACATACTGATATTAGTACTTAGTTGGCAGTCCTTTTTGCACAATGATATCCTCCAGACGTTTGTCCATTGATCTCAACAATCCCTCGGTGTTGTCAGTCCTGTTTTTCAATCACTCCCACCGTTGCTCTTTCCAGAGCATCACCCTACCGGAAATGTCAGGGGGTTGTGATGAAAAAATCGAACAAACTCCTAGTGGTAAATTTGATACAGGATAGAATATGAAGGAAAATGAGTGACAGGCAAATTGAAAAAAACTGACATTAAATTTGATTTCATTGGCATTTCAACACATTTAGAAATTTCCCAACGAAATCTTCAGTGACTAAGGGCTGGCATGTTAGAGTCCCTACTGCTGACTTGCCCATCTAATTTCATAAATAATCTTCATGACGCCAACAAACATTTTTATACATTTGGTAAAGAGTCAGCAGGAATCGTCCGCAGGATATTAACATGGTAGTTGTGATCAACATATGACATGTACACAAGACGTCCTTCAGTCAATATTCATCAGTGGGTCAGGTGGTTAGTAAGTCATTAAATGTTCTGCTCATGTGTAATCCTCTAAATACAGGGTGGGCCAAAGGTCACGATTTGGTTTAAAAATTTAATAACTTTTTCGTTTATACTTTTTTTTAATATTTTTATTTTCTAGGTTGTATAAATAACACCTGGAAAATCAATAGTAAAGAGATTTCCAACTTAACCAGGATCCAGAGTAATAGAATTTTATTATTTAAATCACCGATAAATTATTTCTCTGAAGCAATGATTCGTTGCTTAGTTCATCGTCACCAGCAACATGGCACCGTAAGGGATTTGGCTCGAACCTGTTGGTTGGTTTTCGTAATTGCTGAAGATACTATTTACCATCAATTAGTGTCTTGGGACACCGTTTTGTATACCACACCACTCCAGTCGAAAATACCGACTCTATTTCCAGCCTGTTAATCGGAGATACATTATTACATCCCCTAGATCTATTTCAGTGAAGTTATGCAGCCGGTCAACTGCAGAGGAGATGCTCCACCGTCTCCTCCTTTTCTGCGTCATCGCAGGCACGGCTGTGGTCATTGTATGGCAGTTTCAACCGCCTTGCGTGATTACCGCTTGCCCAGTACCCGTTCAGCACGCCAGTTAGCATAGATATGTCTCCCCGATTATGGCTAATCAGGCAGTTAGTCCGGTGAATGTTTCTGGATATGCGCTACGTTTCCGTCCCATACCATCCGGTCTTCGCTCGTTCAAGGTATTGATGGAAAATACCTCTTTTGACCAACCCTATAGGCGTTGTCACTGACATCCTATGGAGTTCGGTGGAAGAGGATACTGCCCTATCTAGTTCGCCTGCCTTTTCGTTCCCTAGGAGAACCTTGTGGCCTGGTACTCAAGTAAGAACCACAATAGCCAGCCGGCATAACTCGACAAGTTTTTCCCTACATTCACTTACGAGTGTAGATGGAGTGTTGTACGATTTAAGTGATAAGAGAGCCGCTTGGCTATATACAAGTGTTCCAATGCGCTCTTTTTTTCGCTGTAGTATAAGTGCGGAGCAGGCTTCTTTGATGAGCAGAATCTCCGCTTGGAAAACGCTGCACTTGTCTGGGAGTTTGAATGATAAATTGAGGCCTGAGTCCTCGGAGAAGACACCCGAGCCGGTTCCACATTCCATTTTGGATCCGTCCGTAAATACTTTGTTGTCAAAACCTGTAAGTGGTTCCTCTATATCCCACTCTATTTTCCTAGGAAACCTGGCATCGAATAGGTTATCGAACGTCAATGAGGGGGTGCAGTAATCGGTTGTTATATTGAGTTCTCTTGGGGTTGTCTGTAGTAAATTCGCATGTACATATGCCTTGTTCTTCCAGAGTCCAAGAGCGTTTAGTCCGATGGCACTCCAGGCCGCACTAGCTGTGATGTGAAGGTCGATTGATATAATTTAAAGTATTGTATTAAGGGCTTCAGCTGGACACGTCCTCATTGGCCCTATTATGCCGATGCCAGCTGATCTCTCTACTCTATATAGCAGTTTCATGGTGGACGTCTTCCCTGTGACACGTCACCATACCATTGCTCCATAGGAAAGTATTGGTGTGACTATGCTAGTGTTCATCCATATCACCATTTTCGGTCGGAGATCCCACTGGCTTCCGAACATTTTCCGACAAGCGTAGTACGCAATGGTTGGATTCCGTGCGCGGTGCTCTATGCTACGGTTCCAGGAAAGTTTAGTTTGACAGTAGAATCTGTATTCCACTTAGCCGAGGAGGATTAAATTTTCTCATCTTGGTCTTTCGTGGTAAAAAACATGACCTCAGTTTTCCCTGGATTTAATCCATGACTACTCCCAGTAGCCAAATTATTAAGTGATTTCAAGGCCCCATTCATGATTTCCCTGAACACGGATGGGAACAAGCCAGACACCAATATTACCACGTCATCCACATATGCCACGGTTTTGATCGTCATGTTTTCCAGTTTCAGTAGTATTTTGTAGATCACGAGTAACCAAAGTAGGGGAGAGGTGACTCTACCCTGGGAAGTTCCCCTATTCACTCGCTTTAATGACTCGATGTTACCCATAGAGGCGTTGATAATTCTGATCTCTATCGTTCTCACTATCCAACTCTTGAGGAATGTTTCCACGCCTAGATCAGCAAGTGATTTTCTATAGACCCTGAGCTCACGTTATTGAATGCACCCTCTATATCCACGAAGACCGCGAGGGTATATTATTTGTGTTCCATGGACCTCTCAATGGTTCTGACCACTTTGTATAGGGCTGTGTCGGTTGAGCGGCTTTTTAGACGTGCATGTTAGCTGCGTGTTATTTTGAGCGATCCATCCGTCTTCGTGCGGATGTGTGGGTCGATTAGCCTTTCAAGCGTTTTCAGAAGAAACGATGAGAGCTGATCGGTCTGAAATCCTTTGCGCTCTGATGACTCCATCTCCCCGCCGTGGGAATGAAAACCACTCTTACCTGGCTCTAACTATTTGGTAAGAAGTTAAGAGTCAGGCAGGTTCGGAATATAATATAGAGCCACGGCCTGATTATGATCTCCGCGCATTGTAGCATTTTTGGTATAATACCATCTGAGCCCGGAGATTTATATGGTGAGGAGATATTGATGGCCCAGGATATCCTGTCTGGACTGATTATATCCTCTATACCATAAGTATCCAAGTATTGGGTTGATGATGTCGGCACCTCCCTCGATGTGTCCTCGCATCCCGGGAAGTGAGTTTTCAGGAGTATCTCTAGCGATTCAGCTAAGATATTTGACCATGTCCCGTCATCTCTCCTCACTTAGGTGTAATTTGGATGCCCCTTGGCAATTATTTTGCCCAGTCGTGCTGGATCCTTTGTTTTCCCCATCGATCCACAGAACTTTGACGAAGATCGTATTTTTGCAGTGGCAATTGGTTTCCTATAGTCCTTAAGTCTGTCCTTATAGGGCTGCCAGGATCCACTTATATAGCTTGCATTGAAATCCTTGCGAGATTCTCTTCTCAATCTTGTGATCTCATCTGTCCACCAAGGCGGATAGGGTTTGTTTGAGCTCGACTGAGGACACGACACTTTGAATACGGTATCCATAGATTTCTCCAACTTGGACACAGATTTTTCACGTGTGTAGTGGTGTTAATGAGCTGCGCGGACTTAGACAGCTTACTTTTCAGAACCCTGTTGAACTTGTTCCAAATGAGTTCTCTTGGAATTCCGAAAGCATCTGGTCGAAGTCGTTTTCGCAAAACTGTTGAACAGTTTCCAGTTGCGGTCCGAGAAGGATTTCTTTTCGGAGACGGTCCAGTTTTCTATCTCTACTATTCTATTATCTGATATCAGAGTAAGGTAAATGACGTCTGACCAACCAACAAGGTTATCACAACTCGGGTAGACAAAAGTTGGGTTAGTACCTCTGTGGCAAATTGTAAGGATGTTAGTATTAACAAGGTCTAAAACGGACTCACCTCGTACGTTGACTTCAGAGCTGCCCCAGATGACATGTCTCGCATTGGCATGGCAGCCTTAATTCTCGATGTCAGTTAAATCCAGTAATCACGGTAGTGTGTCAATGACCCCTGGACAATTATAGAGTAACCGTTCCCCTATCTCATGTGCCGTGTGTCCTGAGTCATGGAAATGTACCATGAACACTCACCTTTCCTAATATCCCCCCGCAAGAAGTTCATGACACATTCATTTAGAGTTTTTAATCAAAAATGCATTTAATACATAACATCAATGAAATATTCATCAAAATATATTGCACATACTGTGTAAAGAATTCATTAAAAAGTTTTAAACTTTTTACTCATAAAACTGCAACATCACAACTTTTTTCTTTACATCAACTCCCACATAAACCCTTCATTAATTCATCCTACTCCGGTGGGAAAGTATCGTAGTAAAATAAAAAACAACACACTACGTTCTACGTGACACACGAGAACCCAGGTGACATCTGGCAAAAGCAAAATAAGGTGTTTAACGATGTTTCAACTGCTTCGACCACATTTTGAGTTAATGATGAAACTGACGAAATTGCTGGTGTTTTAATGACCCTTAATTAGTTGCGAGTAGAAAAAATAAGGTTAAGGAGGCCAAGGGGTTACAAAATGGTGTCAACCAAGCACGTAAACTACTGTCACAATTTGCTGATGCACTTTTATGTGTGTCAGCAATTGACACACAGGACACTGGATGGAAAATTGGAGGACGAAACAATTGTTATGCTTTAATTTTTGTACAGTGTGACAATCCTTTAATGGAAATCTGACGTGAAACCATTGTTATTACCCCCGTTGTTAAGGCAGCAGCAGTTGTTGCTGCCATCGTTCGTGTTGGCAACACAAACTGCTGTAGTTACCATTGCGAGTCGCTCAGTTGCACTTGGTATTAACCAAGTTTACAACTATGACTACGATGTGCAAATGTTGAAAGTGGCAACAAGATTGTTTCGTAGTTTATATTATTTTTTAACTGCAGTTTAAATGTCATCAGTCCAATCTGATATCTGTTGTTGTTGCTGAGCCGCTGCTGGAACGAACGACACGATGGGGAGTGATAAGAGGTGCATTAAGCGACTCTTTACAAAATAAATATTGTTTGTAACGTTAACGATGCTGTTGATGCTAAAGGATTAATAAAAATAAAGCTGTCAGTGATAAACCATTTAATTAAAAGTTTATTAAAAGTTGCGAAGGTTGATGGTCAAGAGGTAGCAGCGCAGAGAACAGAAACAGAAGCGAGGTAGTCATGATGTTTACAGAAAGATTATTTTTTAGAATAGTTCAGATGACACAACCCAATTGAAGTTGAATAGAGTAGTACGTATTCTTATGGACGTGTTTTAAGTATCTGATAATAAAATTTCAATAAATGTTTTATAAAATATGAACAATATAATTGTGTGCTGCGTATATTTTGCGCCGTTTCAAATGTACAATATCAGAGCAACCTGTAATCCTGAGTCAGTCCAAAAAAATAACATAAGCGGTCTCAAGTCTTTTGGTAAATTTCGGGTCCAATCGATCTGCAGCTTTAGGTTTTTGACTTGTAGCCAAGGGTTCATATAAAATTTGTTTCAAAATTTTTTATTGGCTTGAACATGTCGCATCATAAAAAAAATTACATGAGGTGTCAGCGGACACCCGGCTGGAACGAAGTTCCTTTCGCTGTATATTTTGTACTAGTTAGTTCCAACACGCCTAAGGGGCCTGTTGAAAAATACCATAATTTAAATGGATCTTTAAGAAAAGATACTTTTTGTAAAATGATAAACTATTTTTTACGAATATTTTTGTTTATTGAATGCATTTAAAAAAAATTATATTTTTAGGTTCTTTTTGTAAGAATATGTATATCCCGAAAAGGTCCTTTCTTTAATGAGAGGTAATTCCTTGGTTTAAAGCTTATATTTTTTAGGAAAAGGTACTATTTTTAATAAGAAGTTCTTTCTGTAAGATAAAGCCAGAACAGTATGCATTTTTTTACAAGGAAGTACTTTTACAAGAACAGGTACTTTTTAAAGAAGTGGTACTATTTTTAATTTCCTTATTCGTTTACATATTTAAATTCATGATATTAATTTATATACTTAAGTATATTTATAAGTCCTTCTAGCGTCCTTGGACCGATCTAGATTTGCCAATCTTATATATTAAAGTTTAATATGGGCCAGCCAGCCCATTTTCTACTATTTTTAAGAAAAGGTTATTTTTTTAAAAAAATTTACTTATTCTTAGAAAGGCTGCATATCTCAAGAAAAGAAAAGAAAAGTTATTATTTTATTTTATTTTATTTTATTTTTCAGAAAAGGTACTTTGAAAAAAAGGAGTGAAAAGGTATTTTTTTTAAGAGAAGGATTTTGTTTGAAGAAAATGTTTTTTTTTTTTTAAAAAAATGGGATTTTTTTTGGAATTGGTCCGTTTTTCAAGAACTGAGACAATTTTAAAAGTAGGTACTTATCTCAAGAAAAGTTATTTTGTTTTACTTCAAAGGTAATCGTGTGGCAACTTCAAAGGATTATTTGGAGTTGTTGGAATTATGCTCCGAATTGTTACCTCCGCCATATTCTTCGGATTTAGCCCCCAGTGTCTATGTGCTATTTCCAAACCTAAAAAAATTGCTCTGTGGAAAGACATTTAGGTCCAACGATGAAATTATTGATCAAACAAATGCCTAGTTTATAGATCTCGAAAAATCCTATTTTTTGCAAGGGATACAAAAATTGCAGAAACTTGGACTAAGTGTATTGAGCTAAAAGGAGGTTATGTTGAAAAATAATTTTTTTCTAAAATCTGTATTTCATTCAAAATGTCACGGACTTATTGGTCCGCCCTCTGCAATCACTATAATTCATATTATCTGTAATAAAACTCTTCGAACTCTTGCATTGTTATCTGAATTCAACAATAAATATTTCTCTGAACTTAAATAAAACATCAAAGATTATACTTATAAATCGCTTTATGTGTTCAATATAGTTTGGCCATAAATGAAAGAATTACCCTTCACGCCATTGCAGCAATAAAAGCTTTTCGTGTAAAGCTTAAAAATTGAAATAAAAGTCCATCGACTGATCAGTTAATGTGATAATGCCGGCTTAATCAGTGGAGAAAAGCAGCAATGACACAATTCTAACGTACCGAGCAAATACTATGTATGTCATCCCCAAGGGAAATTGTACATAAATGTGCTCTAATACCCTTAATAGACGTACATACAGGCACAAAGTCATACAATTCGTAGATACATTGATTGTTGTACTAACACATTGTCGTTGTACAATGTAAATATATATGTGTATTATACATATGTATGTATATATACATTGGTGCATACGTAACAATATTTGAACACAATGGTAGCGGCGTCGTCGGCAGTAATATCGTGACTGGGAAATTGAAATTGAGGACAGAGAATGGAAGTACCAAGCGGAAGCGGCATGAGGAATGCCACCAACAAAAAGGACAAATCATATAGAATTCTCCTTTCTACAAGAGAATATTGCACCATTTTTGTAGACTTCCTTTTTTTGTTTTTGGCGAGTTTTATTGTATGAATAGTTTGAGAAATGTGAGGGAATTTTTATTTTAAATATAGGCAGCTTAACCCGTTATGGGTTCAAGGAATTTAGTAAATTTGTATACACTACATTAACTATATGATACAGAGTGCTATAAGCTAGTGCTAGAGTCCTTACTGGTTTAACACCCAGTTTAGAATCCTTCCTTTCCTGTCGGTAAAGAATCCTTGGTGAATCGATTTAGCGATGCCCATCAGTCTCACTATCCACGTAGAACTTGTAATTAAAGTACAAGTCACAAGTATAATCCGATATTGACAGAGTTTTGTTATTTGTGTTGATTTGTATTCTGTTAAAGTTGCTAATAATCAATGGATATTTGAAAATAGCCGTCATAGAAATGTAAAGAATGTTCGAAAATTCAAGCAATACTTTAATTTCGTGCCATGTGTGGGGTAAAGTGTTGTTGTTGAAAAGGAGAACAACAGAGTGACAGCTGATAAACCAGAACTTCTATAAATGAAGCTTTAATTTAAAGAATAGTCCATGTTCTTGGTTGAGAAATAGTTTAAAAATACTGAACATGTGATGAATGTCTTCAGCGATCAGGCCCATTTTCTTCTTGTAGCCTCGTTAGTCGTTAAAATTGATACATTTTGAGTTCAAAAAATACCCGGGCAATTGTTGAGCCACAAATGCATCCACAACGTGTCACTGCTTGGTGCAGATTATGTACTAGGGGCATGAACGAACCCTTCTTCTTCGCAAATGAGGTTGGGTGGTAGGAATATGATACTAAATACCACTCTGTCGCGATATGATACTCTAGTTTTCTTATTCGTAAATTGACTGATGTAGATGTGGATGATATGCGGTGTCACGTGTTATATATCCCGAGCATATTCGGACTTACACTTCAATCTTACGTGAATATTGGAGACACCCTTTATATACCTGTTTGATTGTTTAGTACACAAGAGACATGTAGTTTTATGCGATTCGAAGATATATTTGTAGCTTTCATTAGAACAGCGCATTCTGTCCACGTATTTCAAGACGATCCATACAAATGAATTTGCAACGTTTAGGTGCTGGGAGTCCTAGGTCTCAGTCGGATTGGCCACAGCTTAACACCGCCCATTGTAATACCAATCTTATGTGGGGTCTGTGGGGCCACTTGGGCGAAATTGTATTTTAATCGGACAAGCTCTTCAGAAATGCTGGAATTATTTTCATTTCATTCGAGAAACCATCTTCACTTTCATGTTAAAGAACATTTTCATAAAAATTAAAAAATTGTCATACATTTTTTCTGACGGGATGAAAGTTGTATGTTGTTTTGTTTATGAAGTGATCAAGCCCCTTTCAGTAATTTGTATATAATCTCTTCACATGTAAAAAGTTCCGTATATATGATGAAACCATTAATCGAAGTTGATAATAGCTATTGGATTAAAGGCACGGTTTCATAATATTGATGGAAAAAGAATATATATAATAATAAATATTGTTTAAATATTGTTTATATCTCCTGATGATGCTACGTAATCGAGTAGCGAAATATCGAGAAAAATAAATACAAGAACAGAAAATCTGACCTCAAGCTAGGAGAATATTGATTATTTATTGACGAAGAATATTTATTCAAGTGCAAGCACTATTTAGAAACTTGAACCGAAAAAAATATCAACCCCCCTTACTGTCACAATTGTTTTAGCTACGAATAGATAGTAGTAGGAAACGTTCTGATTTAGCCCTCGTATAAATGTAACAGCCAATCTTGGTTTTTCAGACTGTAAAGGGAGGTATTTTTTTTCGAAACTGATTAACATATTTATATCGTCAAGTCCTGCGAATACAGCTGCAACACAAATGCAACTTCTAAGCACGGTTTAAAACCCTCTGCAACTGCAACCTCTGATTCGACAAATGCGATGTGACGATCCCAACCAAACCCCTATAAAATAGTTTTTTTATTTTTTATTGCAATCCTATGTTAGCTTAAAAACTATTTTCTGTTATAATTGACAAGGGCCTAGAAGTCGTCAGTCATGAACTTTAGCATAGGAAATCAATTTAAAAATGAGGTCTGGCAGAAAACTAGATCACAGAAAATTAGATCACATCAGTTGCAGATGGTTGAGGATATAAGAGACCTGTTTTATGTAATTTAAATAAAGGGTTTTACATTTTTGTAATATTGCTCCCATACCAATGTAAATTATTTAGAAATCGGATTGAATTCTGTATTCTGTAGTAGCGTAGGGTATTATATGTACACAGCAACGTGTTGCAGTAACGTGTTTTGTTTGTTCACTACACAGGTTGCAACTGTTGCCGCAACCTCAGTAGTGTGTATAACTGTGGTACAGAAAAGACTTAAAAATAAATAAATAAATGGTTTCCCATTACATCCCATGAAGGGACTGGGGAGAACTTCTCACAATCACTGAGCTGTGCGCTTTCCAGTTTTCACTCACTGATTGGGACCTACAGTTTTACACCGATTCCGAACGGTAATTTGAGAAGCTTTTTCATGGCTAGATACTCGATAGTGTCGCCGTCACTATGCGAGGTGACCGCCGCCGAAAGAAAATTTGAAGGTGGTCAGAGCCGGGTTCGAACCCAGGATCGCATGTACAAGAGCCGCGCACACTAACCATTGCACCACCGACGGCCTTAAGACTTAAGCAGAACAAAAGTAACATTGAAGTTTTAACATGAGTGACGAAATATGTGACATCACTGGAATTATAATAATTGGCGAGCTTTTATAATCGTTACTAAAGTTAACATAATTTTCATTATTTCCAATTCCCATTTTCCTTTGCTCTTTTTCCGCTTACTTTTACTACGAACGCACCTTCTTAGTTGATTGTTTCCGAACAACTGAACGTTCAAATGATACACACGAGGCAACTGTTGCAGCAACCAAGCAAACAAAACACCAAAATCGAGTAAAATATGGCAATTACAGAAAACAAAAATTTTTTTTATCGATTTATCAAGAGGCCCCTAGGGTCTAAAAAACGGATGCACCTAGGTTCATCTACCAACAAGCAAGTGTGGGTACTCAAATTAAATGTACTCTCCTCGCGAATTTGGTCGTATATGTATTTCGAGTGTGCGGCGTCTCTGGACCGAGATAACCCTATTTTAATATATTATACCGGGTCTGGTGAAATTAAAAAAATTTAAATTCCAAATAAGAAATAAAAAATAATGTAAATTTGTTCGCAAAATTTACCCGATTACTGGTATTCACAAAGGGAAAAGATTCGCTTTAAAAAAAAAAAAGAAAAAAAAGAAAATTTAGTTAAATCATCGCAAAAATTATACAAATGTAAAAATTATGATTTGACACAAAACCTTCAAACTTATTATTATAGCATCGATTCTTCTGAAAACGCTTTAAATGCTAATTGATGCATACATTCGCATGAAGATGGATGGATTTGCCCAAAAAAATATCATGCATCCAAGAAGCATATCTATACGACCGTCTACCGATACAGCTCTGCACGAAGTCGTCAGAACTATTGAGAGGTCCTTAGAACACAAACAATATACCCTCTCGGCCTTCTTCAATAATGTGAGCGCAGAGGATGCAAAAGAATCAACGGAAGATCTAGGCGTGTATACATTCCTTAGGAATTGAATAGCAACAATGCTACTGAGCAGAATTATCAACGCATCTACTGGCAACAGCGAGTGAGTACACTCACAGAAAAATTCGGTTGAGACAGCCGAATTAGCAGTAGCCGAATTAAGAGGTTGTCTCGACCGAATTAGAGGTTGTCACAACCCAACCTACCGAAATAGTAGAAAATTTAGTTGACTGAACGACTATATTTGAAGGTTCAGTTATCACAAGCGAATCAATTACGAAACGAGATTGCTTCAACCGAGTTTCGGTTGTGGGGACTAAATTCGTTCGTAGCAGCCTCCATTCGGTTGTGGCAACCTCAATTCAGTGGTAACAGCTGAATATACGGTTGCTACAACCTATTTTCAAACAATTAGTTCTCTGGGTGTAGGGGAACTCCTCAGGTTGGAGTCGTCTCTCCCCTACTTTTGTTACTCGTGACCAACAAAATATTACTAAAACTGGAAAATGTAAGGATCAAAACCGTATGACGTGATAATAATTGTGTTTGGTTTGTTCCCATCCACTTTGAGCGAAATCATGAATGGGGCCTTAAAATCACTTAACGACTGGGCCACTGGGAGTGGTCTTGGAGTGAATGCAAGGAAACTGAGGTCATGCCTTTTACCACGACGACCAAGATACCAAAGTTTACTCCCCCTCAGCTAAGTAAAATAGAGTTTCCACCATCAACTCACGCCAAGTATTTGGGCGTTATTCTAGACCCTAAACTACCTTGGAAGCGTAAAATAGAGCACCGCGCACAGAAAGCGATCATTGCGTACTGCGCTTGTCGGAAAATCTTCGGAACCCGATGGGGTCTCCGACCGATAAAGGTGCTTTTGCTCTACACTAGTATAATCAGACATATACTGTCCTACGGAGCAATGGGTTGGTGGCGTGTCGCGGGGAAGACGTCCACCATGAAACTGTTGTATAGGGTACCGAAACCGGCTTACATCGGCATTACAGTGGAAATGAGTACGTGTCCAGCTGAACCCCTTCATGCAATGCTTCATATTATACCACATGACCTTCACATAATAGTGGAGTAATAGCCTTGAGTGCTAGCCGACTAAATACTCTTGGAATATGAAAGAGCAAGGCATATGGACATGCGAGAATACTACAGACAATCCAAAGAGAACTGAGTATAAACACGCGGTTTTCTTTTGGAAAGAATTTTATTTTTTTTTTGTTTTCAAAATTTAGATTCAAAAACTATCTTTGATATGTACTAGGGTACCCATTACATCGGGTTTTTTGATTAATCGTTAATCGTAAATCTCAATCTGACATTTAACCGAATAAAATGCAATCAAATTATTCGACTAATCGATTATTCGAATAAAATAAAACACAAAAAAGAAAACAGTGTTCAAACATTGTACTAGGCACATTTATTAAAACAATACAAAACGTAACAAAAGCAACTTCGTTATAAAGTATAAAATATATGTAGATACAATTCACAAATCGTAGTTGCATGAGTAACATGAAAATTAGTGACTTTTGCTACCAAGCCAAAATTTAAAAAAAATCTCAAAGTTTGGACCCAAAAGTGCCACGCTTTCCGTCGCTCTGAAACTATATCACACTATAATATTGATTTTTACAAAACTTTTGCAAAACGTCATTTTCTGACTATTATCCTTATTGTAACGGGTCTGCCAAATAACTTTTTTTTTTTGAAAATGCTATAAAAAAAAAAAACTACTAAATATTTTCTCAAATCTCTTTTTTTATTTGAAAGTACAATCCTTCCGGTTAATAATGGAAAATAATTTCATTCAAATGGCTGCCTCGGCTGGCCATACAGTAGCCTACATGATCGGTCCAATTTTTAAGCGCATTATCGATTGTGTACAGCTGTATTTCACCAATGGCTTTACGAATATTGTCCTTTACAGCGTCAATTGTCTCTGGCTTGTCGGCGTAACACTTATCTTTGAGGGCACCCCACAAATAACAGTTCAACGGTGTCAAATCGCAGCTCCGAGGTGGCCAAACGACATCAACTCTGCGGATGATAATGCGAACTTCAAAAACAGGGCGCAAGACATCGAGTGTAGCTGCGGCTGTGTCGCACGTACTGCCGTCCTGTTGAAACCAAATGTTGTCAATATCCTCCTCTTCAATTTTTGTGAACAAAAATTCGTTCAACATGGCCCGATAACGATCGCCATTGACTGTAACGGCCACTCCTTGATCATTTTCGAAGAAAAATGCCCCAATGATGCTTCTGGACCAAAATCCGCACCAAATAGTGACTTGTTTTGGGTGCATCGGCTTTTCAATGTATGCATGCGGGTTTTCTGTGCCCCAAATGCGACAATTTTGCTTGTTTACATACCCGCCAAGATCAAAATGAGCTTCATCTGAAAAGATGATTTTTTTTTGGCAAAATCGGCATCTGCAACATTAGCATGATTTTCAAAGTAATGTAGCAATATTTCCCAGCGTTGTTCAAGCGTATACACAACCATATTCGTTCAGCGGAAGAACAAAACTAATTATCTGTCAAATCAGACATGAGTTAAGTGTTATTCACGAAATAAGCACTAGTTGAAAAAAAACGTTAAATGGCGGACCCTTTATATAGTTTGAGCAGAATCAGGCCAGGTATTTTGATACCCCCATACAAAGTGACCAAGTGGGTCTTGGAATTTCATCAGACTATTATACCCAATTTTGAGACAATTTTTTTATGTTTGTCTATGAGCCAAAGCACTGTGCTTTCTCTCAACAAACTATCAAATCTGTTCGAAATGCGTGTACATTTATGAAATTTGTTCCCAAAACGTTCTGATATTAGTTGCCACATTGTAGGAGTGTTTCAGTCCGTCTTGACACGTACTTATATTTTATTAATCGATTAATCGCGATGATTTGTTCGAGTGAATCGTTAATCGAAAAATTTAATTATTAAAATGTTCTGTTAATTTTATAGCACGGTTAATCGATTAACCGAATAATGCTTAATTGAATGGATACCCTAATATGTACATAGATTTTAAATGTAATACCGCGCAATTTTTTTTAGAAATAATTTTAAATTTCAATTCAAATGCTGAGTTCACAACGATTTTCCTTACAATTGCAGTGCGCTGTATTGAATTATCGAAATTCTATTTTCGTCCGGTTGTTGCTCGATATTGTAAATCCTAATCGCACGGTTCTTAGTTGTTGTAAATAAAAAAGCTCTCAAGGGTTAATACATTAAGTTACAACCGTAAAATGTATCGTTTACGTGTAACCTAAATCAAGTTTTTTTAATGATCAAATGTTCATTAGTTTTATTACAGTATTAACTGTAAATATAAATAATTAATCCCTCCACGAATATTTTCATAAAACATTCAACATGTACATCCCTGCTGGTAATTATGCACACATTATCTGTTTACAAAAGTGTTTGACCTTTGCCTTTTAACTTCAACATCGTTAACAATTCTCATTTTAAATATTTTTATTACAATATGCCCATTGCCTCAATGGGTTAAACTACATTTAACAATATAACTAACAATTTTCTAGATTGTATGTGGTAAATGCCATATGCTTCCACATTGTCTTTAATAGCACACCTACACATACATATACATATATGCATGCATATTTGCTTATGTATAGTCTCTTGTGGCTTTGTGTAATAGTATAAGTATACTCGTATATGTATGTGTATGCGGGAGGGTGGATCTGTAATATAGAACAATTTTGTGTCTTTATGTGCCAGTCGTTGTACCCCAAAATTTTAAAGACCAACAATTTTAGTTGAATACTCTCGCTTTTCGAATTCAAAATTGTCTGCACGATATACGTTTCTTCTTTTTTACTTTCATTTTATTACAACAATTTCAATTCCATATTTGTAGGCTACATATTTTACAACAGTTCGCCATACACGACTTGATTATTTCTTAGATACTCTAGTAAATGTGGCTGAAGTTTGATAGGGGAACCTTTGACAAGCGCAAGGGGTGTGCAACTCTAAGCAATTGTAACAATATTTGAAATTGGTAAATAATATTTGTTTGTTTCTTATCGCTACAATTTGCTGATATCGACACCAATTTGAAGGAATTTATATGCCTTTAGCGAGTTTTAGTAAGTATTCCGGTTTATTTGTTGGCGTTTCATTTTTCAACTGCAACATTTATCAATTCCACATGATGTGCAGACACATTCATGGTTATGTTTAAATCTTTATTTTTATGGGTTCATGTGATGAAATGTCTATGCGATTGCCGATGGAACGAACAAATGGGGTTGGCAAGATATGTTGCCCATTAAATTTGACATAGAACATATAATGGCTATAGGTTGATAGATTTTATTGAGTTGATGTTTAAAAATTGAGATTTTTGCAAAAATTTATTATTTTTAGATTTAAAAGAGTTGAGTTTGGTGGTTCAAGATGAGTAATACAGTATAACAGTTGTCCTGTACTACATCCTTATTTCCCAAAAAAAAATTAGTAATGAGGAAAGTATTCTGCAAGTTAAAAGTAAAAACAATTGAAGTATTTCCAGAACTGTCCTTGGATGCTGGATGGAGAAACATATTTTAAGTATATGTAACAAATATCTTTAAACTCTCTGTAAATTAATATGGATTAATAAACTAAAGCTAATTGAAAAAAAATTTTAAATATAACACTTTAACCACAGCTAAAACTTTTAGTTAGCTGTAACTGTATGGCAACTCGAGATGATGATAATGATCTCTAGTTTTCATACAAATAAAGCTGATAAAAAGTTTAGGCTGTCTGTGTGTATGCAAATTAAAAATTATATCCGTTAGTTAGTTCTAACTAGATATTGCGATAATGGGCCTAAATTTAATTATCACAAAATAGTAAGCCCCAGCTAATATACTTGTACATATGGATCTAGTTGAGGTGCTCAATGCGGGTTATGTATATGATTCTAATTTTCAACATAATTTGTTTTCAGTCTCGGTGCAACACACCCATCATATACCCTCATCCGTAGGGATGGGTTTCATATGCAAAAAATATGTAACGTATAGAAGGAGATATATAAGAACTACGGTATATTAAAACCAAATGCACCTGGTACTTTTTAAGGCGATTGCACTGCATACAATTTTTCTAAAGCACTGTCGCAGCATATGCTGACGGCCTGGCAATTGCAGTGCATTGAAAGTACCACCTTCATGCGGATAATTAATCAAGATTCGATGGCGGATCAGTGACTTTTCAAACTTCCCTCGTAGTTATATGAAATTCAACACTACTTCCATCAAGTACCACCCATTAATAGACTACTGTCAAATTTTGAGCAGGTTCCCTCATTTACTTTGTGTTTAACAGCTGTTCAAATCATACAACCTCGTTAATTTTCTTTAAAAGTGGAAAAAATGAATTTCGAGTGACCATTAAACAGTATTTTTTGCGAAAAAAACCGTCAATCAAACCAAGGAGAAGCCTGATAAATACAATGGGGACTCTGCTTTGATTTCAATGGTAAAAAAGTGGTTTACTGACTTTCGTTGTGGTCGCACAAGTAAAAATCGCGCTGAACGTTCTGGACGACCAATTGAGGTCAATACACCCGAAAATGTCGAAAAAATCCACCATATGGTGTTAGCTAATCGAAGAGTAAAAGTGCGTGAGATTGTTGATACCATAGGCATTTTATTGGCTCTGTGGTTTCGATTTTAAATGAGCAAAGATGTCTGCAAGATCGTTTAGTTTAGGGAAATTTTTCGTTTTCCTGGAAAACAGTATGCTGAATTGATTTGAATTGAAACGAATTAATTTAAATAAAATTGAATTGATTTAAGTGAAATTGAATTGAATGGAGTTGAATTCAAATAAATTAACTGGGATTAAATAGCATTGAATTGAATTGAATTTAACTGATTTGAATTGAATTAAGTTGCATCGAATTTAATTGATTTGAATTGAATTGGATCGAATTGAATTGACTTGAATTTAATTTAATTGAAATGAATTGAATTAAATTTAACTGATTTGAATTGAATTAAGTTGCATCGAATTTAATTGATTTGAATTGAAGTGAATTGAATTGAATTGAAATAAATTAAATTGAATTGAATTGAATTGCATTGAATTGAATTGAATTGAATTGAATTGAATTGAATTGAATTGAATTGAATTGAATTGAATTGAATTGAATTGAATTGAATTGAATTGAATTGAATTGAATTGAATTGAATTGAATTGAATTGAATTGAATTGAATTGAATTGAATTGAATTGAATTGAATTGAATTGAATTGAATTGAATTGAATTCAATTGAATTTAATTGAATTGAATTGAATTGAATTGAATTGAATTGAATTGAATTGAATTGAATTGAATTGAATTGAATTGAATTGAATTGAATTGAATTGAATTGAATTGAATTGAATTGAATTGAATTGAATTGAATTGAATTGAATTGAATTGAATTGAATTGAATTGAATTGAATTGAATTGAATTGAATTGGATTGAATTGAATTGAAACGAATTGAATTGAATTGAAATGAATTCAATTGAATTGAACTGAATTAAATTGAATTGAATTGAGTTGAATTGAATTGAATTGAATTGAATTGAATTGAATTGAATTGAATTGAATTGAATTGAATTGAATTGAACTGAATTGAATGGAATTGAACTGAATTGACCTAAATTGATTTGAATTGAATTGAATTCAATTAAGTACAATTGAATTTAATTGAATTGAGTTGAATTGAATTAAGCGGAACTGAATAGAATAGAATTGAATTGAGTTGAATTGAGCTAAATTAAGTGGAATTGAATAGTATTGAATTGAATTGAATTTCATTGAATTGAATTTAATTAAGTTGCAATGAATTTAATTGATTTGAATTGAATGGAGTTGAATTGAATTAAGTGGAATTGAATTGAATTGAATTCAATTAATTTGAATTTAATTAAGTTGCGTTGAATATAATTGATTTGAATTGAATTGAATTGAATTGAACTGAATTGAATTGAATTGAAGTGAATTGAATTGAATTGAATTGAATTGAATTGAATTGAATTGAATTGAATTGAATTGAATTGAATTGAATTGAATTGAATTGAATTGAATTGAATTGAATTGAATTGAATTGAATTGAATTGAATTGAATTGAATTGAATTGAATTGGATTGAATTGAATTGAAACGAATTGAATTGAATTGAAATGAATTCAATTGAATTGAACTGAATTAAATTGAATTGAATTGAGTTGAATTGAATTGAATTGAATTGAACTGAATTGAATTGAATTGAATTGAAGTGAATTGAATTGAATTGAATTGAATTGAATTGAATTGAACTGAATTGACCTAAATTGATTTGAATTGAATTGAATTCAATTAAGTACAATTGAATTTAATTGAATTGAGTTGAATTGAATTAAGCGGAACTGAATAGAATAGAATTGAATTGAGTTGAATTGAGCTAAATTAAGTGGAATTGAATAGTATTGAATTGAATTGTATTTCATTGAATTGAATTTAATTAAGTTGCAATGAATTTAATTGATTTGAATTGAATGGAGTTGAATTGAATTAAGTGGAATTGAATTGAATTGAATTGAATTGAATTCAATTAATTTGAATTTAATTAAGTTGCGTTGAATATAATTGATTTGAATTGAATTGAATTGAATTGAATTGAATTGAACTGAATTGAATTGAATTGAATTGAATTGAATTGAATTGAATTGAATTGAAGTGAATTGAATTGAATTGAATTGAATTGAATTGAATTGAATTGAATTGAATTGAATTGAATTGAATTGAATTGAATTGAATTGAATTGAAATGAATTCAATTGAATTGAACTGAATTGAATTGAATTGAATTGAATTGAGTTGAATTGAATTGAATTGAATTGAATTGAACTGAACTGAATTGAATTGAATTGAACTGAATTGACCTAAATTGATTTGAATTGAATTGAATTCAATTAAGTACAATTGAATTTAATTGAATTGAGTTGAATTGAATTAAGCGGAAGTGAATAGAATAGAATTGAATTGAGTTGAATTGAGCTAAATTAAGTGGAATTGAATAGTATTGAATTGAATTGAATTTCATTGAATTGAATTTAATTAAGTTGCATTGAATTTAATTGATTTGAATTGAATTGAGTTGAATTGAATTAAGTGGAATTGAATTGAATTGAATTGAATTGAATTCAATTAATTTGAATTTAATTAAGTTGCGTTGAATATAATTGATTTGAATTGAATTGAATTGAACTGAATTGAATTGAATTGAATTGAATTGAATTGAAGTGAATTGAATTGAATTGAATTGAATTGAATTGAATTGAATTGAATTGAATTGAATTGAGTTGAATTGCATTGAATTGAATTGAATTGAATTGAATTGAATTGAATTGAATTGAATTGAATTGAATTGAATTGAATTGAATTGAATTGAATTGAATTGAATTGAATTGAATTGAATTGAATTGAATTGAATTGAATTGAATTGAATTGAATTGAATTGAATTGAATTGAATTGAATTGAATTGAATTGAATTGAATTGAATTGAATTGAATTGAATTGAATTGAATTGAATTGAATTGAATTGAATTGAATTGAATTGAATTGAATTGAATTGAATTGAATTGAATTGAATTGAATTGAATTGAACTGAACTGAATTGAGTTGAACTGAACTGAATTGAGTATAATTGAATTGAATTAAATGGAGTTTAATAGAATTGAATTGAATTGAATTGAATTGAATTAAATTGAATTATATTGAATTATACTGAACTAAATAGAATTAAGTTGAATGGAATTGTACCAATTGGAATTTAATAGAATTGAGTTGAATTGAATTGAGTTGAATTGAATTGTGTTTGGATCATTCTGTATACGAATGTGATGTTTGTGTTAATATTTATTTTAATTTTCCATATAAATGTGATAACTTTGAAGCTAAATTCAAAGACCTCGCAATTTATTGGAACCACACAGTCTTAAGCCACATGCAGTTTTGCTTTACATTTTCAGATCATGAATCATCCACTTCTCAGTTTCCATATTTATTTCCAAGAATCCAGGTTCCCAGACATATATTAAGGGATTCACAGTTCTATTCTGGTTACGGTCAATATCCCTCAGTTACATACTGAAGCAACTATTTTTCGACTTTCTCAAGTTAGATTAGATTAGTTAGATTAGATTTTCAAACTATATCTGTACAATAATATGAAGTGTTAGTTTTTAAATAAATAAATTAACATTTTCCCATTAGATCCCATGAAAGGAACAGGGGGAGGTTTCCACATTGTTACTGCACTTTAGTGATTATTATTTAATTTAATATCCTCATGTCACGCTTGTGTACTTAAACTTTTAAATATATTAGTATAATATTTGAATATAACGAGTTAAATAATTTTTACATTCTAACCTCAAGGTTTTATTAAACCAAGGACCACAAAGTTTTCCTTATAATACTGCACAAGTCCTTGCAGTTTTTCGAATGAATCCAATGCATATTTTTCAATAATACACTTGTGTGGCACATGTCTGTCTCCAACCACACTTTACTAAGATTATTCATTTCCAATGTACTTGACCAACCATAAACGTTTATCTGGTTAAGCAGGAATTCTAGCACACACTCGTCAGCATGAAAAAAAATGTATAATTATCTCTAGAAAGCCGCAAAAATTTAATCAACCACATCTTGTACGAAACATGTAACGCAATTGCCAAAAATGTACATTAACATAAACCGCAAATCATTATTGTCTTCCCAATATTGAAATAACTAAATAGTGAGCAAATTGAATGCCTTCGTATGCATGAAGGAAGTGGGCAGGGTTTCTTAATCGTTTGACTAGTACCTGACCAAATAGAAGAAAATAAGACGGATCAAAGCAAAGTTAGCATTTCGATATTTTCTTAAATGATTTTTCTGATATTGCAGATTTTACATCTGTATGCTTTATTTTAAGTACAACACTATTATAGCTCTAGACAAGTTAATTTATGTTATTATGGATAAAGGCCAGTTGCCGATATTAGTAATAATATCTACATTGTTCACCGTTAGCGTTATGTACTACACGTTAAGAATCCTGCTTTGCCATCTGTTAATAATTATAATAGAAAAAGGAAATTCCATTATGGATAAATTCGATTTTAGTTGTACATGTCTTCCTCTTACCCACATATTATATTGATAATAATTGCAAATAATTTCTTAAATATCCAAATATATATTTTTACGCTTTCATTTATTTTTCGATTTACATGTCGAAGACTCATATGCATATTTACACATACTTACCCGGACATATGGTAGAGTAAATATGTCTTAATGTAAATACATAAAGTACATTAAAGAAGGAGCAACAAAGAAATGCAAAAACATCGAAACAAAAGTCGAAACCTCAGAAGCCTCAAACATTATGTTCGAATATCCTTGTTCAGACATTTATAATAATATCCTTAATGTGCTCGCACACGCACATTGACAAGGCAGGAAGGTATGCCAGTTATGTTGGTTGATTACTTTGGCATGTTTTTGTCAGAGTTACTGAAAGTGTATGCGAGTGTTAGAACTGGTGCATAAGTGTGCGTGTGTATACATGTTCTTTGTGTGCTTTGTAGTGTGTATTTGTAGTTGTTGTCTTATACGAGTAATTCAACCGCAAATGTTGTGGTTTATTTTTTGCTTATGGAAATATTTGCTTAATGAGAAAAATTCATTTGGTTTTGCCTTCTCATCATCATCAGCGGCATCAAAACTATAGCAATTTGTTAAGAACAACAACATCAGCTAAACTGTAATTGAGGAGTTAGGGTACGCACGCATATACAAATATGGATGTGTATTTGAAATGTATAGGGTGTGCCGTCAAAATTCTCATCATTGGCTGAGAAACGAATAATTTTATAATTGTCTGAAAAAAAATACATGAGGTGGCAGGGGATACCCGGTTGGAACAAAGTCCCTCTCGCTATATATTATGCACTAGTTAGTTCCAACACGACTAAGGCGCCCCTTGAAAAATCCGATAATTTAAATGGATCTTTAAGGAAATATACTTAAATTTAAACTTATATATATAAATTATAAATTTTTTTTAAGCAATTTTTTTATAGAATGTATTTTTTTAAGTAAATTTTTAGGTTCTTTTTGTAAGAATATGTATTTTATTTTCCCGAACACGTATTATTTTTATTTTTACGACAAGGAATTTTTGGGCTCCATGAAATGTGGCCCCAGTGAAAAATTACCCCAAACCCAAAATGAAAAATGACCCCAATATTTTGTACTACCTACAACAACACGTAAGCAAAAGGCCCAAACTTTGTTGTTGTAGGTAGTACAAAATATTGGGGTAATTTTTCATTTTGGGTTTGGGGTAATTTTTCACTGGAGCCACATTGCATGGAGCCGAATTTTTGTAAGAAAATGTATTTTTTTAAAAGAAGGTATTTTTGTGAAGAAAGGATTTTTTTTAAGAAATAGTATGTTTTTATAGAGTTGGTCATTTTTTCAAGAATAGGTACATTTTTAAGAGTAGGTACTTATCTCAAGAAATTATTTTATTATATTGTTTCTCAACAAAATATACTCTTTAAAGAAATGGTAGTTTTCTAAGAAAAAGCTATTTGTTATAAGAAAATTTACTCTGTTTTAATAAAAGGTACTTATTTTAAAAAAATTAAATTTTTTTAGGAAAATGTACTTCATATAAGAAAATTTACTTTCTTTGTAAGAATATGAATTATATTTTTCCGAAAAGGTTCTTTTTGAAAGAGAGGTACATTTTTTAATAAAAGCTAATGGTTTCTTAAGAAAAGGAACATACTACTTTTAAGAAGAAGTACTTTCTGTAAGAGCATGAATTTTTTTTTACCAACAAGTAATTTTTAATAACGGGCACTTTTTAAAGAAGTGATACTCTTTTTAGGAAAAGTTTATTTTTTTTAAGAAAAGTTACTTATTTTCAGAAAGGCTATGTATCTCAAGAAAAGAAAAGGAAAGGCATTATTTTGATTTTTAAGAAAACAAATTTTTGTAAGAAAATGCATTTTTTTAACCCTTCGATGAGTGAGAAGGTCCCTAGGGACCTTTTTGATTTTTCAAACTGAAATTACTCCTACTTCGGCCACTACAACCCCCCCCCCCCAAAGTTACTCTGTGTTCCAAGAGTATTTTGTTGCGCACCTTTTGGAAAAAAAATCAAGCCGATCGGATGATGACTTTAGGAGTTATTGAGGTTTTAGTGAGAATAGTACGCGGACGTGTGAATAGGTCCGTGTGGACCTTGTACTGAATTTCACTAATAAATGCATGTTTTTGGACATCATTATAATTTTTTTTATTGTTTCAACATATAATTTACTTGTTCTGAACAAATAGACCTAAACTCAAAGACATTAGGGATGATCATAAAAACAAAAAATTCTAAGAAAAAATTCTAAGAACAAAAAGTAAAATCGTGTGTGATAGAAACAAAAATATAAATATGGCAGATGCAAGTAATCTGGACGTTGATGAAATTGTTGTACGCCGTAGGAATTAGTAATTAAAAAAATTGAAAAAATTATTTTTGTATGTTGAATTTAGTTATAAACAATAAAAAAAAAAAAATATCAAAAAAAAATTTTTTATATGAAAAAAAACATGATTTACAAAAAAGGTCCGTAGGGACCTTTTCACACGGCCGTGAAGTTCAGAACTGTCACTCATCGGATTGTTAACAGAAGGTATTTTTGTGAAGAAAGGGTTTTTTTTAAGGAATAGGATGTTTTTTTAGAATTGATCCTTTTTTCAAGAATAGGTACATTTTTAAAAGTAGGTACTTATCTCACGAAAAGTTAGTTTGGTTCGCAAAAGATATACTCTTTAAAGAAAAGGAAGTTTTTTAAGAAAAATCTATTTGTTATAAGAAAATTTACTTTATTTTAATAAAAGGTACTTATTTTAAAAAAGTTAATTTTTTTAGGAAAATGTACTTCATATAAGAAAATTTACTTTCTTTTTAGCAAATGTACTCTTTAAGATAAAGTGTTTTTTTAAGAAAAGTTACTTTCTTTAAAAATATGAATAGGCATATTTTTGAGAAAATTAACTTTTTTTAAGGAAAGGTACTTATTTAATGAAATTTTATTTTTTAAACTTCTTTCCCTTTGGCTTTTCTAAATTTACTTTTTTTGGGTTCAAAACTACAATACATACTAAATATTGGTTACAGGCTCCACCTAGAAAACTTCCCATTAATCAAAAAATTTCCCAACATATGTTAGTCTAGACACAAACCAAAACAATAGTATCCAATATAGTTGATAATAATGGGTATGGTAAAAAAATTTTGTTTAATTCTTTTTCATTTAGCCCCCATCCCGCAACGTCCGATAAGGAACTTCGTTCAAAAAATGGTTTCCAATTATATCTCATGGAGCGATTGGTGAGAGGTTCTCACAGGCACTGATCAGTGCGCTATCTAGTTTTATACTCACTGATTGAGACCTAAATTTTTCAACGATTCCGAACGGTGGTTTAAGAAAATCACTTACTCCTACTCGATATTGTTGCTGTCTGTCACTAAGCAAGATGACCGCCTTCGAAAGACATGTAAGATGGGCAGAGCGGGACTTGAACCCACTTTCTCCTATACAAGAGCCGCTACAGTATCATCGTACCACCGCCTGCCACTCAATTATAAGACCAGTGTATTAAAAATCTATAGGAAATGTTCGTCCTTAAGGGGCCACTAAAATATCGCCCAATGAAAAATCGCCCAAACTAAAATTTATGAAATATGGCCCAAAAAACTCCCATACTAATGTGGGTGAAATTTCAAATGAAATAACGCACAAAAAAAGTGGCTCTTATTTCGGAAATTGTATGCAATGTTTAATTTTTAATATACTTTAGTGAAAAATTGCCCATGTGGATGTGTTTCATAAAATTAGAAATGAAAAAAGACGCATATGAAACCGTAATTGTAACGCAAAAAACTATTGATGCAGTTCGATTCCTCGTACCTGAGTTAGGGTGAAAAAGTCCTCTCCCACCTGGTGATTTTTGGTTCTTACTACTCTGCCTCTTAAGAGTCTCTTGGTGGAGTTTGTAATTTGGTGTTCAGGTTGCGGCTCAAATCCAATGGTTATACAAATAATTTTCAGACTCTATTTATTTTTCGTTATTCCTCGATTACGTTAATCTTTCACCTTTCAACCTAACTATATTTTCGATGATAAATTAACCATTCTCAATATTTGAAAATATCAAAATTTAGTCCTGACTTTTGGCAGAACCCTTTAACCACAAGCCTCAGAATGGATATAGTTGCAAAATATATTTAATTATTTTTATTAGCGGATATATCATATTTAACAATTATCATAATTTCTAATAAAAGCTTAAAACTTTTGGCAATTATAACTAAAAATTGACATTAGTTTTTGCTGTGATTCCTTAGTTAAACAGGACAACTACACAGGACAAATTCGAAACATTCTCGTGGTTAGAGTATTAGGGGGCCCACTTTATATACTATACTGTTCCAGCATTGTTCCCCTTTCTTTTTTGTTAATTTTAATTGTTCAATACAACAACTAATTAACAAAGTTTAGAGTAATAACTTTTTCTGAGCTTAACCCCAAAAATGTCTCCAGTTTTGTTGCGGAAGTAAACAAGTGCTGTGAAGTTTTGATGGCTCGTAAAGCGTGTATTGTCTCCATGCCCCTCAGTTGATATGGTTTATAATAAGCTCAATAATATTTGGCAAACTTCTTTTGGCATCTCATTTGAACTATTTGAACAAGCCATTTAGCTGGGGAGGTGATAATCTTTCAGCTAATGCTCCTTCGTTTGTGGTTTACACTGCTGGTATGTTTTTATTGCTTTGTGGTTGCTTCATAATATTCTCAGTATGAATTAGGGGATGCGTCTGGGACGTGGGATGGTGGCGGTTGTTGCCACGTTGATTGTTTAGATGGGAAAATTATAAAAATTCTTAAGCTAAAAATTGATATGGGTTTAGGGCATTCAACTGCACTGACGAAGGTAATAAAGTTTATGCTTAGAAAGTTCTTTCTTATTTGTAATTAATATTTTATATTTAATTTCAAGTTTTATGAGCATGTGCAACTAGGAGCATGTGGTGCCATGATTGAGATGGGATTTAAGAAATATAATGTTTAAAGTATGTTAAGAGAAAGCTGATCAGAGTTATGAAATGGGAATAAAGACCTCTACCGATAAACAAGTATCCAGCGAGATCCGAGTCGCACTTAACCTGTCTTGCTTTACGTAGTGCAGTTATAGCTCAAGCAGGCGAAAACGAACTGCTAGTCTTCAGGAGAGAAATGTACAGGGAAATATGTACAACAGATTTGTTATGTAATTGAAGTCATTTGAGCGAATTAGTTCCCAAACTGTGTCTGAAACAGTTTAACAAACTAAAATAGAGAAATCAATTTTTTCACTTTTCAAAACTTGAAAAAGTGAAAATTTTTACAAACCAACCAGTTTAAATTTTTTTTGTGCCTTACGAACAATAGGCCATTGGACGAATAACGAACAATACGAAATATACTGAACATCTTTTTTTTTCGGGAGTAGGGATCTCAAAAGGTACGTATGGAAAAGCTGATAACATCCAACCATTTGTTATTCGATGGTACTTATAATCTCCTTCAGCCTTTGAAATTTCGATTCCTAGTGAATTTGAGTAATATGTTTTGCTCAATATGGAGCTAATACAATGTGTCATGATGAGCATAAACAGAAAAATATATTTTCAAATTTTTGATAAAAGTTTAATCAAGTCTAGTTTTTTCCTCCCAATTTATCAATTAAATTTACAATATACTTTTGGAACGAAGTTTCTTATCGCATGTTGCGGGAGGAAAAAAATTAAATGAAAAAATTTAATCAACTTTTTTTAAACACAATTATGCTGAAACCAAATATTATCAACTATATTGCGTACTTTTGATTTAGTTTGTGCCTCGACTAATTAATATATGTTGGGAAATTTCTTGTTTAATGGGAAGTTTTCTAGGTGGAGCCTGTAATCAATATTTAATATATATTGTAGTTTCGAATCCAATCAAAAGTAAATTTAGAAAAGCCAAAGTGAAAAAAGTTTAAAAAATAACGTTTTCTTAAATAAGTGCCTTTTCTTAAAAAAAGCAAATTTTCTCAAAAAAAAAAAACAAATACTTATTCATAATTTAAACAAAGTACCTTTTCTGAAAAAAATACCTTACTTTAAAGAAGTAACTTTATTTAAAAAAGTACATTTCCTTACAAAAAGTACCTTTTCTTAGAAAAAGTATTTTTTTTTAAGTATATATTCTTAAAAAAGTAAATTTGCTTACAACAAATTGCACTTTCTTCAAAAACTAAATTTTCTTTAAAGAGTACATTTTTTGTGAAACAAAATTATTTTTTTTCAGTTAAGTATCTACCCAGTCTTAAAAATTTACATATTCTTGAGAAATGGAACAATTCTAAAAAAAATTCCCACTTCTTAAAAAAAACCTTTTATTCAAAAACTATCTTCTCTAATAAAAAAATACCTTTTCTTAAAAAAATTCGTTTTTTTAAAAGTAAATTTTCTTAAAAATTTCCCTTCTTTTCTTGAGATAAGTAGCCTGTCTGAAAATAGTGCATTTTCTTAAAAAGATCCTCTCCCAAAAAGTGAATCACTTCTTTAAAAAGTACCTATTCTTAAAAAAAATACTTTTTTGTGAAAAAAAAATCATACTCTTCTAGATTTTTCTTACAGAAAATACTTCTTCCCTCTTTAAGAAATAACAGTTCCGGGTAAACGTAATACATATTCTTACAAAAAGGCCTAAAAATATAAAATGAAATACATTCCAAAAAAAATTATTTTTTCTTAAAACAAATTTATCATTTTACAAAAAGTATCTTTTCTTAAAGATCCATTTAATTTATCGCAGTTTTCAACGGGCGCCTTAGGCGTGTTTGAACTAACTAGTATAAAATATACGAAGGCGGATCAAAAAGTCCGTAACTTTTTGAATAACACAAATGTTTTTTGCAAAAAAAAATTTACTTTTCAACGTAATCTCCTTTTAGCTCACTTCACTTAGTTCAACGTTTCTCCAATTTTTGTATCCTTTCCCAAAAATAGGATTTTTCGAGGTCCATAAAATAGGCATTTGTTTGATCGAAAATTTCATCGTTGGACCTAAATCTCTTTCCACCGAGCCATTTCTGTAGGGTTGGAAACAGAAAATAGTCACTGGGGGCTAAATCCGGAAAATATGGCGGATGAGGTACCAATTCGTAGCGTAATTCATGGAAAATTTGCCATTAAGACTACACACGTGTGCACCCATGCGTTTAGGGTCAATAGAGAGCAAACGCGGCAGCCATCTTGCAGACAGCTTTCTTAAACCCAACTGATCATTTAAAATCGTAACCATACTGCCATATGAAATGCCTATGATATCAACAATCTCGCGCAATTTTACTCGTCGATCGGCCATCACCATATCGTGGATTTTTCGAAATTTTCCGGCGTATTGACACCAATTGGCCGTCCAGAATGTTCGGCGTCATTTGTACTTGTGCGACCACAAACAAAGTCAGTACACCACTTTTCCACCATTGAAATCGATGGTGCAGTTTCCCCATATTATTTATCAGGCTCCTTCTTGATTTGATTGACGGTTCTACCCAATTTTTCAGTACCTGTGGGCCTTTATCTCGTGAACACCAGCTACGATTTCGTGTTATAGTGCCTCAATAGACTCAGGATTATTTGCGTAACACTTATCTTTCACGGCGCCTAAAAGATAAAAATCTAACTAGTCAGATCGAAACTGCTAGGCGGCCAACGAATTTCGGCTGTTTATGCTCTTTTCGAACGCTGTGCGCAAAATGTCGATTATATCGTGGCTGTGTGACACGTAGTCCCGTCCTGTTGAACTCATATATCGTCCATGACATCCTCCTCAAAAATCCGCTGAGCATGTCACGGTAACGCTCGCAATTTATGGTGACGGCGGCCAATTGGTCATTTGCTAAAATTGGGCAATGATGCCGACATGTCAAAAACCGCTCCAAACAATCACTCGTTGTGAATACATCGGCTTCTTCGTGATTGCCGTGTGGCCAATTTTGTTTGCTAAAATCAGAGGTAAAAATGATCGGAAGAGATAAAAAAAAATAATAAAAATTGTCGATAAAAATTCTCATCTCCACCCAAGCGGTGTTTAGCTCACTCTGCAAGGCGAAAATGCATCGGACGATGAGTTCTTGGGCTACTTGGATTTTATATTACTTCATACAAAAGTCGGTATATAACAGGTACTAATTTAGCGCAAAGAAGTGCGAGAAACATTCAATTTCTGAGAACAGTGGGGAGATGATCTTTATGGCTGTTCGAGAACACTTTTAGCTACAGTGGCAATATTTTCCATTTAGCGCACTAAACGAGCACGTACAGGGATTATTTTGTATAAAAATGAGCTTGATTGGCAAAGTCGCTTCACAACTTCATCCACAATCTGCGTTGATCGCACTCTCTTCCTATCGAATTTATTTCGAAGATTTCATACAGTTTGAGTTGAAGACTCAGAGCTTTGGAAGAAAATCTTTAATATCGTCAAAGTTTCTTTAATTGTAAAGCGGCCCATTTCCTAGATTTCTATCCTTTGCCTAATAATCCGTCAATTAACAAATGTCAAATTAGCCATCTGCTTCTAAATATCGGTGGGTTTAAATTCCAAGGTTTACTTGGCCCACCCTTTATATTTCGTGGAGAATTTATTAGCTAATGTTTTGATTCTTTATTTTAAATATTACTTAAAAGACTTGTGTTATTATACCGTCTAACGTTGTAGGTATTAATCAAGTTTTTTTCATTCTTTACAGATTATGCAGAAGGGATTTTCTAATGTAATTGACAACGCACCAAATGTGTTCCCATTAACACCATTTACACATTAAGGTAGGATCCAGATATGTCCTTATTATCATAGCAATATCAAAAAAACATTAAAAATACAAAAATTAAAAAGTGGTTCTTTGCCTGGTATATTTTATAGTTTATATGTTGTCGTCTGAATTTATAAAATTTATGTTTTATAATTCAGATATAATTTGCTTCTCTTCACGACGTCGATAGCCATCGATAGACTATGTGCCCACATAATTTCCCAGCCTCTGCTTGCAAGATAACACAGATTCCTGCGCAACGTTACGACCCAAAGGTTTAAAATTAATCCAAATAATCTACTTATACTACCATGATCTGTCTAACGTAATCACCCTATTTTTGTTAGCTTAACTTCGTCGATGACAGGCTCTAGGTAGTATCGATGTCGATGACAGGCTCTAGGTAGTAGAATCGTTGAGATGTTCATATCGTTTTTTAAAGGTGTTTCTCTTGAAGACTCCCACTGTTGCTTCACCTGCGTGAAAGATGACCAAGGGTCAACTCCATAAGGCGAAAAATTTGTATGAGAGTCTGTTCTTCCTTTCTCGAGAGAGATCTAAACTCAAATAACACTGGCTCGCAAGAAAAATTATACGTTTGATCTCCAGGCGTAAGATGGGACGAACGCGAGGGAAACGTCACGTTAAATTTGTGTCCATATCTTGCCTCTTAAAAAATATAAGCTAGAATTTCAACATGCTTAAATGGACCGAACGTATGCCGAACATTTTCAATATTGATTTATCGCCTCCTTGCCTACAACCGTGTTTTTACAGAACTTAAAACTGTTTACTAGATCAAAATATATTGAAATTGACCGATGGAAATCGATTCTCAACTATCGAATGTTTGAGGATGAATGAAGTAGTTGTGGCATATTCAGAACGTAACAGTATGACTCCTAAACATAATTTTTGGCCTCTTATTATATAAGTACTTAAACAATGGAACAAGCTAACAAATTTTAAAGGTTATTCTAAATTAAAGGAAAAAATATTTTTCTAAAATTTTCAATATTATACCCCAAATCGGATTATTAAAGAAGTTAACATATTACACCCTATTTTATGCATCAAATTGTTTGAAATACAGCCATACCATTTTCACGGGTTTCTGAATTCATAGTCCATACAACTTTATTTAATTTTATTTTCAATTTTTCTCTATTTGGCTTGAATTGACTATCGGCTTCGGATAGACATATAATGATCTCCAACCTCCACCAAATTTTACACACTTAATCTGTCTATAGTTACATATTAGTTTACACAACCGCGAATAAATAGTTTACCTAATTTCAAAAAATGCCTCGGGGTAATGCTTGCGAGATGCTTTGTCACATCCCGTCATGATCACATCCCGTCATCCTAGTGTAGTGCTCAAAATTTACGACCAGGTCAGTTGATGTTTTTTTTTTACTAAATATAGACTTACTTGCATACTGTTTTTTGTGCAAGAATAGAATACAATCAAACTACCAGTTCCGAAAATATAAGCAATAAACGAGGGTGACGTGATGTCACATTAGGTGACACATTCTGTGGAAATACCCATAGTCTATCAAGGTGTTTGAAACAGAATTTTCTATCTAGGAATGTGAGTCAATGTTCTGTGAAAATTCTAATATTTGGTAAATCCCAGTAGCAAATTTCCTAAAGACATCATCAGTGACTAAGAGGTGACAGTTCAGTGTCCCTGCTGACTTACCGATGCACGCCCATACAAAAATCTTCATGACACCCCCTGACACTTTCATTTGGCAAAAAGTCAGCAGGAATCGTCAGCAGGTTGTCAATAGTTGTGATCAACATATAACATGTACACAAGATGCCCTAAAGTCACTATTCATCAAGACGTCAATTAATGTTGTGCTCATTTGTAATCGTTTAAATACTTATATATGTACATTATATTAATCTTTTTATATGTATTGGGTCTACTTGACCGATAGTTAAATAAAATCTGGAAGAAGAATTGTTAACACCATGAATGAAAAGCCACATAAAGTTCATGAATTCCCTTTTTTTGGATTTGTATGTAAAAAGCTTTCAATTTGCATATGAAACTGCTCGCAAGTCCCAAAAAAAATCGGAATGTAATGAAAAAATTTAATTATATAAAATAGTAAACTATGACAATGCAACACAGAGGGGGCAATTTAATTGCATTTTACTGTAAAATTTGTTTTGACACACTAGGTGGGTGTCAAATTACAGGGTCACATATTATTTTCCTCAATTTAAAATATCTTTGAAATAAAGTCTAAAAATTTATGACATATATTCCATAACTACAAATACACTCCGGTTCACTAAAAATTCCATATTCAGCAGCCTGTATCTTTTGCAATTTGTAACCTATTGCAGAATTTTAAAATGGAAATGGAAGATAGACATCTTGAGATATAAAAAAAAATTATGGCAATAGTGGAGCAATTTATTAAAAAAAGTCCAAAAATGTGCTATTTTTTTGGTTCACTTGAATAAAGGCACTTTAAGCCATTAGAGGCCAAACAGAAACTACAAGGAAAATTTGTAAAAGTTGTTTATTTATTTATTATTAGCAATTCAAAAAGCAGTGAAAGAAAACCAAACTTGAAAAAAATAATTTTCAGAATATTACAGGGGTGTACCCATATTGGCATTATCTATGCAATGTATTTTCTTGCATTTTTTGCAACCCCATCGGTTTCTGTGTTGGCATATGATACAACGCAGACGCTGTGGAAGCTTTTCAGAACGTTAACGTAAATCGTTCAGTAGGTCACAACTTGTGAAATATTTTGTAAGTGTCAGGCTTCGTATTCAATCTATTTAGCAGAATTTTCCAACTGTAGTACCCAAGGGCTTAATAACAGGAGTAGTTGATTTACCACAATAAATATCAAAAGAGTAGCAATATCTAGAGGAACTTGCTGCCATTCAATTTTTGTAACCAAACCGAACAGGTTTGCCTCGAATAAATTGTTTTCTTGAATGACGACCGTAATACTTGACCTGAGAATCATCGATACAAATATTTTCGTAGAATACACCCCAAGGGTTGAACTTTTTGATAAGAATGTGTGAAAGTTTCCATTCTGTGAACATTTTGTCGTTGCTATTTGGAGCGTCGTTATTATCAACAAGGTGTAGATTTCATATTATTTCTTTAAATCTGTTCCTGGACATAGCGTTTGATACTACTCCTACTCCAATGTCTGCATCTACAGACCAATACATATTTTTCCTTGGCACTTTGTGGTAGCCAGATAAAATCAATATCCCGAAGAAAATCTTTAGCTCTGCAACAGTGACACTAAAGTTGTGTCGATTATTTTGACTCGCGTATAATTGGGGAAAGTCGACAATCATAATACGAACTTCTTCGTCAAAAAACAATTCAAATATTTGAACAGATGACAAGTCTTTCAATGCTTCTCTTACTTGACCGACCTACCAATCGGTCGTGAAATTCCGCATAAGTCTTCGAACAGTTTGGGGTACACTTTCGCCAAGCCGGAATATTCAATGCTGATCTATTTGGTGCAATACTAAGCTCCTCAGAAAGTGGCTTATTGGACTTAATTGGAGCCCTTTTGGCAGATAGCGGCTCATCATCATTGCTAGTTTCAGAATCCGCAACAGTACTAATATTATGGACAAATATTTCGACTTCTCCAGAAACGTTATTCGGCAAGATTCGTGAAGTTTTAATGTCATCAAAACCCTGTTCTTCATCAGTAACAACGCTAGGTTCTGGTGGAATTACTCCAAGCCATCGTCACTATCTTCTACTATCATATTAAACCGCTTTTCGATTGGGCTGTACAACCACAAATCAGTTTACGTTTTCGAATCTTGCATATATTTAGGTGTCTACGTTTTCCCAAATGGACGATACTTAGTACTCTTGTTGCCGTTGTACCCAAATTGGCACAGTCACATTTTAGGCGTTATAAAATCATATATATTTAGTTTATCAAACCGATAGTGCGTGTAAATGTTTCATTAGTTATCGAGATTGCTAAAATATAAGTATTTACGACGACACATTTTACGTACAAAATATTATATTTATTAACCGCTATCTACCTCCACAGGTGTTTTGATAGTGAATTTTAACAGATTTTTACCAACAAAAAAATCTGAACGTAATTAAATCGTTTCGTGTTATATTTAATCATTGTACCCTCCACTACGAAATTAAGTACAAAATATTAACAAGTGTCAACACTTTTTTTATATACCACCAATTATTAGGTGTTCCCATATTGGCACGGTGGGCAAGAATGGGTTAACTAATTGTAATGAAAAACAGTTTCTCTTGTTTTTTTTTAATTTATGTTACTTTAGTTAAGAACTATGTTTAATGGATACAACCCCCTTTGTTTTTAATAACTTCAAATATACGGGATTTCATTGAGATAGGGAGAGAATTTTTGTAATCCAACGAAATTTAATTCCAAGCATCCTTAATGGCCTCTATTAGTGACTACTTGTCATCAAATTATCTACCTTCTTCATAAACCTTACGAGATAACCAACCTCAAACATTTTCGATAATGTTTAGATCTGACGAGTAGGGTGGCCTGTCAAGAATATTAACATTTTGGCTTACAATGAACTCCTTTACTACTCTAGCGCTGTACATAGGGGCACTATCCTGTTGCAATATCCAAGATATGGGACCAAATAGTTCACTGAACTTCGGAAAAGCCGATTCCAATGACGTTTAATAGCTTCATTAGTTAATTTTGCACTTTGAAATTCAAGATCGATGGTGTCATAGTACGTACTAGTACCCCACACCATAACGCCGCCGGCTCGGCTGTAATGTCGGTTCAAAAAACGCTTTTCTTTGCGTAGATCACGGAAATAATATTAGTAGCCACCAGGCCCAACCAAATTAAACTTCTTCACATCCGTAAATACAACGATTCTCCAATCATTTACATGACCTCTTGGCTGCACATCCCGTTCCATGTAGGCTCTTTGCGAATGGAAGCCGCTTTTCGTTACGAGGAGCATTAAGTGGCGGCTTTTTTGTAATTTCAGGTATTTAAGATACTCACAGCTCTTAATTACTCTGCGTACTGATGACTTGCTCGCTTCCACTTCAGCTTGAGATCTTATTTTTGACAAGAGAGTTAGAAGCAATTTTGATGATTTTTCTTTTCTCATACGTAGATAAAGATAATGAAACCCTTCCTTTAACATTTTTTTCATACCTCTCGGGGTCCTTGATGTAATTGTCGACAACTGTTGGGATCTGTCCAATTTTTTTAGCTATTGCACATTTTTGGAGTTTTGCACATTTTTAGACTTTTTTTATAAAATGCTCAAAAAAGGTCGTTAGTTAAGAAACCACTATTGTCATGATTTTTGTTATATCTCAAGATGTCTAGCTTCCATTTTCATTTTAAAATTCTGAAATTGGTTACAAGTTGCAAAAGATACAGGCTTCTGAATATGAAATTTTTAGTGCCTTTAAATAAGTGAACCGGAGTGGACATTCCATAACTACAAATAAATAGAAATTTTTCAGTTTGAAATTTTTTGAAAACTTCAAAGCCACTCAAATGACTTTCAGTTGAAAAATGCTAAAGCCTTCGGCATTGGCTTTATTAACAGTCAGTCATGACATAGCGCTGACTAATCAGTAGGACGGTCTTAATTATTAGGACGATCTTATAGTCCCTTCACAATTTAAGCCACCTAAATTAAAACTTTTACAAATGTTCGTTACCTACTGACATTGTCCTCAGGAAATACTACGGAAAATGTGTTCAGGACAAAACTACCAACTGGGACTAAAGAAGATTGTATGCCCTATTTAAAACCATATATAGCATATACAGAAATGTTCGATACTTTTAGCTCCCGCATTGTAAACCTTAATCTTGCATATCCGTTATCGATATGATGTGCGTGTTTCCCCCATTAATTCAGGATCTATTTTATATTAAACATCATTAAACATATACCAGAGGTATAATATTTCAATAAAACTAATTCATTTTGCTTACCATTTATGCTTTCGCCCCGATGTAAACACAAACTTTCAACCACATTCCAATCGTATGTATGTGAAACTGTGCACCTGCTGAGCGTATGAGCTTTATTATCCCACATTACTCATACGTCCATGTATACTTGTGCATAAAATGTTGTCTGCAAATGAAATATGTTGTACATGCATAGTCTTGGAATATGCTTTCTTCCAGGGTATTTAAATAATTTTCCTTATCTATCGAAATTTGTAAAATTTTTATGTGTCTTTGTGCATGGAATCAAAAGCATTTTTTAAATTTTATTTTGCATTAAACCACGTCAGTTGCGGTAGAGAAATATTAAAATTATACTTTACATTGAGTGTTTTGTGTATTTGTGTTGGCAAAGAGATTTCTTTGTAGTTTTTAATTATATTTAAAAATAAAATTTGATTCAAATAACCACAAAGTAAAAAAGGGAACCCCACACAAAAGGGAGAGGAAGACATAATGGTACATAAATATGGCTTAACATTCCTCTAGTCACAAAGTTTTTCGTATAGTTAGTGCAAAAGTTAAATAATAATGCTCAAACAACAACATCAAATGAATTATAACATTTAAGAGCTAACACAACTCTAAATGCTCCTTGAAATAACAACAGAAGCGGCAACAACACACAACAGCCAGCCAACAAAGCTGCAGCACTTGTAGTTGCGGCAACAGCAATTACATCTACACTACACTGGCAACAACAACACAATACTACATATAATCATATATAAGCATTTAACAACAGATGCCATTAATTTGTTTTTGTGTATTCTATCCTTGGTTATTTTGTTCCTTTTAGCCTAAATGCATAAAGGCTTTAAGCTTTATGTACACGTACACACACACACACACACACGCACTCACACACATCCGCAAAAGTCCCATTCAACAAAAGCCCAATTGCATGTGAGAAAACACACAAACAAACAATTTGCCTTTTTGAAGAAAAATAAAAGAATTCATTAGAAAAGTATTTGGCAATACTGGTACAAAGCCTAACTACACACAGGCCACATGAAACAAAAACAGCACCAAAGGCAAAACGAGTCCAGGACACAGAGGAAACAAAGTCATTTAAATTAACCAGCCTAAAGGCCTATGGTTTAATGAAAAATTTGCCTACGCAGCCAAAGAAGCTAAAGTTATTTCAGCACAATACAAACAGACATAACTAAGTGTTAAGGAGACAAAGCCAATATCTGCGGGTAAAGCCACCAACAAGTCAAGAATTTCCAGTAATAACGGCAACGTCAGCAGCATAATAATTACCAGGAGCTGGCGAAAAAAAGATGGGTAATTTAATCTTAAGGATATAATTGAAGCAAAGCGTTGCAGACGACGCATATATAGTTTACACAACACTGTAACTTGACAGAGATTTCGCCGGAATTGAAGCCTAAAGGGCCAATAATAGGAGGGAAGTTTAACAACTCCGTTACTTTTTGAATAAAAGACTTGGAAACAAAATTCCTTATCGCACGTTGTGGGACGGCGGCTCAATTAAAAAAAATTAAAATCCTTTTTTTAACACTATTATGCTACAACCCAGCATTATCAACTATATTGTTTACTTTTGCTTTGGTTTGTGTCTAGACTCACGGTTTGGATCCTAGAGAAAGCAATTTGCTAGATGTCTCATATATTTGTTATTTAATGGGAAGTTTTCTAGGTGGGCCTCTAACCAAAATTTGGTACATATTGTAGTTTGGAAGCCAATAAAAATTAGATTTAGGAAAGCCAAAGTGATATAAGTTTAAACAAAGAAAATTTTGTTAAATGAGTGCCTTTTCATAAAAAAAGTAAATTTTTTCTCAAAACAAAATCCTATTCATATTTTTAGACAAAGTACCTTTTCTTATAAAAAGGGCACTTCGCTTAAAAAAAGTAAATTTTCTTACAAAAAATATAAATGTATTTTTTTTTAAATACACTCCGGTTCACTTATTTAAAGGCACTAAAAATTCCATATTCAGCAGCCTGTATCTTTTGCAATTTGTAACCGATTGCAGAATTTTAAAGTGGAAATGGAAGCCAGACATCTTGAGATATAAAAAAATCATGACAGTTGTGGTTTCTTAATGCAACATTTTTTTTGAGCAATTTATTAAAAAGTCCAAAAATATGCAATTTTTTTTTGGTTCACTAGAATAAAAGCATTTTGTTATTTTTATTAGTTTTAACATAAGCGATGATTTCTTGTAGGGAGCGTTTGTTTACTACAATTTATTACATCTTAGTAATTTTACGAGTCGAAATGACAAAAAAAAAAATTCTAAATCTATCGGAAAAAACTAAAATCGATGTTTACCGTTCTGAAGGATATTCTAACCGCGCAATACCTAAAAAAAAATTGGACGGTGCCCAACAGTTGTCGATAATTACATCATGAACCCCGAGGGGTATCGAAACGAAGGGTTTCATTGTTTCATTGTCGAAACGAAGGGTTTCATTGTCTTTATCTAAAAAGAAAAATCAGCAGAATTGCTTCTAATTCTGCCTTGTCCTTGTCAAAAATGACAGCTCAAGCTGAAGTGGAAGCGAGCCAGTCATCAGTACGCAGAGTGATTAAGACCTATGAGTATCTTAAAGACCTGAAATTACAAAAAAAGCCCCTACTTAATGCTCCTCGTAAGGAAGAGCGGCTTCAATTCACAAGAGACTACATGGTATGGGATGTGCATCCAAGAGGTCATGTAAATGACTGGAGAACCGTTGTATTTACGGCCTAGAAGAAGTTTAATTTGGATGGACCTGATTGCTGCGACTATTATTTCCATGATCTGCGCAAAGAAAAAAGTGTTTTGAACCGACATCACAGCCGAGAGCGGCGTTACGGTGTGGGGTGCTATCACGCACAATGGCACCATCGATCTTGAATTTCAAAGTGCTAAAATAACTGGTGCAAGCTATAAAACGTTATTGGTATCGGCTTTTCCGAAGTTCAGTGAACTCTTTGATCCCATATCTTGGATATTGCAACAGGATAATGCCCCTATATACAGCGCTAGAGTAGTAAAGCAGTTCATTGCAGGCCAAAATGTGAATATTCTTGAGTGGCCACACTATTCGCCAGATCTAAACATTATCGAAAATGTCTGGGATTGGTTATTTCGTAAGGTCTATGAAGGAGGTAGACAATTTGATGACAAGAAGTCACTAATTCAGGCCATTAGGAATGCTTGGAATCAAATGTCGTTGGATTACATAAATTCTCTTTATCTCTCAATGAAAACCCGTATATTTGAAGTTATTAAAAACAAAGAGGGTGGTACCCAATACTAATAGTTCTTAAATAAAGCAAAATAAATTTTAAAAAAAACAAGAAAAACTGTTTTTAATTAAAATTAGTTAAAGTGTCTGTATTCAAGTGATCCAAAAAAAATTGCACATTTTTGGACATTTTTATAAATTTCTCTAAAAAAGTCCTTTAGTTAAGAAACCACTATTACCATGATTTGTTTTACATCCCAAGACGTCGAGCTTCTATTTCCAATTTGACATTCTGCAATCGGTTACATATGTATTGCAAAAGATACAGGCTGCTGAATATGGAACTTCTAGTACTTTAAAAAAAAAAACAAGAAAAACTGTTTTTAATATTGGGAAATTTCTTATTTAATGCGAAGATTCCTAGATGGGGCCTCTAACCAATTTTTAGTATATATTGTAGTTTTGAACCCAATAAAGGTAAATTTAGGAAAGCCAAAGTGAAAGAAGTTCAAAAAAGAAAATGTTCTTAAATATGTGCCTTTTTCATAGAAAAAGTAAATTTTCTTAAAAAAAATACCTATTCATATTTTTAAACAAAGTAACTTTTCTTATAAAAAATACCTTACCTTAAAGCAGTATTTTTGCCTAAATTTGTAAATTTTCTTTCAAAAAGTACCGTTTCTCAAAAAAAAAATTTTTAAAAAAAGTTCCTTTTCCTTAAAAAATTATTTTTTTTAAAAAAGCTACCGTTTTTTTAAAGAGTAGCTTTGTTGTGAATCAAAATAATTTTTTTTTTGGATAATTACCTACAGTTAAAAATGTACCATTTCTTGAAAAAAGGCCCAATTCTAAAAAATATCAATTTCTTAAAAAAACCTTTTCTTCAAAAAAATATATTCTCTTAAAAAAAATTGCCTTTCTTACAAAAGTTCCTTTTCTTACAAATGTTCCTTTTCTTACAAAAGTTCCTTTTCTTAAAAGTACATTTTCTTAGAAATAAAAGAATACCTTTTCTTTCCTTTTCTTGAGGTAAGTAGCCCTTCTGAAAATAAGTAAATTTTCTTAAAAAAATATCCTTTTCCTAAAAAGAGTATCACGTCTTAAAAGAGTATCTGATCTTAAAGGAAGTACTTCTTTGAAAAAAATGCATACTCTTATGGCTTTTTCTTACAGAAAGTACGTAATCTTGAAAATAGTACATTGTCTTAAAAAAACCATAAGATTTTATTTATGCACGCAAAGAAAAAACTCGTTCCTCCCACACAAAATCTCAGATAACTGAAGTTCGTTTGGGAACTGTAGTTGGAAGAGACGAACCTCTGTTAAACCATACATGACATTTCGTTTGGGAGAACCGTAAACTGTTTACAGCAAACGATTTATGAAAAACTAAAGCTAAAAACTTTTGTGAGAAACGAAAAACGGTTCCGATAACTTTTGTTTCGGTTACAGCAACCGAGTTGTAGGTGCTCTAAACTAAAAAACGTTCGCGAGAACTGAAAAACGCTTACAGTCTTACACATATTCGTTAAACAAACAAATTAAACAAATTTCAACATATTCTTCCAACTGGTTCTATCCTTCGCCTTTTCTCGCCCGTTTGTGACACCAAGAATGAGGTGGGATTCTTCTGCCTGGGACATGGGACGGTCCTTGGAGGTGGAAATTTTCTGATAGCCATTCACTTGGGAGTGGACAGAAATGATTCCTTCATTGGGTAGTCCAACAGCTTCCACACAGTAAGTCCTGGGCAATGCCTTATAGGAAACCTCCGTTAGCTGGCTAAAGTGAGAAGGCGAAACGAATGAGCAACCTGAGTGGTAATGCGATCACTCATACGTCTCACGATTATTAGGTGACCCTGTTACTGAAGCACTTCGAATTAATGGACATATTCTTCGGTCCTTTGAAGGCGGATGAGCCAACATCCCTGGTCAACAGCGGACCAAAATTAAAGAAACCAAAATCCAGTTTCGACACACTGCATTCAGGTCAGGATCTGATCCATAATGAGCGGCTGAAACATAATCATCCTGGCAGTAGGTAAAATGCAAACCACGGTGGGCTGGGTTTGCCTCCCGCCACCGTTATATTGGCAATGAAAATATACGTCTTGCCTTGTATTCAAATAACAAATACAAGCGCAGGAAACTACAACGCGTCAATTGTCCATCTAAGATATATTGACAAGGTAGACGCATTAGAGTGTGTGATCACTTTTATGTGTATGCGTGAGTGTGTATGCCAAACGAGTGGATAAAACTGTGTATAAAGTCGACAGAATGAGATAAATTCACATTCTTCGTAACCTGTGCTCTCATTAGAAAAATGGCTAATTTCAGTTATCGGAAACGTTTTTTAAATTTGAGGCAACTATACGTTTGTAAGCGTTTGATGCAAACGAGAATTCGTTTGCAACAACATGATACACTTTTGTGATATATGAGCATATTTGGGAGAACTACATGAACGGTTGGGATTAATAAATTAATACAAACCAACCAAAGTATTGTTGCGGCAACCGAGCAATGAACTTTTTTTTTCTTTGCGTGTAGAAGCACCTCTCTGTAGAAAGTACCCTTTCCGGGAAAATATGCATAATTCATACAAAAAGGACCCAAAAATATCCTTTTGTTTAAAAAAAAAAACATTCTATATAAAATAAAATTCTTAAAAAAAGTTTATCAAAAAGTATATTTTCTTAAAGACCCATATAAATTATCGTATTTTTCACCGGGAGCCATAGGAGTGTTGAAATTAACTAGTACATAATATATACCGAAGGGAACTTCGTTCCAACCAGGTGTCCCCTTACATCTCATGTGATTTTTTAATTCAGTTTTTATATTTATTTCAAGTAATTTATTCCACTGCTGTGTGATACCCAACAATTTAAGGTTTCCCATCTTATTAAAAAAAATTAATAATTTTGTGGAAAGTTGCACTCGTAAGCCAAACTGACAATGCAAAAACAAAATTGACTATGCAAAAACAAGGATTTCTGAGATTTCACCTAAAATATCTCACATCAAATGGCATGTCAGCTGGGATCACAGGGCTGCATTAAATGACGGCTTACTCTTCCTTTGATTTGCCACTAAGCATTGTCACTTCAATCGCGTTAGGAATTGCTCTTTTCGCAACATGTCAAGTCCCACTGCACAATTGAGGTATGGCGATGCTGCGAATAATTGTAGGCGCATTATATCTGAGTGACACTAAAAGCGGTGGCATTCGTAAAAGCTCCAATGAATTAAAATATTCCATTGTAAATCTACAACTTAGTTGGCATTCATAATGACTTCAGATTCAGTTTTCACCTGAAATTTGTCATGGCATATCGCTGTTGAATGCATTAACGTCAATGATTTTTAAAGACAAAATAGCTTATTTACAAATGTGGGGAATTATATTCTAAGTTGAGGGTATAATGACATAAAAGTTGGATGTAATTTAAAATAAATGTACTTGCATTGCTTCTGATGTAACTGATATTATTTCATTGTCATTCGTAACTAAACATACGCGACTGCCTACGCATCCTACGCTAATTACATATATAGTTAGAGACCGACTCCGAATATGGCCCATTTTGGAAGCTACCTGCCTTGATTCCAAACGTAGAAGCAATCAGCATGGTTAATTTCGGAACCGTGCAACGTTATCTCTTAAACGATAGGTAACGGGGTTTTCAACAGCGACGCTACAAAAGTAAATCGATAGGGACAGCAAACGACGCCATAATTTTTCCCGCTCGTTTGACATTTCTCTTCAGTAAGGTTTGCCATTCAGTGAGTGAAAACTGGAAAGCGCACAGCTCAGTGGTTGTGAGAAGTTCTCCCCGGTCCCTTCATGGGATGTAATGGGAAACCATTTATTTAAGGTTTGCCATTTCATCATGGAAAGATATACGAGCCAACAACGAGTCGAAATTATTAAAATTTACTACCGAAATTTGGAGTCAGTGGCCTCAACTTTAAGAGCGCAACGTCCAATTTATGGTCGTCATAATCGTCCTACCTGATGAACAATTGAGCGTCTAGTGGAAAAATTTGAATCCACAGGAACAGTACAAAATGTTCCCGTGCCAGTGAGACACAGAAGTGCCCGTAGTGAGGAGAATATTGCTGCCGCTAAGGCTTCAGTTGAAGAAAGCCCAAATGTGTCTCTCACACGTCGTACTCAAGCGCTGGGCATCTCTGTGACGTCGTTGTGGCGAATTTTGCGAAATGATCTTGGCCTACATCCATACAAGATCAAATTGGCGCAAGAACGGAAGCTGCTTGACTACTATAACCGTCGAATGTTCTTGAATTGGGCTGAGCAACAACTTGAAAATGATTCGGATTTTCATCGGAAAATCATCTTCAGCGATGAGGCTCATTTCTGGCTGAATGGCTTCGTCAATAAGCAAAATATGCGTTATTGTACAGACAGCAATGCCCACGTAATCCATGAGTCATCATGGCATCCCGAAAAAATTACGGTTTGGTGCGGTTTATGGGCCGGCGGCGTCATTGGGCCGTACTTCTTCCGTGATGATCAAGATCGGCACATTACTGTGAATGCGAATCGCTACCGTTCAATCAGAACCGAATATTTTTGGCCCCAATTGGATAATATGGACTTGGAGGACATGTGGTTCGAACAGGACGGCGCCACTAGCCACACAGCGAATGCCACAATCAATTTATTGGAAACCAAGTTTGGTGAACGTGTTATCTCACCAAATGGCCCAGACGATTGGCCGCCTCGGTCGTGCGATTTGACGCCGTTAGATTATTTCCTGTGAAGCTACGTCAAGTCTATGGTCTATACCAACAAGCCAGCGACGATTGATGAACTTCGTACGAATATCGAACGTGAAATTACAGCCGTATCGGCCGATTTATGCTTGAAAACTGTCGAAAATTGGGTTCAGCGTCTGGACTTCTGCAAGCGTGCCCGTGGTGGCCATGCAAAAGAAATCGAGTTCCATACATAATGGCATCGAAAGTACTTTCACAGGAATAAATAATTTCATTGGTATCTAAAACCGGTTTTGTTTTATTTATAAAAAACTTTTGTAGCGCTCTTATTGAAAAACCCGTTATAATGAAAAAAACAGTTTCCATTACATCCCATGAAGGTATTGGGAAGAGCTTCTCACAACCAGCGAGCTGTGCGCTTTCTAATCTTGCACTCACTGATTGGGACCTACAGTTTTACACCGGCTCCGATCGGTATTTTGAGAAGCCTTCTATGGCTAAGCACTCGATACTGTCGCCATCACTAAGCGAGATAACAGTCGTCGAAGGAAATGTAAGGTGGTCCGAGCAGGGATAGGACCAGATCGGTATTATCCAGGTTTACACTTACTCTATTCTCACCCGTCCACTTCATCAAAGTCCGTAAGATACCCTACCCGTTACGATACTGAGATACTTGCCCCTGATATCAATTGCCATGTCGTTTGCATAAGCAATGGCTTTTCAACCCTAATATTCGAGAATGCCCACGATGCCCTTCAGCTCAAGGTTCCATAAATGTGGAGACAATACTCCTTCTTGCGGTGTTGCTCTACGTTCTCTAGCACCAATTGGATAAACTTAGATGCCAATTTATTGAACGTACCATCAATTCCAATAATGAAACCCTCCCTAGTAGCAAACGATTTATCTATATATCCTATACGCTGAAAAATCTGTCTTTTTTTGTTGTCTGGATGCAACTATAAAGTGTATTTGTAGCTTCTGGCAAATATAATATACTTGTGTCCAAACACAATGTGTTTACTATTCAATACTACATGGTTGAGACACAATGACTAATATGTTATAATTTATGTGTTTGCGATCCACATATATTTATGTTTGTGCTACAAATACAGCTGTGTTTGTTGCACTGTCTATGCTCTCTCGGGAGCGAGAGAATAAAGGAGGGACAACGAGAGAGTCTATCTTGTAAGTGTGTATCGATATTTTTGCATTATTCTCTCAGTGAGTGGGTCATAAATATTCCTGAATGTGATGTATTGCACTTTAGTTTCATGTATTCAGTCGTCAATTGTTCATCGGACAGGGGATATCACAGGCGCTAGATCAGTGAAAAAAAGGAATAACCAAAGGCTCGGACGTTTAGATGGTTGGTGATGTTGCTTTGGTTTTTGTGTATGTGTTTCGTATATATGGATGTGTGCTACCAATGTGAGATATGATTTTGCGGCAAGAAACTGGAGAGGGCAACAACATGCTGCCCTTTGTCTGTCCGAGCCTTAACTGATAAATCGGAACGGTGGACCAGTTGTGAAATAAGTGTAACGAAAAAACACAAGTAATTAACCCACGCTTGGGTTGCATGAACTTGATTTGTATATAAATATCTTGTTTGTGTTTCAATGCATACGGAAAACCAACGCATTGCTGAAACCTTCTGAAAATAAAAACGTGAGAGACACCAAAGAAAGAAGAAGCAAAAGAGCAACAGATTCTCATTTCATGAAAAAAAAACAAATAGTTCATTCAATTCAAATAAATTAAAAAACGGCCGTCTTAAATCTATTAATTTTTTGTATTAATTATTTATGAATGTAGATTTATATTGTTAAAATTAATTATAATAAATTATACATATACAGGGTGATTCAGGAAGTTCCGGACAAATTTCTCTAGCGTATACCTTGGCTCATTTCATGAAGAAAAGTCCACTAGGACCATGGCCGAAAATGCAAGGGTGCGAACTGGCAGCGGGTTCAAAATTTTCGGATTGCTGGTCGGAGGGTAGCAGGGTAAAGTTGCTAACTTCTGAGCCAGTGGTCGTTTGTTTTTGGGCTTGTTGGAGAGGTCTTTAAGAGGCCTTTGAGAATCGTTATTCACTTTTAAAAAACCGGACAAAAATCACTTGTACTTTTCGCGTTCGTATGACAAAATTCTGTAAATTAATACCTAGAAATACTACATACTTTTTTAGGCAGTGATGAATGGACTGGGAAATAAAATCTTAAACGTGTTTATTTACAAAAGCAAGTAAATGTGTGCTGTTATTTCGCTTCCAATAACAAAAACAAACATTTTTGCCTTTCAGTAAAATGGTCATATCTTTGGAACGGTAAGACCTCTGGGTTTCGTTTAGGTCATATTGGAAAGGTAGGAGGTGTGGCTGGCTATCTTTTAACAGATAAAAAATATAAGTTACCTGCCATCTGGTTATGTGAATTTTTTTCCGAAAGCTCTGTATCTCGGCGGTTTGACTTTTTTTATTGATTTTGATTTATTGATTGATTGATTATAAAAGGCCTCTTAAAGACCTTTTTAGCAAGCCCAAAAATCCGACCACTGGCTCAGAAGTTAGCAACTTTATCCTACTACCCCCCGACCACCAATCCGAAATATTTTAACCCGCTGCCATTTCGCACCCTTGCATTTTCTGACATGGTCCTAGTGGAATTTTCTTCATGAAACGAGCCAAGGAATACGATGGAGAAATTAGTCCGGAACTTCCTGAATCACCCTGTATATTAAAATCAAAGAATAATTCGTTCCTAAATATTATTATATTTGGGAGGAAATTCGCATATGTTTCCACGTCAGTATATGGAGGTTTGGGGGAAACACGCGAATGCTTCCACGTAAGTATATAGATGTTAGGGATTAAGAACGCATATATTTCCATATAAATGCATTCATGTTTGTCAGTAAACATGATACTGTTTGCATTCAAATACAGGTAAGTTTGGAACTTGGAAGCATATGAATGTTTGAAGTGTGTTCCAAACATATACGTTGTTCCGGCAGAATATGTTTGGCAAAATGTATTAGAGAGGCCGTTATTTTTCAGCGTGTACTAGTTCATGCTCTGACGTCTCTGTAGGTCTGTCGACATCGGTAAAGGCATATAGTTTCCTGTAGGAGCCACGGGAACTTGAAGGAATTCATAAGGGTGCCGCGGAGGTGCTGGAGAATAGATTTTCTTTTGGGCTAAGCAAGCACTTTACAGATAAAGCCCTCTCTCGAGTAACAAAAGTCCAGATGTACCAGACTGTCATTCAACCTGTCTTTCCTTATGGCGCAGAATCCTGGGTCCTATCGCAAGCAGACGAAACATCTGCAGGAGTCTTCGGGAGAAACGGCGAGTATCGGCGACGCATGAATCATGAGCTGTATGAGCTTTAGCCTGACATTGACATAGTTAAGCGGATCAAGATAACGCGATTGCGCTGGCTAGGCAATGTCAGTAGAATGGATGAAGATGAACCAGAGCGAAGGGTTTTCGAAACCGAACTCGAAGAAGACGAAAAATAGGAAGACCAAGACCCCGCTGGAGGGATCAGGTTGACGAATCCCTGCGTACACTTGGTATTGCCAACTGGAGAGATAAGGCAAAAGATCAAACTGGTTGGCGAAATATGTTATCTTCGTTTTGTAAGGTTCCTGACCCCCCGGGGTTGTCCGAGACCCGATAAGTAAGTAAGTAAGTGCCGTGGAGTTAAAACAAGTGACAACGTCTGATCTACAGCCAGTTGTAGCTGATTGTAAGCTAACAATCTCATATTTCAAATACCTGCCAAATAAACAATGCTTATTTTTTTATCCACGGATACCGAAAATGAATAATACCATTATTCTTATTCTTAAGTATAAAAATGTAAAACATATATTTAATTTTGTTTTAATTTGTCTCCATCCAAGAAGGACGAAATGTTTGGCACAGCCTATCCACTTCTAAAAGTGAAGACGTAGTGGAGTAGGCAACTCAACATTTTACCTGCAAATATTTAGAAATATCACATCCAGCGCAACTGAATTATTTAAATTTCCTTTCCAACATATTGCTAGGAATTTTGTGAATAACATTTTCTAACTCTCAGTGGCGCTTTAAGTTTGAGAGTTGTAGTGGTTCACTGTCGTTCATGTTAGAAACATAAGTCTAAAAATACAAATAATTTTGTTGGCTGTTAGATATTCTATAAATATTAATAGCGAAAATGAATTTCCGGCAAATCTAATCACTTTGTTCTGATTTCTCGTACACCCATAGGCAAACACCTACACTCAGCTACGCACACACACACACTATAATACACAGAAATGTTCATTTATCTGATACCACACAAAGGCAAACACATTAGACAGACTGACAAAAAGACGGACATACAACATTTCCCCAAAGATATGAAAATGAAACTTCGAGTTATTTAGTTGGTTATCGAAAGATTATTATTGAACTGCATACATTTACACAAAACCATACACACACAAATTCTCTCTCATACTATCAAATATATATGAATTCATACTTTACTGACTGACACAACACACACACAAACATTGATATATGTGTATAAATATAGATATCTTATTCGTTGCATTGGGTGTTGTATAATGAACTATAGTCGTACATAGATTTGATGTTGTATGTGTGTATATCAATAGCTGGGATACATGACGTTCATTAAGGTGTATCAAAATACAAGAAAGTAAGCGTTAGAAGAAGTTGGGGTCACAAAAAAGTCGATTAATAGTTAGAAAAATTGTTAAAAAGGTGTAAGTATATTCCCTTAGTCGGTGACCATCGGTGGTGCAATGGTTGGCGTGCACGACTCTTGTCCATGAGAACGTGGGTTCGATCCCTGCTCTGATCACCTTATATTTCTTTCGGCAACGTTCAGCTCGCTAAGTGACGGCGACACTATCGAGTACTTAGCAATGAAAAAGCTTCTCAAAAGACCGTTCGGAACCGGTGTAAAACTGTAGGTCCTAATAAGCGAGTATAAAAAAATGTATAAAGCGCACAGCTCAATGATTGTGAGAAGCTCTCCCCTATCTAGTCAAGGGATGTAATGGGAAACTATATATTTATGTTGCCTTTGGAGACAAATTGTAGTATTTAGTCGGCATTTTCATCATCGTTGGACGTTGTAAAGGCACAATTAACCAACAGTTATACCTGCCTTTATATTGTATTCGAAATCCGATTAACTCTATCAAAACCTCGCAAAAATGCTGATAAAACTCCGAAATGTGACAATTTTACGACAACTTAAAATCCGGAGTGATAATCTGATTCATTTTTTTATATCGAAATTCAAATTTTTGTGGGTTTTTTTCAATCAAGTCCTTGGAATCAGTATTAACATATATACGATATTCAACAAACATGGATGATCGACCACAGGGACATGCCAGGGAACTGCAGAGCGGATGAGCTGGTGTGATTATGGACCATTTTACAGGCTGTACAAGAATTTACAAGTGTTGGTACGCACCTAGAAATTTTGTAGCTCCTATTTTAGTGCAGTAAAGATGGCTGAGAATCACAGATAGTGTAAGATAAATCTGGTCGACAGTGGATAGCAGGAGATCCATGAACCTTCTGCCTGTAAGAAGATGCAAGTTATAAATTAATTTTTAAATCTTTCATGACATTCTGTGATTGGTTGACATCGGCATGTCCAAATGCCAGGGCAAATGACAAATAACGAAAACGAAGAGGAACAATCCACTGAACTGCTTCTCGGAACGTATTCAGCTCTACCCAGCAGGTGCATGTCTATTGTGGTACCCAATGTAAGAATATGGTTATTCACTAAAAACCATATTATGTTTTTTTTTGTTTCTATGCAAATATAACGTGTGTTTGGAGCCCGTCGCAAATGTTGTGTCCAAACACATTGTGTTTGCTATTCAATATTACATGTTTGAAACACAATGATTAATAAGTTATAATATATGTATTTGCGACCCAAATATATATGTGCTTGTGATACAAAAACAGCTGTGTTTTCCGCACTGTTTGTGCTTTGTCGAGAGCAAGAGAACAAAAGAGGGACAACGAGAGAGTCTATCTTGTAAGTGTGTTTCGGTATTCTGCATTATTCTCTCTCAGTGATTCATGCGTATTTCTTAAATGTGTAAATTACAGATGAAGTTTCATGCATTCAGTCGTCAATGCTTCTTGATCAGTGGAAAAAGAATAAACAAAGTCTCGGAGGGTTAAATTGTTTGTGATGTTGCTTTGGGTTTTGTGTATGTATTTCGTACATATGTATGTGCGCTGCTAAAATGGTGAATGAGTTTAAGGAAAGAAACTGGAAAGGCCAACCACGTGAAGCCCTTTGTCTGTCCGAGCCTTTACTGAGAAAATCAGAACGGCTGACCATTTGTGAAATATAATCAAAAAATACACGTAATTAAAACACGCTTGAACTAGAATATTGTTTGTATTACTTATTTATAAATGTGGAATTATATTGATAAAATTAATTATAATAAAAAATACAAATAGGTTGAATGCAAAACATAATTAGTTTCTAAATAATCTCTTTTTAGGAAAAGGATATTTTTTGAAGAGAATGTACTTATTTTCAGAAAGGCTACATATCCCAAGAAGAATAGGTATTATTTGATTTTTAAGAAAAGGCACTTTTAAGAAAAGGAATTTTTGTAAGAAAATTTATTTTTTTTAAGAGAAGCTATTTTTTTTGAAGAAGAGGTTATTTATATAAAAGAAAATAATATATATAATATAAGTTTTACGAAAAGGCACTTTCAATAAAAGGAATTTTTGTAATAAAATGTATTTTTTTTTTTGAAGAAAAAGTTATTTTTTTAAAGAAATGGGAATTTTTTAAGTAGTCGTATTTTTTCAAGAATAGGTAAATTTTTAAGAGTGGGTACTTGTCTCAAGTAAAGTTATTTTGATTTACAAAAAAAAAAGGACTCTTTAAAGAAAAGGTATTTTTTTAAGAAAAGACAATGTGGTGTAAGAAGATGTACTTTTTTCAAAAAAGGTACTTATTTAAAAAAAAATAATTTTTTTAAGAAAACTTACTTTTTGTAAGAAAACTTACTTTTTTTAAGCAAAGTAAATTATTTAAGATAAGGTTTTTTTTTAAGAAAAGGTACTTTGTTTCAGAATATGAATAGGTATTTCTTTGAGGAAAGTTAGTTTTTTAAGAAAAGGGACTTATTTAGGAAAATGTTCTACTTGAAACTTCGTTCAATTTTGCTTTTCCAAATTTACGTTTTATTTGGTTCAAATCTACAATATATACTAAATATTGGTCACCGACTTCACCTAGAAAACTGTCCATTACACAAGAAATTTCCTAACATATGTGAGACATCTAGTTAGTCTAGACACAAGCCAAAGCAATAATAAACAATATAGTCGATAATAGTGGTTTTAGCATAATAGAGTTACAACAAAATTTGTTTTTTTTGGCGTAGAATACGTCTTACCTAGGTATAGGGAGTCATGTCAGATTGTTATTGTTGTAATCTTTATTTCATTGATTATGAGGAAACGGCCAGATAACTTTTTTTAAACATTTTTTTGTAGGTAAATGAATATGTTATCTTTTGTTTGATATACGTTTCATATTGGTTGGTTGATATCTTCCTAATATTTAAATTTCTCAAATGAAAATAGTTTAAACACATACACTCAAACATATGTGTGGTGTTTGGTTGAGTGTTTGAGTTTGTAGCGTGAACACAAACTATGCTGCTGTTTCAGTGTGGACACAAACCTTCGGCTGTTGTTTTGATTGATGAAATATTGAAATTTCGTATATTTACTTATGTATTTAAGTGAAACAAAATGTTAAATGTGAATTTGAATTTAACATGGATATATAATTATAAAAAATATATGAAAAAATTAATTCATACATTTTTATGTTAAATTAAAAATAAATAAGCTTTATTCAAATTTATTTTATTTAATTTTAAGCTTATGTATATTATCAAAAGTAACTATAAAATAAATAAATTCATTTGCTTATGTTATTTATCATTTATTGTTATATATGTTTTCTGTCTTATCGGATGGCGTATTCTACGTTAAACTTAATGACCGTGTCTCTGACACAGCCTGCAGGGACAGTCCGTGGCCGAAGGCCTCGGACAACTGTCTGCTGTTTTTTTTTTGGCACTCGATGTACTTCGTACGTGGGTGCAGACATTCCGCGCAACTGCGTCCGCTATGAATGTCCCACGGCCAGGGCCCAGTCGATCTTCAAAGACTCCCGAAAACATTGAACTGATTGAAAGCGACTTTCAATACGGAAAATAGCAGCCTCACTGGGACTTCTGTAGTTCAATCCTTTTAAAATTCAAATCGTTCAAGAACTGAAAAAACGTGAAATTTGATTTACTCAAAAAATTTTGTGAAACGATATTGGAGCGTTTTCGCAATGTAAATCCCATTTTTTGGTGCGACGAGGCTCATTTTCGCTTAAACGGCCACGTCAGCAAGCAAAACTGCCGTTAGTGGTCTCCAAGAACTCCCAACCCTCGACTGAAACATCAAAAACCATTGCATTGCCCCAGGGTAACTGTTTGGTGTGCCTTATTCATACATCAGATAATTGTACCATTTTTTTTTTCGAAAATTCTCCAGGCCAGGCGAGGAATGTCAACGGTCATCTGGATGACATACTCCTTAAAACATATAATCCGCATTTCCATTCTATCGTTCAATGCTCTTACTAAGACTTTGTTTGTGTCAATTATTTTGTTTTTTATTTAAGTTTGAAAATATAAATCTGGTGCCAGACACCCTGTATTAGTAATTTAGCTAGATGCATAAAAATATCTGAAAATTATAAATGTGAAAAATTTCGCATATATATTTTATTTTTCCTTAATTTGTTCGAAACAATTTTATTTTGAGGGCATCCCTCTTAGGTTGCCTTCTTTTGTAATCCTCTTGGGAAGCCTTTCATTACCAGCCATACATACCAGAAGTCTGAAAGGGAAGATTTTTTACGTGGTGTATTGTCTGCAATCCAGCTAGCAGGTTTGACAAGCGAAGAGAAATGTGCAGGTTTCCCCTTCTATTTTAATTAGAAATTTTGATAGTTGTAAGTATAGTTGACCTTTGTTGTTTCGGCTTGAGGTCATAAGAATAAAAAGCATACAACTCAAGTATTTATTTTTACAATTTTACTAATATTTTCGAATATTTCGATCAACTTCGTTGATTAATTTCAAGGATTTGATAAAACAAGAATAAACACAAAGTATTCATAAACATTATTGAACAGTTCAAACAAGAATCAACAAAAACAAATATATTATTGTCCCCATAGGGAGAACGATTAATTTTAATTACATTTTGGGAGCGCGTCCAAATTTTCCGCAGGCTTATATCAACTGATTTGTTATTCTCTTGAATTTGCCAATTGTGTGCCTATACACTTGTGCACATTGATCAGTAGTATCTCGTTTTAAATTAAGCATTTTCTCCGATGGAACGTCAATTATATGCAGCATTTCCTGGAGGAGGCGTCTTGAGATATTTTTCTCTTCAGTCAGAATTTCCACTTTGTCAAAATTAGGTTTGTGTCCAGTTAAAGTACAGTGGAATGCGAGTGCTGTCTTTTGTTCTATCGGCTTATAATGGGCTTTTTGGTCAGACTTATGAGCAGATATTCTAGTTTTTAATTTATTCGTTGTAGTACCAACATATGTTGGACTTGTCACGATTACATGGAAGTTTGTACACAACGTTTGGCTTGTCATTTTTGTCAATAATAGACTTTGTCCTGCTACATAAAATATTCACGGTTAAATTCGATTTCAACGCCAATTCATATTTTTCGTTGTCATATATATTGGAATGTTTCAATCTTTCAGAGAAACCCGGAACATATATTGTGGTTTTATATATTCTGTCTGATTCAGTTTGGCGTTCTGTCGACTTGCTCGTCTCTGCCCGTGATATCAGATTGTCTATAATTTTCCTGGCAAAGCTATTCAATTTAAGGATTTCCACCATTTTCCCCTTATTCGCCTTGTAGAATTCAGTGTCAATTATCTTCATAACATTCTTAGTTCCTACTTGGGTGTTTGGAATGATAATTTATCAATCGTCCCGACGCTGTATGTTTTTGGTACCAGTCCATTTTGGAAGCATTTCCTTGTCTGAAGAAACGATCATTGCATTTGTACGGTGGACCTTCTGACTGACTTAGCACGCCTACTGAAAGGCATTCAACCCACCTCTTAGTGTTGCTGGAATCAGTAGAGGCCCCGTTATCTCTGGGAATTTTTGTACGTCGAGACACTCTAATAAATGTACATTTATTTATGTTTATGCGTGTATTGCTTTTGCCACAAATAATAATGGTTTTGTTTGTTAATACGTGTTCCTGGCCATTGAAAAAGATTGCACAAACTTATTGTTATAGTGTGCAGTATACACACATAAGCACTCCACTCCCAAACATTCTCAAAATGATAAAGAGATATTTCTTGAATTAGCTATCTACTGTATATGTACGTATGTATGTGCGTAATTATATGAATCCTATAGTAGGTTGTTATCTATTTTATAGACTACCAAAAAGCTTTGTTATCTATCGCCAAGAAAGCATTCAATTTTTATATTTTGTCCAATAGACGACTACAAGTAAAATATGATCACAATAGATTGTTTTTTGTTAAGACATTTCGACCTTAAAGTTATATTTTCATTTTTATAGTTATTGTATTGAAGCAGCAGCAGGAAAATTGTTTATGATTTATAGATTTGATGTTGCTGGTATTTGGTTTAGATTTTTATATGATTTATTTTCATTTATTGCAAAAATATAATGTAGAAATTGTTCATTTGTTTAATTTTCATATGCAATAAAAACGTTTGAAGACTATTAAACTACAAGTGAACTCTGATCAGATAGAACTTATTGCTTCTATCAACTGCAATATGGTATTTACAAATAAATCCTAGACCATTAGCCATTATGGTAGATTGAGTTTTGTAGGTATTTGCATTGTATTTGTTTTATTTATGACTTCCTAAATGTTTGGTGGAATTTTAATGAAGCCAGTTTTATCTTAAAATTAGTTTAACTAAAAAATCACTTTTCGTATTTGAAATAGCTGCAATGCCCCATGTAGGCAATAAATGTTTAATGTCAAATAAAGGACAACACTTTGCAATGGTAGGACGATTGTGTTAATATATTTTTTTATTGAAAAGCTGAACAACTATCTACCAAACTTTGTTTCTTATTTTTGTTCAATCCAAAATTCACCGAACGTTCCAAGAGGCATCGCTCACGTATAGAGGAGTCAACGAATGAAAACACATTTTTAATTAAACCCTAGAAAGCAAAAAAAAAAAGAACAAAACTATTATCATTGCCAATAGGTTTTAGCTATAAGAACTAACTAACATAACAAGTACAAAGTGCCATGTTTCGCTAGTTTCCAACTATTACTTTGAAGGACCTTTGGCGAATAACAAATTTACATAGATCCATCCCATCCTATTTCACTCTCAGGCCAAAAGGCCACCAACAGACATACAAACATAAGCAACAAAAGTGAAAACGTGACTTTTATTTTGTTCATAATTAACAGTGAACGAGTGCCTGCAGCTGCGCCAAATTAAACCGAAAACAACTTTACACAAATCCTTGAGAAGTAACGAAAATTATACGTATGTACGTTAGGGATTGGATTTTTTCAGTGTTTTTTTTTTTTACTTAAAAATACACGCCCGTATGTTTTGAGAAATGCTGCAAAAATATATAAATAAAATGAATAAATTTATTCTAACTTAATTTGGTAACAATAAAAACAAAAAAATATAAAACAAAGTTCCCCTGCAGTAATAAGTAAAATTTTACGGAATTTGTAATTCTAAAATCTTTTACCTAAGTTCAAGAAAATTTTCAATGTTTATTAACATATTTGCCAACCATTTCCTAGAAAATACTTAAGCTTAATCCAGATATTAAATAGTGAAGGGATTGAAAAATTCAACTAAATCTAAGAACTCCAAAACAGAGTTGAAAAACGTCAGTTTTTATCAAAAACTAAATGTCATATTTATAATTTTTTGTTACAAAAAATGCATTTAGATGGACCAGAAAACCATTCTAACGCCAGCTGTATTTAAACTGTAGAATGTACGCAACCAATAAGGTATAACATACCTTACCTGTCTAACCATCCCGCTTTTGGCGCGATTATACCGCTTTTCGATGCATCATACCCGCTTTTTACAGACATGTCCCGCTTTATGGCGTTATTGCCTTCAGAAAAGTCTTGTATAATTCAGATTGGAAGTTATATTCTTTTAGTATTAATTTTTCACCAGTCACACACAGAGTTTCAATGCGCCTTGTCAGACGAGCGTTTCGCAGTTTTTAAACTTCATCATTAGGCTGTTGTAGGCTACTGACATTTCTTCAAATGTGTCACTGACTGAAATAATTTGAAAATATTTTTTTTTGTCGATTTTGGGGAAATCAGGTGCTTGTTTTCGGCACACAAGTTCTTTCCATCTCCAGAGAACCATCGGTTCCCATTGGAAGTGATCACTGTTGTTGTGTAAAAGACAACGCAATGTTCACAGGCAATTGTTATTGCCTGTTGTTTCGACGTGGTCTACGCTCATCAGGGATGATTTTTTTTTGTTTATTCGCCCTTTTTATTGTAAGTTTTTATTTTATTATTTATGCTCAAGATCATGTATATCTCAACAAATAGAGATATACATTTAAAGAAGATGATGTTTTGCGAATGCATCCTCATGATTCCTGGTAAACCTTATAGCTATTTCAGACCTAGCCACAGATCTTCATCAGCGGTTCATCAGCGGTTGTTTGGTGTTTTGCTTGCGACATTTTTCGAACACTTGCATAGTGGAAAATTCTCAATTCAGATGAGTTTTTGTTTGCATTTAGTTTGATGGATTTTACAAAAGCTGCATTCCAAACAACCGCTGATGAAGATCTGTGGTTAGATCTGAAATAGCTATACGGTTTGCCAGGAATCATGAGGAAGCATTCTGCAAAATTTGGTTAAAAAAAAACATTTTCTCTATTAACAGAGACATAGAATGGTCTTGATGGATCTTTAAGAAAATATAGTTTTGTAAACTGATAAACTTTTTTAAGATTTTTTTTTTAGAATGTATTTTTTTTAAACAAATTATAAAGTTTTAGGTCTTTTTGCAAGAATATGTTTTATATTTTCCCGAAAAGGTCGTTTTTAAAGAAAAGGGTAGTTCTTTTATTAAAAGCTAATGTTTTTTTTTTAAAAAAAGGTACTACTTGTAAGAAGAAGTACTTTCTGTAAGGAAAAGTCTTAAGAGTATGAACTTTTTTTTTTTAACAAAAAAGTACTTTTTTCAAGAACAGGTACTTTTAAAGAAGCTCCTCTTTTTAGGAAAGGTTATTTTTTTTAAATGTTCTTATTTTCAGAAATATTACTTATCTCAAGAAAAGAAACGAAACGGTATTATTTTATTTTTAAGTAAACGTACTTTTAAGAAAAGGAAAAAAAAAATATTTATTTTTTTTAAGAAAATGTATTTTTAATTGAATTTGAATTTTATTGACCGATTTTTGTTAGTTTTTGGTTAATGTATGAGAAATTCATACTAGAAGCTTACAAGTCATGAACGTTTTTCTAATTGAAAAATGGTTAGTTTTTGTTGGAATTAATAGACAATTCAATTCAACACACACACACTGGCATGGCTAGTTTCGAACTCCGTGACAAGTCCATCATCAGATGCCTAACTACTGCACCTGTATTGATATAATCGGTTGATCAGCAATCGTATATATACAATTCTCAATTCTGCAATTCACATGTGCGAATTAGTATCGATCGAAGAACCCGAAGTGACAGCATACACTGAAAGGCCTATAATTCCAACAACAAGAACAGACAGAATTTTTCCACCATGTTCTTCTTTTCCTCATGCGTTCTCGCATTGTTACAGTGCTTTGAGGTGAGTTTTTAATCTATATCACAGAGTTGTATTTTTCCGTGGTATAAAATTTTTGAAGACCGTGCTAGAGTCAGTTACATTTATTTGAATTTGAATATTATTGACCGATTTATGTCAGTTTTTGGTTAATGTATGATAAATTCATACTACAAGCTTACAAGTCATGAACATTTTTCTAAATGAAAAATGGTTGGTTTTTGCTGGAAATAATTTAATTTGTCCTTTTTTAAAATTTGATTCAGTAAAAACGGGATAACCGACTAACCGACGGTAAATAACCGGTTTTCGGTTTAGCGAAAATTATGTTCTTTAAAAAATGGCTTACGGTTAAGTGCGCAAAAACCTCTTAACCGGTTTCTCAGTTTCGGTTTTGGACACGAACTCCATCCTGTTCAAATAAATCATTTTTGACTAGTAGTCACAATAACCGGTATTATGAACCGGTTTCAAGACACAGTTTAAAAACCGGGTGGGTTCTAATTATACGTACTGGGAACCCGTTTGTAAAACCAGCTGTTGGAACCTGATTTTAAAAGCGGTTTCTAAAACCGGTTACCAAAACCGGTTCTTAAAACACATTATCGTATCTACCCGCTAAACTCGATTGTTGTTATGCGGAGTACAGGAGTTTTGTTTCTCACTCACATTTTGACTTATTAATGATATAGCACTAATATTATGCTATGATATCTTGGCCCCTTTTCCCCGAGTTACCTGAATTTGAACCACAAGATCATCAAGAAATCGTTGAAAGAGTCTGAGATATAATACCTGATTGGATGAGTACATACTTTAATCAAATGACAATTGGAGCGAGAATAGTCTTCAAGTTCCTCTAAATGGATTTGTTTTATAAATGGCTGGAAACATTAATTTTCAGTATTTTCGGATTTTTAATCCGGATTTGAAATCCTTACAGTTAGAGAAAATTCTTAAAATTTTCACCATTTAATAAGTTGGTAGAGCTTAACAAAATTCAATATCGGGAACTAACTAAACGTTGAAAATTTTCTAGAGCGTAGGAAAAAGTGCTATAATTCAAAAATATATAAATTTTTATCTAGTTCATGGTGAACGTTTTTATCACCAAATTAACCAGAAAATCCGGTATGTGATGGAAATGTATTGCATGTGACGAAATTTGACATAATAATGATGTTTTTTGTGCAACTAATGGATATCAATTAAATTATTGCTTTTCTTCTGCCAGTTATTATTGTATAGATAAAAAATTTGATCGTCAATATAAGGAATTATGCCACTAAAATTTGTTTATATAAAGGGTCCGCCATCTAACTTTTTTTTTGACGTAGAATACGTCTTACTTTACGGTATGAGGAGTCATGTCAGGTTTTTATTGTTGTAATCTTTATTTCATTGAATTTGAGGAAACGGCTAGATGAATTTTTTTAAAATTTTTTTTGTAGGTAAATGAAGATGTTATCTTTCGTTTGATATACATTTCATATTGGTTGATATCTTCCTAATATTTAAATTTCTCAAATGAAAATTGTTTAAACACATACACTCAAACATATGTGTGGTGTTTGGTTGAGTGTTTTTGGTTGCTCAACATTGCTTAGGAACATGTATCTAGTAAAAAGTGAAACAAACAGCAAGCTAATGTTGCTTGGCAACATGTATCAAGTAAAAAGTGAAACAAACAGTAAGCTAACGTAATAAAGCTTTTTTGCGAAAGCTTCAATAAAGCTGTTGTAACATTAATTTTGAATTGTAAAGCGTAAAGCTTTCACACAACGCTCGAATGCTAATGCGAAGACTCGATAAGGTAAACCTTTTTTAATATTAGGGCGGCCCTCTCAACATTCGCAGAACTTATTTCAATAAAAATATTAATTAAAATACATAAATTAAATTAAGTTTAAAAAAATTTAACATAATAATATTTTTTTTTTAAACGGACTTGAATCAAATGCCGTTGGTAAATATAAAAATTACAGCAAACAGTTGTCCGAGGCCTTCGGCCACGGACTGTCCTGCAACCTGTGTCAGAGACACGGCCATTAAGTTTAACGTAGAATACGTCATCCGATAAGACAGAAAACATATATAACAATAAATGATAAATAATATAAGCAAATGAATTTATTGTTATATATGTTTTCTGTCTTATCGGATGGCGTATTCTACGTTAAACTTAATGGCCGTGTCTCTGACACAGCCTGCAGGGACAGTCCGTGACCGAAGGCCTCGGACAACTGTCTGCTGTAATTTTTTTCTACTAGTGCTTGTTTCGTGAATGGTAACACTTAGCTCATGTCTGATTTGACAGATAAGTAGTTTTATCGTTCCGCTGAACGAATATGGTTGTGTATACGCTTGAACAACGCTGGGAAATATGGGAAAAATGGGCCTGCGATCGACTTACAGAAGATGCCGATTTTGCCAAAAAAAAACCATTTTTTTCAGATGAAGCTCATTTTGATCTTGGCGGGTATGTAAGCAAGCAAACTTGTCGCATTTGAGGCATAGAAAACCCGCACGCATACATACATTGAAAAGCCGATACACCCAAAACGAGTCACTGTTTGGTGCGGATTTTGGTCCAGAGGCATAATTGGGCCATTTCTCTTCAAACAAAATGGGCAAGGAGTGACCGTTACAGTCAATGGCGATCGTTATCGGGCCATGTTGAACGAATTTTTGTTCACAAAAATTAAAGAGGAGGATATTGGCAACATTTGGTTTCAACAGGACGGCGCTACGTGCCACACAGCCGGAGGTACACTCGATGTTTTGCGCCCTGTTTTTGAAGATCGCATTATCAGCCGCAGAGCCGACGTCGTTTGGTCACCTCGGAGCTGCGATTTGACACCGTTGGACTATTATTTGTGGGGTGCCCTCAAAGATAAGTGTTACGCCGACAAGCCAGAGACAATTGACACTTTAAAGGACAATATTGGTGAAATACAGCTGCACACAATCGATAATGTGCTTAAAAATTGGACCGATCGTGTAGGCTACTGCATGGCCAGCCGAGGCAGCCATTTGAATTACATTATTTTCTATTTTTAACCGGAAGGATTGTACTTTCAAATAAAAAAAAATACAGCGGACAGTTGTCCGAGGCCCCTGCAGGCTGTGTCAGAGACACGGCCATTTAGTTTAACGTAGAATACGCCATCCGATAAGACAGAAAACATATATAACAATAAATGATAAATAACATAAGCAAATGAATTTATTTATTTGATAGTTACTTTTGATAATATACATAAGCTTAAAATTAAATAAAATAAATTTGAATAAAGCTTATTTATTTTTAATTTAACATAAAAATGTATGAATTAATTTTTTCATATATTTTTTATAATTATATATCCATGTTAAATTCAAATTCACATTTAACATTTGGTTTCATTTAAATACATAAGTAAATATACGAAATTTCAATATTTCATCAATCAAAACAACTGCCGAAGGTTTGTGTCCACACTGAAACAGCAGCATTGTTTGTGTTCACGCTACAAACTCAAACACTCAACCAAACACTACACATTTGTTTGAGTGAATGTGTTTAAACAATTTTCATTTGAGAAATTTAAATATTAGGAAGATATCAACCAATATGAAATGTATATCAAACGAAAGATAACATCTTCATTTACCTACAAAAAAATTTTTAAAAAAAGTTATCTCGCCGTTTCCTCATAATCAATGAAATAAAAATTACAGCAATAACAATCTGACATAACTCCCTATACCGTAAGTTAAGACGTATTCTACGCCAAAAGAAATTTGTGAAAATATTCAGTAGTTTTTTTTTAATAGCATTTTCAAAATAAAAAAAGTTATTTGGCGGACCCGTTAGTAAAATAGTATCCCATTTTGACACGACCGATTTTCATCACATGCCAGAATATATTCAATTTATTCTTTTTAGTATTTCTCATAATGTACGTTTATGTAAATATAAGTATGGTGCTACAAGAAAAGTCATATCCCTAATGAACGCCTGTCCCACGTTGGGCTGTCCGTAAGAGCCAACCAAATTTTACCTCTCAGTCATAGTGCAAAACTGAGAAGAAAAAAATAAAACGAAATTTCTCTCAACTATGTCACTGCGATATTTTTAATTAAAGCATACACACGTATCCGTGGTAACCTAGAATTTTCGCACACGTAGATTCCAAACAGCTACCAAGATGCGATATGAATTGTGCAGGGATTATACCATACGCTTAACTGGGCATTTACGGCTAGTCAATAGCGCAACGCCCAGGCGAGATATACAAACAATAAACGTGTAAGAAATATCTAGAACCTATAAAATTTTATAGCCAATAATATCGTTGTTGTGTGTGCGCGTGTGTTTGTGAATAATTGAGATAGTGCGTATTTACGCCATCACATGTAAATGGCAAACGCATGAAGTGTTTACGAAACATTCATAAACATAATGGCGCACTAGGTTATAATACTTTTGTACTAGATTGTTGGTTGATACTATGTATAGTTGTAGTGTTATTTGTATAAAAAGTATTAAACTCAAAAAATAAAGTTTGCTATTAATTGCAATCAAAGTTTGCCACATTTCAATATTTTGCCAAAAAAGGAATATAACGCATACTACTTGCAGAAGAGTCATAACATAGTAACGGGTCCGCCAAATAACTTTTTTTTTTGAAAATGCTATAAAAAAAAACTACTGAATATTTTCTCAAATTTCTTTTTTTATTTGAAAGTAGAATCCTTCGGGTTAATAATGGAAAATAATTTCATTCAAATGGCTGCCTCGGCTGACCATGCAGTAGCCCACACGATCGGTCCAATTTTTAAGCACATTATCGATTGTGTGCAGCTGTATTTCACCAATGGCTTCACGAATATTGTCCTTTAAAGCGTCAATTGTCTCTGGCTTGTCGGCGTAACACTTATCTTTAAGGGCACCCCACAAGTAATAGTCCAACGGTGTGAAATCGCAGCTCCGAGGTGGCCAAACGACATCAGCTCTTCGGCTGATAATGCGATGTTCAAAAACAGGGCGCAAAACATCGAGTGTAGCTTCGGCTGTGTGGCACGTAGCGCCGTCCAAATGTTTCCAATATCCTCCTCTTAAATTTTTGTGAACAAAAATTCGTTGAACATGGCCCGATAACGATCGCCATTGACTGTAACGGTCACTCCTTCTCATTTTCGAAGACACTGGCTCGTTTTAGGTGCATCGGCTTTTCAATGTATGCGTGCGGGTTTTCTATGCCCCAAATGCGACAATTTTGCTTGTTTACATACCCGCCAAGATCAAAATGAGCTTCATCTGAAAAGATGATTTTTTTTAGCAAAATCGGCATCTTCTGTAAGTCGATCTCAGGCCCACTTAGGCCCACTTTCCCAGCGTTGTTCAGGCGTATACACAACCATATTCGTTCAGCGGAAGGATAAAACTAATTATCTGTCAAATCAGACATGAGCTAAGTGTTACCATTCACGAAATAAGCACTAGTTGAAAAAAAAACGTTAGATGGCGGACCCTTTATTAATTTTTTTTGTCACGTTCAAAATTATATGAAAACTCTCTGGAAAATACATATTCGCTGAAAAATCTGGGTTTTCTTATTTGTATGTAAATATATCGTGAGTTCGGAGCTTTTGGCACATATAATATACTTCTGTCCAAACATACCATGTTTGCCATTTAATATTTCATGCTGGAGACACAATAATTAAATAAATAAATAGTTTCCCATTACATCCCATGAAGGAACTGCAGAGAGCTTCTGACAATAAGTGCGCTGTGCGCTTACTAGTTTAACAGTCACTGACTGGAACTTAGCAGTAAGTATTGTGTGATAATATATTCGTTTGTGATCCAAACATAGCTTTGTTTGTGATCCAAATACTGCTGTGTTTGTTGCACTGTTTATGCTCTGTCGAGTGCAAGAGAATAAATGAGTTACAAAGAGAGATTATTCCCAGCCTAAGTTAATGTTGTAAGTGCGTAACTGTATTTATTTTTGTGTGGGTAAATTGCTGATGAAGTGAGTATACGTGTTTCATCCCAAAGATCCAGATACTTATGTCGAAACATTCGTGTGTTTCCTTCCAAACGATCGAGTGATTAAACGAAATTAAGCGAAACGAACGACAAGTGATTTAATTTGATTCCATGATAGTGGAGTTTGTCTATATTCTTTTTCCAGGCACCGCATCCATGTATTTGGTAGTTTTCCTGGCTTATGATACTCCTGCGGGTTCCACTACACGGCCGCTTTAACAATATCTGATGTTGGGCGCCTAAGTATATGAACGATCAAATCCTATTTTCTTCTCCGTTTATCCAATACAGTGAAACTGTTGCATGTACGTTGCCAGAGTACGTCATAAAAAATTGTCTTGGGCCAGTAAATACGGAGTATTTATCTCAGACAACGATTGACAAACAGTTGGACATTCTTCAGTGTCAACTTCGTCAAGCGATTGACAAACGGTTTTACCTTTTCATTATCAGCTTCGTCAAGGTTGAAGTAGTGCAGCCGTAATCACGGAGTTTTTCACAGACACCGATTGACAAACGATTGGACCTTCTTCATTGTCAGCTTCGTGAAGCTTCAAGTGGTACAAACGTACAACAGAACATACTTCACACTGCAATTGAATATTCGTATTTTAGTCCGTTACAACATCCTCTTTTTGTGCCAGATTTTATGCAGGGTTAGGAATGCAAACCGGGCCGTATGTATGCGACCACCTATATCCAACATCCCTGGAAATCTTGCATCTAACATATAAGTAGTTAACTGAAAGCACGTCTCCAATTAACGAACCATCAATTGTTAGTTGCGCATTCCGTTCTGTTCGAATACGGATTAGCTTTGTCTTCTTTGTGCATATTTATTCTCAATAATATTTTGTATCTTATGTTAGGAGGAAGGAATTTGGGGTCATATCGTATAGATGTTCAGACAGACTCCACTGAATGCCGAGCGGTGCTTCTGCATTAGTTTTCTTCCTTACTTCGTCCATAAGTAAAGGACATAAGACAGGGGACAAGACACATCCTTGTCTAACCCTTGCATATGTGATGAATGCTTGGCAATTCCATTCCATTAATACAAATTTTAAAAGGTATCCCCATTTTGGTCAATGTGATCCACATTGACCTACCGAAGTCTACAAAATTAGATACAGAGGCGAGTATGGTTCAACTGATTGTTCTATGATTAAACGGAGTATGTTCACCTGGTCGGCACACGAATGACCAGGCCTGACACCCGCCTGCTCCTTCCGAACAGTTTGCTCCACCACCGGCATAATGCCTTGCCCATAGCAAGTTAGCAATGTAACACATCTTGAGTTCCTGCACAGCGTTAGATCAACTTTTTTCGGGATGGTGATAACCACGCCCTCCTTCCACTCCCTAGGGATATACTGGAGTTCACTGCACTTCTGTTGATCGGCGTAATGATATCTGCTAAGGCTGGTGCACCATATTACAACAGTTTGGCGGGAATATAATGAGGACAACATTATTGTAACCTTTCATGTTACATAGTACCTAATCGGTCTCTGGTTACGAAGGTAGTTGCGTTGAAACATATCTTCTCGGGTTGAGACGTTAGTATACTGCCGCTGAAGCACGATATTTATCATCCGGAAGACTAGTCTATGTTATAAAGAATTCACGCCATCGCTTCAGTTGCTGATCTGATGATGATATCTCCGGGCCATCAAAGGCTTTTAACGCAACTCCTGATGTTGTTGCGCTCATTTTTTTTTATTGAAGAGTACACAGTACGGAGGTTACCTGTAATTACAGCTTTTTTGCTTTCGTCCGTTGTATTGTTCAGATAATTGTCGAAATCTGAACGGACCACATAATCCGCTCTATGTGCTGATTACCGGTAGTCTAACTGTCCCTTCAACGTTAATGCCTTCGGTCGTATTCGCATATTATTCATGCCTTCACGATTCCGAATTTCAGAATCTTTTCAACATAAAATAAATAAATGGTTTCCCATTACATCCCATGAAGGGACTGGGGAGAACTTCCCACAATCACTGAGTTGAGCGCTTTCCAGGTTTCACTCACTGATTGGGACCTACGGTTTTACACCGATTCCGAAAGGTAATTTGAGAAGCTTTTTCATGGCTAGATACTCGATAGTGTTGCCGTCACTATGCGAGGTGACCGCCGACGAAAGAAATTTTTTTTGAAGGTGGTCAGAGCCAGGTTCGAACCCAGGATCTCATGTACAAGAGCCGCAAACACTACCCATTGCACCACCGACGGTGCAACATACTTCGCTTAATAACCAGGTACTAATTATAAGCTGTGGTTTAAATCCAAATGTCGTTATCGAGGGGGGATGTTTTCTCATTGACTTTGCTGACGTTCCTATCATGATTGACATTACATAAAAGCGAGGTTGAGCCGGGAAGATATATGAATAATTGGAGTGTGCTCCAAACATATGCCAGGTTCATGCAGAATGTGTTTAGGAGACTTAGTTACAGAGACCATTGCAGATAACAGATTGATGGTGCGATATGTTTGATCAAATAGATTCCCATACCTTAACTAAAAAAGAAGAACATACGTATTTTTTTCGTTAACAGCTATATTTAGTAAATTTTTTTTGAGTCTATTAAATCCGATCTAGCGCATTGTTTATACACACATATGCACAATTATTTGTATGCATTCACACATTTGTCGATAAACCCACTCAATTACCAGAAATACATATTTTCGGCCACACAATGTGAATTAAATAATTATGAACAAAAACACAAAAGGTGTATTGTTTTACCTCCGGAGATTATCTTTCATAAATATCTGATATTAAAGAAACCATTAACACAACTACGTACTTATTTTATACCTGTATTGTTATACAGTGTATCCTGTCAGGAATTGCAAAACAGAGAACGAAACCAACTTAAATATTCAGTTTATAAAAGCAATGTAACAAAAAATAAAAATAAATAGGAAATGAAAATACCTTAAACTATCATCCAATAAAAAAAATCCTCGTCCTTTCAAATTATTTAATTAGAACCAAGTGATCATACCGGTCGTTTCAACGGAGTCAAAGGTTGGTTCATTTGATATCATACAAATCAATAATTTTTTACTTTTATAATCTAGAGATTATTTCTAAATGTGGGCCTTAACTTCTTCTAACATGATCCATTGTGAGGTTTCAATTTTCGATGACGTTCTACAGTATTCCGAGTAGTCTTTGCCGCATGACGCCTGTAATGTTGATTTATAATCCCTCACTCGTAGCCGGCTGGTCTATATAGACTTTGAATTTTCCGTAGCTAAATGGATATTTAAGAAAAGATACTTTTTGTGAAATGAAAAATTTTTTTAAGAAATTTTTTATTTATTGAACGAATTTTTCTAAACCAAATTATATTCTTAGGTCCTTTTTGTAAGAATATGTACTATATTTTCCCGAAAATGTAATTTCTTTAATGAGAGGTACTTCTTTTATTAAAGGCTAATGTTTTTTAAGAAAAGGTACCATTTTTAATACGAAGTATTTTCTGTAAAAAAAAGCCTAAGAGTATGAATTTTTTTTTACAAAGAAGTACTTTTTTTAAGAACAGCTACTTTTTAAAGAAGCAGTGCTCTTTTTAGGAAAAGGTTATTTTTGTAGGAAAATTTACTTATTTTCAGAAATGCTACTTATCTCAAGAAAAGGTATTATTTTATTTTTAAGAAAAGGTACTTTCAAGAAAAGGAATTTTTGTAAGAAAAGGTTTACGAGAATGTATTTTTTTTTTGAAGAAATTTTTTTTTAAGAACTGGGAAATGGGAATTTATTTTGTTTTACATAAAATGTACTGTTTAAAGAAAATTTCGCTTTTTAAGAAAACGCAATTTCTTTTAAGATAATGTACTTTTTAAGAAAAGGCATTTATTTAAAACAATTAATTTTTTTAAGAAAAGGTAGTTTTTTTAAGAAAATTTACTTTTTGTACGAAAATGTACTTTTTGTAAGAAAATTTACTTTCTTTAAGCAAAAGTACTTTTTTGAAGTAAGGTATTTGTTTAAAAAAGGAACTCTGTTGAAGAATATGAATAGGTATTGTTTTTGAGAAAATTTACTTTTTTTAAGAAAACGCGCTTACTTAAGAAAAGGTTATTTTTTAAACTTCTTTCACTGTGACTTTTGTAAATTTACCTTTTATTCGGTTCAAAACTACAATATGTAATATACACGCTCCATCTTGAAAATTTCCCAGTAAACAAGAAATTTCTCCCCAAATGTTAGTCTAGACACAAACCAAACCAAAAGTACGAGTGTAAGAGTAAGTGTGCTGCCACATATAATTCTATGCTCAGGGTTGTATTTCGTGGATTTGTCAGTCTAGCGCTTTGGCTTTTCTAAATTTACTTTTGATGGGGTGCAAAACTACCATATGTAATAAACAGGCTCCACCTAGAAAACTTCCCATTAAACCAAACCAAATCAAAAGTACCCTATATAGTAGACAATAGTGGGTTGTAATAAAGTAGTTAAAAAAAAATCAATGAGTGTTCGAACTCACGGATGATGTGTTAACACCTTTTTGCTACACGGTAACTGTTCGATTTCTATGAACACGTTAGTAAATGTTACATTGGAAAATAAAAAATAATAGTTTTTTTGTATACACCGGGCAATGCTGAACATCAAATGACTCGCTTTGTTTGGCCATAGAAACAACAACGAAACAACCAAACACACAACATCACACATACTTTGTCCGCAGTAGCTGACGTATACGTGTGTCACATAACCACATGTCTGCCATATCAACAGCAACGAAACAGGCAAACGCACAATATGACACATACTTTGTACGAAGTAGCTGACGTATTAGTGTGTCACCATAACGTCGACTACGCAAGCCCATGGGCTTGCAAATGAAATTTTGCGTGGCTATGCAAGCTTGCAAATGAAATTTTCATATCTCTTCGATTAATGGGCTTGCAAATGAAATTTTGCGTGGCTATGCTTCTCCGTTCAACAACAGTTACAGACACATGTACATACATATATTTGTATGTTAATACATACTCTATAGACACAATTTCGTTTGCCTCACCCCTGCCACGCCACTCTTTCATTACTCTCTTGGTCGCTCATTTTTGTTTAACACGTCATTATTCTCTTTCGCAGTCGCAAAAAATCTGGTTTTAGCAGCAGCATAAAATCTGGTTTTAGCAGCAGCATAAAATCTGACTTTGATAGATTTAGTCCCTATACGCCGCTATAGGTGTTAACACGTCAACAAGTTGTTTAAAATTTTCTCTTTTAGCCCCCATCTCACCAACTTGTGATAAGGAACTTCGTTCCAAAAGTGTATTTCCCACAATACCCAAACTTTGTCGATCGTTATTTATTTATTTTTCAAATAAATTTTTTTACATATATTTAAATGTGAGGATGGTCTCCTTGTTATACCTGATGGTACAATTTTCAAAAATTTTCATTTCAATTTGCTGGTAATATATGACAAAAACTGCCTGACTGACAAATTCCCCAAATAATTATATGTCCTAAATTATTATCGTTTACTATAGTATAAAATTCAACTGGATTTAATAAAATATACATACTGTTTTTAATAATAAATATGAACACATACGGTGCCTGAGCTGCTTATACCCACATTATTACAAAATGTCTCCCTCTCCTGGTTGTTTGTGTAATTATGTCAAGGATTTACTTCATATTTCACTGAATTAAAAATATTTTTATTTTATTTTTAATAACTGAATTTTAGCGCAAAAAACTAATGTTTGCTAGGGTGTTACTTTGAAAGTGTGATTCAGCACGGCTGCACGAGGGACAGTCAGTTTTCATTTGTGACATCATGTGAAAGAAGTTTAACCATATGTTAAAGTTTTGTTTCCAAAACTTTTTTGAATGAAGTGCTGAGTTTTGTGAAAATGGAAAGCTGTGCATAATAGGGAACTACACATAGTATATATGAATTAAAGAAAGATGTGTTTCAACAATTTCACTAATATCGCCGCATAATTTTTCCGAGATAGTAAAACCGGTTTCTTTGAGGATTTCTAGATTTGTAACTGCTTAAGATTAATACCGACACCCTAGTGTTTTCAGTATATGTTCCATCGTATTTGATATACTGTGCATCTCTTGTAGGTTTATATATATATATGTACAAAATTTTATATTTGCATGTACATTACGTCTATGAAAAAACTTCTACATTTATGAGCAATTAATTTATTAATGGCTAAATTAAATACAAAATGTCATACGACGACGGGTTCTGTGTATGTATATTTGTTTTACATTTACATACAATTTCTGGTTTTGTTTTTTTTTACCGCTTTCCAGTTTATTTCCCTTGTAAATACACAAACTGTTAGCAGTACGACGTAAAGAGTAGATACAAAAACAAGGAACAGCTTCAATTAAAATAATTGATTTAAATGCTATTTTAAATTTACATATTAATATGACTAATTGCTTACCGTGATGCCTTTTAATTGAGTTAAACAAATAGAAATGGAATCGATTTTTTCAGAGAAATTAATTTTTTTTTTAAAGTTGATGCGTTTCAAATTTGGTGAGTTATATTAGTCTTAATATAACATAATATTCAGTTGTTTTTAGACCCTCGTTATGCTTAAAGTTGTAAGTTCCTTTAAGGCTGTAAGGGATCATGATTGAAATTACAACTTTAACATAATATTCATTACAGCATTATGACACAATTGATGGTACCTTTTGGAAAATACTTTTATTTTGAAATACAAGTTATTCCAAAACATTTAAATTTTGTGACTAAAAGTCTCGTACGAGTTAGCGAAGAGTTGGGTTGAGAAGGAGGTAGAGATGCCAGATTTGAAATCAGCATAAAAAGTATATAGAGGAAAAAAATGGCAGTACAATTAAGAAAATAAAAGCACACGTGCTGTTATTAAAAAATTAAAAGTTCAGGACAGAAAAATAACATTTTAAGTTAAGAAATAATAGAAAATCAGTACATAACAGTAACAATTTATAAATTAAGGGAAAAAACGAACAAACTAAGAAACTAAAATTTTTTTATAATACAAACTAGTCAGGTGTTTCACATTTTATTTTTAAGAAGTAAACGGAGTGGGGTAATTCCAAAAAAAATATCGAGACACAAAAATCACTATTTTCCAACCCGATCACTTCTGATTGGTATAAAAATCTCCTCGTCCATACGAATTCCACGACACCAGAATTGAGTCAAAATTCAAAGTAGTTTTGGTTTTTTGGTTCGTTGAAGTAGGTGTTGTATGGCACGTTCTGAAAAAAGAACCTGACTTAAAAATGGTATATTTCAAAATGTTGGATATCATTTTATAGCTTGATACATTGATACAAGTTGATACATTTAGATACGCTTATTAACCGTAGATCTAAGAGATTAATACTGCTTGTATATAAATCGATAGCTGGTCAAACTGATTGTCCATCTCTTCTTAGTATAATTGGCTTCAATGTTCCTTTTAGACGTCTTAGATTTAAAGAATTTTTTAATGTATCAGTTCATAGAACAAATTATGCTATGTTTGAACCCATCACAAGAGCTTTAAAGGAATTTAATTTAATCAATATGAAATATGATTTGGATTTTGCAATGCCTATTGCTAAATTTAGTAATATGTTAGATTTAATTTACAACTAGATATAAGAATTATTTGATAAGATATTTTCTGGTCTGTAAAGAATTGTATTCTAAAGACTGAATAAAGCAATAAATAAATAAATAACCGCTTTAATAATAGTTAATACAACAGTCATGTGGTTGTGGTTCAATGTTATTGAAACCTCCAAAGTATTTTAAAAATGGGTATTGAATCCGATTTCCATTTTGCGATTTCAAAACTAAACGTAAATAAAAAACATGTAAAATATTTTTTTTCATGATATTTATTTTTTATTACAAAGTTTGAACGTTGATATTATGTGTGAAACACTACATCATTTAAATGACCAACACGCGAAGTGTTGCAAGTATTGATTCTTTTGAGGTAATTTTCGACCGCTTTATTGGGCGGTATCTCAGCCATAACTTGACGAATGTTGGTTCTTAAGTGCTCAAGAGTTAAAGGTTTACCTGCATAAAGACGGTCTTCGCGTAGCCCCGCAAAAAAGTCAAATGGTGTCAAATCGCATGATCTTGGTGGCCAGTTGATATCGCCACGACGAGAAATTACGCGGCCATGAAATGTCTCTTGCAATACAGCCATATTCGTTCGAGTTGTGTGGGTTGTGACACCGTCTTGTTGAAACCACATATTCTCCAAATCGTATTCTTCAATAGAAGGTAAAAAAGTCGGTTATCATATGACCATGACGCTCCGAATTGACGTTGACAGTCGTTCCATCGTCGTTTTCGAAGAAGTAAGGTCTAATCACACCTTTGGACCAAAGAGCGCACCAAACAGTGACTTTTTCTGGATGTAATGGCCTCGCTTCAATGACTGGAGAATTCTCACAACCCCAAATAGGAAAATTTTGTTTATTAACATACCCACCGAGTGAGAAATGTGCTTCATCGCTGACGAACATTTTGTTCGAAAAATCGCCGTCCACCGCCTGTTGTTCAAGCACCCATTCCACGTATCTACGACGTTGTGAGTGGCCAGCTGGCTTTAGTTTTTGTATGAGCTGGACTTTATATGGATGTAGGTGTAGATCCAAAGACAAAATATGCCATAATGTGCCGTTGGACAGTCCTAATTCCTGAGAACGACGAGGAATCGACACATTCGGGTCTTCGGCAACACTTTCACTTACAGCAGCGATATTTTCAGCGGAACGAGCGAAACGATGATGCACAGGCCTTACGATATCTGTAAACGCTCCAGACTCTTCAGATTTCTTCACAATTTTGCCAATTGCTTGCGTAGTTGGACGATTATGTAAACCATAATCTCCTCTAAAAACACGGTATGTGACTGTGCCAGAATCACCATTTATGTAGTAAGTTTTAATAATTTTTATGCGTTGTGTGATAGTTAAGCGATCCATTTTCGTCAATGTCAGACATTCAACTGAAAAGAAAAAAAATTGGTTTAACAACTTAGTTTGACAGATGTCGAATTCCAGCCCTATACTTTTGAAACCACGAATTGGATAACCTTTATAAAGGTATTTACTATTTTTGAAACCGGTTGGAGTACGTTCGATTCGCTCCTCGCTCATAGTTTGATTTAGTTATTAGTGATTTAGTAGCCATATGTTGTCATCTTGAGACCTTTCCCTCGAAGTACCCAACATGACCTGCAATCTCACAATGAATCGTCGAGCCTTACACGGAATCGTCTAATTTTCACCTAAAATGCCATTTTAGATGGAGTTGTCTTTGTTTTCCATTTCATTTGCATTCAGTCCATTTTTAGCAAAAGATAGTGAAAAACTTGATATATAAATTATTGCGAAACCAGACTTTTTTCTCAAATGTAGAACTTTTGTTGTTGTTGGAACTTTTTAAAACTATGAATATTTTGTAACCTGATTGAGATAATCAATTCCATGAAAAGGATTAGGAGTCGAATAAACACTAACAATTTTCTTTAACTGTGGAAAAAGTGCAAAAATTTCAATTCTTTCATGGGGAAGGTTTTCGCCACCAAAATGACAAAGATGTATTTGAAATTACTTTTAAAAAAATTTGAAAATCTCATATCCGTACTATACGCTTTCAGTGGAATTGTCAAAGAATTGTGCATAGGTTGTTCGTACAGCATGCAAATTGTTGCAGTATTCTTCAATCTGTTGCTCTGAAATGTTTCAAACTGGTTGCAGAAAGGGGTGTCTCAATAAGAATACACGTTTTTATTTAAAAAAAAATCACGTATTTTTTTTTACAGTTATGACTTTATTTATTGGTTTGCCAAGAAGACACGTGCGGATATTTAAGGAATAAAATATCCGATAAATGACCCCACTGCCCTGATGACAGGCCATTTCACTTTACATGAAATTTTCCATGACTTTTTTTTAAGAGATGTGACTCTATCTCACCGATGTCGTGTTGGATCATGTATTGGAGCTCAGGAGTTGTTTCTGGCATATACGCATAAACCCGAGATTTCACAAAACTAAAAGGAGAGAAATGATCTTGGTGAAAAGTTGAATTCAGAATTTCTTGAGATAATGATCTTGGTGAAAAGTTAACATCAGAATTTTTTGAGATAATTTGTTCTGGAAATCATTGCTGCAATAAATCGATTGTTTCATGCGCGGTATGGCAGGTGGCGCCGTCTTAATGAAACCATATCTCGTCCAGATCCGTGAAGTAAACTGGAGACCACAAGAACTCCGATACCATGTTCCTGTAACGAATGCCGTTCAGAGTCACTGCAATTTTGGCCTCTTCTGCAAAAGAGGAAGGCCCAATCACGCCGCCGGCCCAAAATCGGCACCACCCAGTTGCTCGTTGTGGGTACACTTGTTTCTTAAGGATTGCATGATGATTTTCTGAGCCCCAAATTCGACAATTTTGTGTATTCACGGTGCCATTTAGATGGAAATGCACTTCATCGGAGAAGTAGCCTTCTTTTGAAAAATTGCCATTGAATTCACTTTGCTCTATTACCCACTGAACAAATTGCCTGCCCTTTCCATGGTCTGCTGGTTTGAGCTCCTCAGTTAGCTGCATTTTGTGCGCATGAAGATATACATCTTTTGTCTAAATAAGCTGCTTAGTTCTTCGTGAAATTTGAAGTTGTTGAGAACGATACCGAATTGATATATTCGAGTTTTCGGCGACTGTATGTTGGTGCATTGGATTCTTAAAAAGGTTTATGTTTATGGCAGCCGACCAACCTTCAGCCACCCGGATGAGCATGGTAGATTTGCGAATATTAAATAGCAGATTGAACTTGACCAAAAATTGTATCTAATATCCCAAGTTAAAGAGGACCTGTTGTATATTTGAGACTGTATCGTTATTTGTACGCCCAACAATTGTATGCGCCGTGCAGAAATGGGTGTGGCATAGTGGTAAATATTTATTACAGAGTAATAAATAGTAGGTAGTTCGAAATTTCGTTAAGGTAGGTTTAGGTTTACCGGAAGTTTCGTGTCGACCATCTAGAAACGCAACCAACTATTTTATGCAAGGTAAAAACTGGGAGTTAAGAAAGAGTAAATTTTTAGCTACGAAGTAGCTTCTGACAAAACATCGCTCGGCTACATACGTTTTTATTAACGGTTGTGGTTTTTGTCTTGTCCTTGTAATGTTTAAATTTCAATTGATGTGTTTAAAATTTCAAGTAGAATTTTGCAACGAGACATTGTAGTTTAAGCATCTACTTTTTTTTTTTATTAGGTTGATGTATTTTAAATTGGACATAGAATTGCTGAATTTTAAAAATTTTTAATTTTTGTTACTTCACCTGGAAACGGTGTATAGTGAATAGGAAATCCCATAAATTTGAAGTTATGATTATGTGCGTTGGATACTGTGTGAATATGAATTAATGTAAATAAGCCAAAATTTTGGTTTTTAACTTTTATCCCTCATCTTTCTGTCCCATCTGTTCCCTTCATCACTGTACAAGTAAAAGTCATTGCACTCTGAGGGTAAATAAAGAAGCATTTAACAAAAGTTACCCATTTGTATGTTCTTGGAGTACAACACTTTAAGCACGGATGAACTGAACTAACCTGATGCAACTCCCATTTGGGGGCAGAGTAAACAAAAACTAAATCTGCATGCAACAGTAACAATAAATAAACAAATGAAATGCCAACAATGTGTTACATTTATGTTGTGTTGCTCTAAATGAATGCAGTATGAGGAGCTTAAAATTCAAACAAAAGCAAGAATAGTTTGGTGGCAAGGAGCGGTGACGCAAGTTGCATGTTTGGAAAATCGCAGGTGGAAGAAATTATGTAAAAACAAAATTTTATTTAAGGTGAAGTTTCGGTGCCTGAATACAAAAACGTTAATATGTTGCAAGAGAACTTCAGCTCTAATCCATAACAATAAACTAAAATCTGTTTTAGGGTAAATATTTTTGTTGCAAACAACAACTTTTAGGCTAACACTACTTTCGTATAATTTGATAATTAGGTTAACTAAACGAGAGAGAAAAATATATAGTGCTTTAGTTCCTCAATACTATTTAAAATTCCAGCAAATATTATTTTGTACATTTTTAAATCAAAACAGAAACTGTCATGTAATTTTACGTTTGAGGTAGGGGCATCTAATTGCCAATATAATTTTGTAGCTTCTTTATGTTTCGATATAAATTTTGTCATTCTTGGCCTCTTGAAGGCTAATGGTTTTGTTTATTTGTAATTTATTTATTTTTATTGAACACAATGTCCTTACACCAAAGTCCTTCAAAGTGGCGTCGCATATATATTACATAGAAGCGATACCATCAAATGAACAATACTGACCAGTACCTCAATCTAAAAGCAAAACAACAAATCTATAAAAAAAATAGAAAGCCATACATTTGCGCCAAATTTAATAAAATTATTTGAGCTCAAATACAACGCCAACGTTTACTTACTGATTCAAATACAAATGTTTATGTATTAGTATAAGTAAAAAAATATATAAAAAAAATATCTTGCTCGTTTTGTGATTTCATTTGCATAAATTTAATCCCCTCATGTAGAAGAGGAAAAATCACAACGGAGGGGTGACCATTGGAAAAAGTGTATTTCATTACAAGCAAATGTGAAAACAAATTTCCATTTATATTTTATTTTGCAATATTTTTGCTAACAAATCCGTATAATACTTTTGAAATGGTTTCTTTCATACCCAAACAAAAAGCTACAAAAGAACAAAATAAGTTATCATTTGTTTTCATCGAATTTCGTATCAAATTGTATTTGAATAATGGGAACGCCCATTGTCCTCCCAGACAACATGAATTCCATAACAAATTTCAACAAAATCCAAGGCGTCTTTTATGATGGCAGCAGGGAAGACATTGTAATATGTAACTATTTTAATGTCCTTTTTTGCGACACAATTTTCTGTGCCTAGAACCGTTTGTGTCTAGCCTTTCTGTTACGTATTTTTTTTAAGAATTAATCATGTTTATGTTACGTTAACGTTGATTTACAAACCAGGAAGATTTTCTTTTTTTCCTAGCCACGGTGTCGTATGGGGAATGTCACACAAATGTTACTCATACTTCATACGCACCGTAGGTCTGAAATAGTCGTACAGGATACCGAGCAATTAGAATTCCACTCAATTTTACGATTGTATATTGCACTACATCGCGAAAAAAATTATTTCATAAATATCTGCCTCGCCAATGATTTTTAAATAATTTGATCCTATTTTTCGAAATTGATTTAACCTTTCGGCCTTATATGTTGACTGTGAGATCCGATCAATAAATGTAAGCTACCATTAAAAAGGTTTTTAATTGGCACACAGGGTTTCTGATACTACTTTGGCATGGAAACTCTGAAAACCATTTTTATTTCTCGTCGTGAACTACATAATTTCATGAAAAATACAGAAGCTCAATCCCTGAAAGATAAATTTAAGCTTCTGAGATGGGAAGTAATCAAACGTGTCAACCCTGCACATATGGTTGGTTTTATCAAAAGATTTAGTTATTTCTGCTCAGAATATAAGCTTCGATGGGAAAAATGTCACAGGAAAGAACAATTTTTTTTAAACAATAATAAGAATTGGCTTGATGCTTCTATCTCGTTTGTTCCACCACCAACACCATTAATAAAACGAGGACGCAAAGATCACTCATTTGAGGAGTGGAAAGAAAACACAAAAGCTAAGAAATGTAAGGAGTTAAGAGAGAATATGCCTTTGCCCGTTTTGGCTTATGCCACACAAATGAGCTTGAGAGCTTCTGGAAAAACTGATGCGTCAAAAATAGTTAAGGAATTAATATCATCTCCAACAAGAGCGACAAAATATAGAAAAAGTTTCAAACAAGTATCAACACAACAATTAAGTGCTGAGGAAGCTCTTTCGGTTTTAGTTGAAGCGAAGCTATTTCGACACCAATATAATGTCATTAGAAAGGCCGTGCCTGATAAATTTCCATCATATAAAAAAGTCCAAGAAGCTAAGAAAAAATGTTATCCAGAACAAGAACATATAAACTTTTCTGAAACATCAGCGCAAGTCAGTCTACAAGGACTCTTAGATCATACCACTGAGCGTCTAGCTTTGGTACAGAATTTTGTGCTGGATTCGTTTAACGCCGAGGAACTACCACAAATGGCTTTGTACTCTAAGTGGGGCTTCGATGGAAGTTCCGGTCATAGCTCTTATAAACAAGCATTTCACGGCTCAGACGCTAGTGATTCTGCTGTATTTATTACATCTTTAGTGCCATTAAAAATTGTCTGTATGAATAAAATCATTTGGCAAAATCCTCGACCTTCTTCTACTAGATTTTGCAGACCTTTAAAAATTGAATTTTTGAAAGAACCAGTAAGTACCTCAAAACTTGAAAAAGAAAGAGTAGAGGATGAAATAAAAGCTCTCAAGGCATCCGTTGTATTAGTCGGTGATAAATCAATGAAAATAAATCACAAACTAATGTTAGTGATGATTGATGGCAAAGTGTGTAATGCTATTACCGAAACAACATCCACACAAAAATGTTACGTTTGTGGTGCTACGCGCAAAGATTTTAACTGTATTGATGAAATGATTACCAGAAGTGTAAACAAGGATACGAATCAGTTCGGATTATCTATTCTCCATGGCTGGATTAGGTTTTTTGAGTGTCTTCTCCATGTGGCATATAAATTACCACTTAAAAAGTGTCAAGCTAGATCAGATAATGACAAACAAGTTGTTAAAGACACAAAAACGAGAATTCAAAAAGATTTCAGAGACAGAACTGGATTGATCATTGACCAACCAAAACCAGGCTTTGAACACAAATGATGCAATACCGCGAGAAGATTTTTAAGAATGCAGAAGTTTCCTCAGAAATAACAAAACTTGATCTAGCGTTAATTACCAGACTGCACATAATACTTATTGTCGTGTCATGTGGCCACGAGGTAAATAGTGAAAAGTTTAGAGACTTTGCTCACAATACTGCCAGGCATTTTGTTGAAAAATATCCATGGTATTAAATGTCAACTACCCTTCATAAATTTTTTATTCATGGACCGCAAATAATATGTAATGCCCTTTTGCCGATTGGTGAGCTTTCAGAGGAAGCACAAGAGGCTGGAAACAAAGATTTTAAAAACTATAGGGAATACTTTGCTCGTAAATCCAGCCGGGAAAAAACTAACGAAGACATATTTAATAGATTTCTGCTTACTGCAGATCCATTCACCACCAGCAGATCCATAAAACCAATAGATAAAAAAATTCACACAAAATACCACAGTTGGCATTGGAATTATTAATTCTACCCGAAGAAGGCGACAATGATGATGATGAAGAAGAAGAAGAAGAAGAAGAAGATGATGATGATGATGATGATGATGGTGGTGATGATGATGATGATGTTGACTTTTATCACAATAATACCTAAAATAGGTTCAAATGCAAATATGTACATATTATTTTTCTCTTATTTTTTAAATACAAAAAATATTTTCTATCAATTTTTTTTCAAAAACCATTTTTTTTTACTAAATAATGTATACTTATTCCAAACAAATATAAATATCAATAATAATGGGCTTCCCTGAACTAATCCCCACTTTACCTATATCTGAACCCACTGTGCGTTGTTCAAGCGTAAAGTGTTGGTCCGCGGATTTAAGATACTGACTGATAGTCAATATTTCGACCAAAAAAAAAACCTATTAGTGTCAAAATAACATATGAAATCAACAGAATCAACTTGATATATCACACCGTTTTAGGCTTATTTAAATATCTTTTTCTATGAATCATATCTGGTCACCCTAATATCTTAAATTTATTGATCGGGGTTTCCCATCACAAGGCAAGGGCGAATAAGTAAAGTAACTTCAAAAAAGAGCTGTTCGACCCAGTAAAAGTCACGGGTATTGCAGGTATTTCTGATTATTATTACATTTTAGTCGAATATTAAACCGAAAAATATTGTGAAGGTTTTGGGCCACTATTTTTTTAATTTTTGTCGACTGTCGATTTTGTCTCTACACACTTTATAGTTCAACTTGGCTGAAACTAACAGTTCTGTGGTTTTTAACCCTTTGCAACCGATGTCGTAGTCAAAACTCCGTGCGCCTTCGTAAAATACGAATTGACGATCCTTTCAAGTAAACCTTCAAACGTAAGAACATTGTTGGAACGAAGTTCCTTATCGCACGTTGCGGGATGGGGACTAAATGGAAAATTGTTAAACAACTTTTTTTTAACTACTTTATTACAACCCATTATGGTTTAAAAGGAAGTTTTCTAGGTGGCGCTTGTTTATTACATATTGTAGTTTTGAACCCAATAACAAAAAAATGTAGAAAAGCCAAAGCGCAAGATTGGCAAATCCATAAGTTACAACCCTGCATTACATTTGGCAGCACACTTATTCTTACACTCATACTTTTGGTCTGTGTCTAGACTAACATAAACATTTTGTTTAATGGGAAAATTTCTAGGTGGAGCCTGTTTATTGCATATGGTAGTTTGAACTGAATAAGAAGTAAATTTAGAAAAGCCAAAGTGAAAGAAATTTAACAAATAACATTTTCTTAAATAAGTGCGTAAGCAAAGTAAATGTTCTCAAAAAATCTATTCATATTCTTAACCCTAGAATGGTACTTTTTAATTAATTAATTCACAAAAAATTTATTCACTTTGATCGTAAATCAGCAGGTTGACCATATTGAATGTTAATATGTTAGCAGGGCCTCGCCAACTCTGTTATTAGTCGGCTGCCCCAAGCATAGAATTGTGTGGTTTGAGTTATCGTCCTTGGGGACAATTTAAGAAAAGTATGTGAGTAACATTTACTTATCGGTACCTTTTACGTACTAATATTGGGTGAGTAAAATGTACTCATGAGTACCTTACTACGTCACTAAAAATATATTTTTGTGCTGAAGTATGACAATTATATTACTCACAGGAGTTTTTTTTATTAGGTCAATGTAAAGAAAAGTATATAGCATAAGAATGGCATCTTGATTCTGATGAAGAATATAATTTGAGGTGGGAACCTTGTTTTTTTGAAGAGGATACTTGCGACAGTGTTGTAGGTCCGGAATATCTAGCAGAACCGGAAGAATTAAATGATTTCAAAAAAAAATATGATACATAACATCATAAATGTAGAAGAAGCGGAATTGGAAGCAGCAAACGTAAAAACAGAAACTTAATCAAAATCCAAAGAAGGGGAGAAAGAACTGCTCTATTTATTAAAAATCGTGAAACTGAACACGTAATTTCATCAATTATTACACCTAGGACAAACACTCTGATCGGAAAAGGAGGAAATTTTGTTTGTAGTACGGAATCTGTTGCTTTTTATGTACTCGTTATCGTCGCAATTTATAAAATAAATCCGTTTATAACAAGGAAATTCTGAATTGAGTAAAATTTACTCATCGGTACATATAAGGACCCATAAATTAACCGTACCCTTCTAAGGTTAAACAAAGCACTTTTAGTTAACAAAATACCTTATCTTAAAGAAGTACCTTTGCTTACAAAAGTAAATTTTCTTACAAAAAGTACCTTTTCTTACAAAAAGTGATTTTTTTAAAAAGTACCTTTTCTTAAAAAAGTACAGTATCTTACACCAAAGTGCCTTTTCTTAAAAAACTACCCTTTCTTTAAAGATTACCTTTTTTGCAAAATAAAATAACTTTTCTTGAGATAATTACCTACTCCTACAATTGTACCTGATCGTTCGTCAAAAAAGCTTTTCTTCAAAAAAAAATACAGTCTCTTACAAAAAATACATTTTCTTACAAAAATTCCTTTTCCTAAAAGTACCTTTTCTTAAAAATAAAATAATACCTTTTCTTTTGTTCAGATAAGTAGAATTTCTGAAAATAAGTAAATTTTCTTAAATATTTGCATTTTCGTGTAAAGAGTACCACTTCCTTAAAAAGTACCTGTCCGCAAAAAAAGTATTTCTTTGTAAAAAAAAATTCATAGTCTTATGGCATTTCGCTTTTTTGAGAAATGGGAATTTTTTTAGATTTCGAAATTTTTTCAGGAATAGGTACATTTTAGAGAGTAGCTACTTATCTTAAGAACAGTTAGTTTGTTTCACAAAACAGTTGTTTTTTTTATTTCTTTTTAAGCAAAGGTACTTCTTACCGATAAGGTATTTTTTTTGAGAAAAGGAACTCGAATAAGTATTTTTTTTTTGAGAAAGTTTACTTTTTTTATGAAACGATAGTTATTTAAAAAATTGTTATTTTTTAACTTCTTTCACGTTGGCTTTAGTAACTGTACTTTTTATTGGGTTCAAAACTACAGTAAATACTAAATAATGTTTACAGGCTCCACCTGCAAAAATTCCCATTAAACAAGAAATTACCCAACATATGTTAGTTTAGACACAAACCAAAGCAAAAGTACCCAATACAGTTGGTAATACTGGGTTGTATTTTCATTGCTTTCGATTCGGTTTATATTTAGATACGATGTAATTTGGGTTAAGCTATGAAATCAGTATTCTCGGGTACTTGGTTACTTCTCTAGGTAGCCACAGACCTTACAACATGAGGATAACATGTTTCTCCAACAGGCTTGATCTTCAGCTTTTCTCCACCACTAGGTAGCACCAAGCTGCCGTAACAATCTTCCACCTGGCCTTTCTAGCGAAGTCTTTTTCTGCGTAATTTTGGTTCATTTAGCACTGGTTCATTCTGAGCCATTCTACTGACATGGCCTAGCTAGCGAAAACGATCGATTTTGATGTGCATAACTACGTCGATGTTGGGATTCAGATTATACAGTTCGTGGTTCATTAGTGGTCGCTACTCGCCGTCTTCTATTATAGGAGCATATATTTTTCGGAACATTTTTTGGTTGGAGCATATTTTCTTTGGGGGATTTTTCTCTGATGTTTCAACACCATGCGATATGGCCCATTTTTGTGCGCCATAAAGCAAAACAGGTTGAATGAGTGTCTGCTAGAGTTGGATCTTTGATTCTCGAGAGAAGGTCCTATTTCTGCAGTGTTTTATTCGCCTGAAATAACTTCTATTTGCAAGCACAATTATCCGTTTCAGTTCAAGCCTGATGTTATCCCATCTGTTTGCGGCAGATCCAAGGTAAATTATTCGTCCAGTACCTGGAAATTTTAACGGTTATCAAAACTTACCCTTTCCTCCTAACTAGTGGATGTTCTACTTGTCGAAACCACTATTTGTTTCTTGTCCTCGTTTTTTGATTTGCTTGATTATGTTGATTCCTTGCCAGTTCTTCAAACTACTGAAGTAATTTCTCGCAGTTTTTGCAGATTAATAGAGAGCTGATCGCGTATGACAGTGTCGTCCTGCCTGAGGTATTGGGTCGTATTAAATGTAGAATTTCGGTTAGTGAAATTAAATGATTCAATTAGTCGCAGGTGGTATTTGATTTCACATTTGATATGCTACATTATATTTTATGTAGTTTCCACTTTGTATTTCACAATTATCAGGGACGATGGTTATTTATTCGGCCGTTTTGTTAGTACTTTTTTATTGTATTATTCAGGCTCAAAACCATTATATATCTCTATAAATACAGATATAGTTTTTTAAAAAGAAGATTTTTTGCAAATGCATCCTCATGTGTGCTGAAAAGCCGTATAGATATTTCAGATCTAGCCACAGATCTTCATCAGCGGTTGTTTAGGAAAAAATTTAACAATTATCTATAACCCTATTGCGACTAAAGAACGGTGGATTTTAAAATATTTATTTTGTTTTTTAGCAGACCTCGGAGATAGTTTAGGTATTCTCCTAATGTGATTACCAAGACCAAGATTATTCCTTAGACAGATGTTCCCACAACGATAAGAAAATGTATGTTCTTGAATACTCCTACAACATTTATACGTCTGTATTTATCATCATTCTTTTATTTGCATAATAAATTTTTTAGCAGCATTTGCAGGCATAACGGCTACAATAATTCCAATTTTTCTTCCCATTACATTTATAATGAAATCATCCCTGGTAATAAAACGAAGTAAGAAGCCAAACGATGATATTCTAATATATTTTGATTACAAACTCCTAAGACTTCCAATACAACAAATGAATTATTAAGCAACATTCATCGAGGCGTATGATTGATATGAATTATTTACAATTATAAGCTTAATGCAGCCTAGTACTCTGTATGTATGTTGTTGCCAGGCCATTAAGTAAAAGCAATATAATTCAAATTTTATTTTATCAGTTTCCTTCTCCAATCATTTATATTATATCTGATTAAAAATTGTCGTAGACAATAAAAGTGCAGAGGAGTTTTGAAATTCTTCTATGAGATTTTCACACTCTAGCAACCCAATGGATTATGAAGTAATTATATTCTTTATTTATTCTATTTGATGGTAAAATTCTCTTTGTTAGGGAGAAATTTATGTGAAAATGTAGTAAAGCAGTTTGAGACTTTCGGTATAATGTTTGAAGTTTCATGGAAAACAAGGAGGATATCCTGAAAATGCTGACTTTAAAAGAGAAAAGGCAAATCACATTAGGCTGTGGAGTAGGAAAAATAGACATATTATCACGTTTTTATAGAACTTTTATCTATAATAACATAACAATGTCCCCTATTTAATATTTTCGGCGCAAGCGATCACAGCATAAATTTTGTCGGTACATTCGTCGGCGAAGTAAAATTCGGAATTTATTTCCAATCGCATGACCAATGTCCTACTTATGGCGTGACGGATTATTAGTTAAAAGTTTGAAATTTAAGAAGTGTGTCGCCTCCTTAAGCTTGAAGAAAATTGGGAAATATTAAAAATGTTCTTCCAAAGTTCTGAGTCTTCAACTCAAACTATAAGAAATATACGAATTTTTTTTTGTCAAAAATAGAATGACACCAACGCAGTTTGCGGAACAATTTCTGAAGCGATGTCATCAATCCAGGTCGTTAGTGGACAAAAGAATTCGAGTATGTGCTCATCCAGTGCAGCCAGGGGTAAATATTGCCGCTGTAGCTGAAATTGTGCTCGAACAGGCATCAAAATCAAGTGTTATATGCGCAGAGTGTTACATAAAAACCTCCGAATGGAGGCCTGTGGCCGTCGGTGGTGCAACGGTTACTGCTCGCGGCTATTGTGCGACAGAATGTGGGTTCAATCCCAGCTCTGAACACCTAACACTTCTTTCGATGACGGCCATCTCGCTTAGAGACGGTGACACTATCGAATAATAAGCCATGAAATAGATTCTCAAGAAACCGTTGGGAAACGGTGTTAAACTACAGGACCCAATCAGTGAGTCAAAACAAGAAAGCGAACAGTTCAGTGATTGGGAGCAGCTCTCCCCTATCCCTTCATGGGCTGTAATGGGAAAGAATTTATGTTATTTATATATGAAGGCGTTGACAGCCCAATTAGTCCAAGAACTGTGGAGTCGTAATCATCCGATGCGTCTTCGCTTCGCTGAATAGGCTGACGATCGTTTGGTTGAAGCTGAGCATTTTTACCGAAAAATCATCTTTCCAACGAAGGCCGTTTTCTTTCACCTCGGGGGCTCCGTTAACAAACAAACTTCTCGCATTGGGGGCTCGGAAATTCCACACGTTGTCGAGCATAAGCGGCGTCATCCACAGCGACTGACTGTCATGACGTCATCTACTGATATGCTACTACTGACATGTTGGTGATTTATTTGCGCTTGCTGTGTCGTGGAGTGTTTGTGTGGGTGGTGGGTGTAGGGGGGGAACCTAAAAGAAAAACTGTTAAGGGAATGCAAAGAGTGTGAGTGTAAATTGTCATGGTGGAGGGTATATAAGCTTCGGCCCGGCCGAACTTAACACCGTTTCTACCTGTTTTTGTATACACCGGGTAATGCTGAACATCAAATGACTCGCTTTGTTTGGCCAACGAAACACACAACATCACAAATACTTTGTCCGAAGTAGCTGACGTATACGTGTGTCACATAACCACATGTTTGCCATTTCAACAGCAACGAAACAGCCAAACACACAATATCACACATACTTTGTACGAAGTAGCTGACGTATTAGTGTGTCACCATAACGTCGACTGCGCAAGCCTAGGCTATGCTTTACATCTCCGTTCAACAACAGCAACAGACACATGTACATACATACATCATTATGTTAATACATACGCTATAGACACAATTTCGTTTGCCTCACCCCTGCCACACCACTCTTTCATTGCTATCTTGCTCTCTCATTTTTGTTTAACACGTCATTATTCTCTTTCGCAGTCGCAGAAAATCTGGTTTTAGCAGCAGCATAAAATCTGGTTTTAGCAGCAGCAAAAAATCTGGGTTTAGCAGCAGAAGAAAACCTATGTGTGTGTTGTTTGCATGTATTGACTTTGATAAATTTAGTCCCTATACGCCGCTATAAATGTTAACACATCAAAAATATGGTAGTAATATCACAACTTTTAAAGTGTTACTCGGGTCATATTGGAATGTACAAGATATTTGTAGAGAACGAATGAGGCTATTGCAATCTGTGTTAACAAACTTTCTGGTTCAAGGTGTCAAAGCTGACCACTTTGGTGCTGTTGAGCCTTTAAAAGCCTGGTACTTCTACATTTATAGATCGATTTAATTGAAGAATCTTCTATGCAAGACAAACAAACAATACGCAAAGTGTTATGGAATATCATTTGCCAGTATTAAGACATTCTCTATCAAAGTTTAAAACTATAAATTTTTTTCATTGACTTTTTTCAGTTTTTTATTAATAACTCGGCCATTTGAGGGAAGAGGATATTTCCGAAAAGACCACTATATTAGGAATACCTCAAAAAGGAATACACTGTAACAATTTTGGCGTTTCCTGTAGCCGTCTGGAAATGCCCATATCTCAAATTTGGAATTCTTTTTGAACCTGTATAAAAACACAATATTTTCCAGAAAAGGTAACATGATTCATTTAGTAGTTTCTTTCGTTTTTTCAACGAAACCTATATAAAAATGTTTACCATTTTCTGAAAGACAAAGTCCCAACAAATATCATTAATGTAAAATTATGATTAGCTGGAAATGTGACCTACAGTCAGCATTTACTGAAAATGTGAAATTTTTGAACACATTTTTCAATTTCAATATTTGCAAATTTCCCTCGGGGTTTTTTCTAATTTTTTTAAAAACCATGTCAAAAAAGAAATATATTCTACGCAGAATTGATTTAAAAAGAGCTTAATATATACAACAAGTCGAATTTTCATAGAAGATTTACTTTGGGATTAAAAATCTCGTCGGTTTTTCACTATTTGTTAAAAAAATATATTGGAATTAATTGACCGCGTATTAGTCTATATCATGTAAAAAAAAGTAAGACGCCGTCAATACGTACTTATATAATTTAAATCAAGTTTTTAAAATATTTTTCTAAATATGTGATGATTTATCCGACCTTTCGTATTATATTCAAAAATTAAATTTTTCAAGCGTTTATTCGTATTTTTCCAAAATTATTTATTTTGAGTTTTTTGTATTTTCCCCAAAAGTGTTAAAGAAATACACTATTTCTCAAGACAGTTTTATAATAGATGAGCTTACCTTTCCAACAGTATATAACATGATTGTGTACAGTATTATAGCAATTGTAGGTAATACTCGTAAACCCAACATTTGGATTTGGTTTTGATATTTCTGTACCCTGCCGATTGCATCGTTCAGGTGGACATCTACACTATAGAATTTGTCATTATTTTATAAAACTATGGTGTGGGACGAGAAAATACGTCGTACTTGCCTAATTTTGGCCAAGTCCTCTTCAAATTGTACCTGCTGTGGCACATTCTGTGCACTTGTTTGACATTTTGAGCCAAAATTAATAATTTTGGAAAAATATTTTAAAAAATTTGATTTAACCCTGCTGTTAGATTAGGACCATTTGGTCCAAATTTTTTCTGTTTTCCCTTGTAACTTTGGAACGGTGATATATACTGACTAAATTTTTCTGCTAATGGGGTCTTTTAATAAAACAATGTTATGTGCGAAAATTAAATTTTCTAACTTTATTCAGGACTGAGAAAAATACAAAATGACGAATCTTAGATTAGAGGACCATTTGGTCAATAGTACATTTTTTCATTACCAAGCGAATGTAAATTCATGTCAAATATTTAGAAGATGTTTTTGATATGTCAAATACTTGCTTTAGAAATTATTGAACCAAAATAGTTACAAAGGATAAGATAAAATTATTATTTTGGATGAAAATTCCAGTATGGACCAAATGGTCCCTCAATCTAAGATTCGTAAGTTTTTTCATTACCAAGCGAATGTAAATTCATGTCAAATATTTAGAAGATGTTTTTGATATGTTAGCGGATGTTTTTGATATGTCAAATACTTGCTTTAGAAATTTTTGAACCAAAATAGTTACAAAGAATAAGATAAAATTATTATTTTGGATGAAAATTGCAGTATGGACCAAATGGTCCCTCAATCTAAGATTCGTAAGTTTTTTCTAATCTAACAGCAGGGTTAAATTATATCTGTACATATTGCTGGTATCTTACTATTTTTGACGTAGAATACGTCTTACCTTACGGTATGAGGAGTCATGTCAGGTTTTTATTGTTGTAATCTTTATTTTATTGAATTTGAGGAAACGGCTAGATGAATTTTTTTAAAATTTTTTTGTAGGTAAATGAAGATGTTATCTTTCGTTTGATATACATTTCATATTGGTTGATATATTTCTAGTATTTTAATTTCTCAAATGAAAATTGTTTAAACACATACACTCAAACATATGTGTGGTGTTTGGTTGAGTGTTTTTGGTTGCTCAACATTGCTTAGGAACATGTATCTAGTAAAAAGTGAAACGAACAGCAACCTAATGTTGCTTGGCAACATGTATCTAGTAAAAAGTGAAACAAACAGTAAGCTAACGTAATAAAGCTTTTTTGCGAAAGCTTCAATAAAGCTGTTGTAACATTAATTTTGCATTGTAAAGCGTAAAGCTTTCACACAACGCTCGAATGCTAATGCGAAGACTCGATAAGGTAAACCCTTTTTAATATTAGGGCGGCCATCTCAACATTCGCAGAACTTATTTCAATAAAAATATTAATTAAAATACATAAATTAAATTAGGTTTAAAAAAATTTAACATAATATTTTTTTTTTTAACGGACTTGAATCAAATGCCGTTGGTATATATAAAAATTACAGCAGACAGTTGTCCGAGGCCTTCGGCCACGGACTGTCCCTGCAGGCTGTGTCAGAGACACGGTCATTAAGTTTAACGTAGAATACGCCATCCAATAAGACAGAAAACATATATAACAATAAATGATAAATAATATAAGCAAATGAATTTATTGTTATATATGTTTTCTGTCTTATCGGATGGCGTATTCTACGTTAAACTTAATGGCCGTGTCTCTGACACAGCCTGCAGGGACAGTCCGTGGCCGAAGGCCTCGGACAACTGTCTGCTGTAATTTTTGTATATGTTATAGACCAATGTAATTTAGTCCAGTTAAGTTTTAACAAAACTTAGAGATTTTTAGTCCCAAACAAATCTTCTACGAAAATTCGACTTTTTTACACAATAAGCTCTCCTGAACTCATTTATGCGTATGATGTAATTCTTTTTCTGCGTCTATTTAAGAACATTTCGGTCTACAATAAGGATTAAAAAAATTATAAAAACCCCAAAGCGAAATTTTTCCCAACCATCGAATATGAATTTTTTTTCACAAACTACACATTTTCAGACGATGCTGACTGTAGGGTGCATTTTCAAATGGCAATAATTTACATAATGCGTATTTGCCAAAGCTTCTTCTTTTAGAAAAATGTAAAATATTGTATAGGTTTCTTGAAAAAAACTAAAGAAAATATTAAATGAATCATGGTACCTTTTCGGGAAAATACAAGTATTCTGTTTTTTTTTGCGGGTTGAAAAAAATCCAAATTGGAGAAGTCGGCATTTCCAAACGGCTTGTGGTGATTTTAGAATGTGTCCCCTGTATTCTTTATTGAGGTATTCCCTATTTAGTGGTGTTTTCAGAAAAAGTATTTTCCTTCAAATGGACAGGTTATTAACAAAAATCTGAAAAATGTCGATGGAAAAATTAACATTTCAAAAATGTTGATAGAGAATATCTTAATAACGGTAAAAGATATTGCGCAATACTTTATTTTTTTATCTTGTATAGTAGATTCTTAAGAGTAAAAATGTTTGTTATCGGCTTATAAGTGTCGAAGTAACAGGCTTTGGCAGCATTAAGGGCACAAAAGTGGTCAACTGTGTTGATACAGGGTGGCTTTGTGTGCAATATTCTGAAAGCATGGTACCTCTCCTACAAATGTCTGGTACAGGGTGGATGATGAATATTGCTACATTAAGAAACCCAAATAACTTTTTTTTCAGTGTATGGAATTCATTCTTCTTTTATTCATGTTAAAGAGCATTCAATTTTATTAAATATAGCTTAATTAGTTTTAAAAATAATGGAATTTAAATGACCCCCTGCTCGTTGATTCATGTGCGGCATCTTATCTTACCAAAAAGTTGTTCATTACTGCTTGGAGAGTTGAGACAGGAATAGCCGCGATTGGTTCTCTAATGGATTGCTTTAGTTCATTCAAATTTTCTGGTTTTGTTTTGTAGACTTTCTGTTTGCAATAACCCCACAAGAAAAAGTCAGGTGCAGTAAGGTCAGGCGACCTGGGGGGCCAACGGAATGTGGAATTTCTGTATATCAGCTTATCGGGAAATTTTCGTCGCAATTCTGTCACAACAGGCGGGGCTATGTGAGGAGTTGCACCATCTTGCCGAAACCACACAGAGTTGAAAGAAATTCTCAGTCGGCGTAATTCTGGATAGGAAAACTCCAGTAGTAACGGTCTCCAGTAACCATAACGGTGTGACCGTTTTCTTGCAAGAAGTTGGGCCCGACAATGCAGCGTGATAAAACTGCACACCACACTATGACACGAAGTGGATGCAATTCCGTCTCATGGAGTATCTCCATATTCCACTCCATATTCGACAATTTTGTTTGTTTATGTTGATGTTTAAATCGAAATGTGCCTCGTAAGACATGAAAATACAGTCCAATATGTTTCGGTCCTCTTCCACCATTTTAAGCATCTTTTGGCAAAATTCCAAGCGAATCGGGAAGTCTACTGCGTTGAGTTTGTTGGCCATTTGCATTTTATATGGGTATAAGTCTAACTCTTTGTGCATAATTGACTGCAATGACCGTCTGCTTATACCCATTTGAGCAGATTAGATTCTTGTCGAGACTCTTGGATTGTTTTGTATTGCAGCAGCTACAGCAGCGATTGTTTCCTCCTTCCGAGCTGAAGAGTTTCGATGGTAGGGTCTTCCATTGACTGTCCCATGTTCGGCAAAATTGTTAACAAGTCTCATTATGGGACCATCTGCTCGGAGGATTGCCGCCAAACGTGCGCCTATACTCTCTTTGGACAATCCAAATTCTGATTTCAGTGTCCCAGTCATCCATTTTTGTTAAATCTAGGAATTAATCTGCAAAATAAAAAAAAATTATGCAAAATAAAAATAAAATTAAATTAATTAATAGAAAAAAAGTTATTACATATATTTTTTGTACCGGCTTTCATCAGCCACCCCCTGTGCATCCTAAAATGATCAGAACAATATTGTAAAAGTTGTGATATTATTACCGTGTCTTTTATAATCGTGTTGAAATTCATAAACGACAATCATGGTCTTACCTAGGGTACCCAGGCTATCCGAGAGACGGAGCGTCTAGTCGAAAAAATATCCAATTTTTGCGGTTGTCTAAAGGTTTTTCATAAAGTGGTCCAATTCGTATGGAAGAATTTATTTTAAAAATCGCCCAAATAAGAAAATCGCTAAAGTAAAAAAGTGGGCATAACTCGAAAACGTTGAGGTGAAAAAATAATAAAAATTTTACTTCCATGGGAGGCTTCAATATGCCATCACTTTTTTTTTTTTAAAAAATCCCTAAAACTAAATTTTTGTTTAATAAAAGTGATGCCATTTTCAGGGTATCCATTGGTTAAAGTTTCCGACGGAGGTAAGAAATTTATTATTATTGTAGGCATCGTTTCCGAGTTATAGCCATGTTTTTATTTTAGCGATTTTCTTATTTTGGAGATTGTTTTAAAAAGAAGATCTTGCATACAAATTATGAAAACCCCTTACAAACTCGAAAAAGTTGGTTATTTTTTCGATTGGACGCTCCGTTTCCGAGATATAAACATGAGGGCATTTTAAAGATTTTTTGTTTGAAAAACTTTAGTTTTACCAATTTTTTTTAAAGTGATGATATTGAAGACAGCCATTGTTAACGCCACCAACAGAGGTAAAATTTGTATTATTTTTTGGATTGGACGCACAGTTTTCGAGTTATAGCGATTATCTATTTTAGCGATTTTCATATTTCGGCGATTTTTTGAAAAAAAAAAATTTCCACAACAACTGGTCACCGCCATCAACGGCGGTAAAATTTTTATTATTTTTTCGATTGGACGCACCGTTTCCGAGTTATAGCCATTTTCTATTTTAGCGATTTTCATATTTCGGCGATTTTTTTTGCCACACCAATTGGTTACCGTCATCAACGGCGGTAAAATTTGTATTATTTTTTCGATTGGACGCACCGTTTCCTAGTTATAGCCATTTTCTATTTTAGCGATTTTCATATTTCGGCGATTTTTTTCCACACCAATTGGTTACCGTCATCAACGGCGGTAAAATTTCTATTATTTTTTCGATTGGACGCACCGTTTCCGAGTTATAGCAATTTTTTATTCTCTCGATTTTCTTATTTCTGCGATTTTAATAAAAAAAATCTTCCATACGAATTGGACCAGTTTATGAAAAACCCTAAGAAACCGAAAAAAATTTGCAATTTTTTTCCATTCGACGCTCCCTTTCCAAGATATAGAAATTTTTTATATTTTCTATCAAAAATGGCGATTGGTCACGTTGGTTAATCGTGATGGCTTATTCCCCATTTTCGTGGGTAGCTACCCATCATTTTCCCCATTATCCTGTGGGTAATGGGTAATCACGATGGGTAATTGCCCATTGTCGTGGGTAGCTACTGATTATTTCCCTATTACCCTGTGGGTAATGGATAATCGTAATGGATAATTCGCCATTTTCTTGGGTAGCTACCCATTATTTTCCCCATTCCCCACGACGATGTGTATGGATTACATATGGAGGAATTCTCGTTGAATTCTCGTCTTACCAATGAAATCATTATTTTGGAAAATTTTCTATTATTATTTTTTTTTTTTAAGCGAAATTAAATTAAACTCAAAATTTTACAATTTGTGGCCTATCAATATAGTTTAAGGATCTAGGTAACACATAAAATTAGAGAGGCTCAGCTAAAAAATCCCTTTAGATGGTTAACATAATTCTCGGAAATAGGAGAAATTTAAAATGAGCCATCTTATTATATATATATTCTTCAGTTTGGTCTGGTACCGGTATTTTGTGCTTTCAAGGAAATGAAAATCATTTCTTGGTTTGGTGCGTATTTGGGCCACAAAACAAACACACTTACTTATGACATACACAAGACGACGCAACTTACAAAAGAAGATGCTCACACAGATGGAAAGTGAAGAGAAGCAGCAAAGAAGTAGATGACGCTGCTGAAGATGAAGATGAAGATGATAAAATGAAACATGTTTTCCTTAAAAGCCTTTGCAAAGCAGTGGAAAATGAACCTACAGCATTGAAAGACTTCCGCAGTAGGCCATCATACTTGAGATACTTCCTGCCATTCCCTCTCGTTTTTCTCGTAACTGAGTGAGTGAGTATGTCCGTGTCTGTGTATGTTTGCTTAATTTAATGCTACTGCAGAAAACACAAATACACTAGCAAGCACAACACTAGCAACTACATACTTTCAAAACACATAAATAATCTTGTACTAAAGCTTGAAAAAGTGCCAATAATTTGAAAGATTGAAAATATGTTACCAATGATAACCACATCGATCTGTTTTCCCTGTTAAGGAAAAGAGGCAAAAAACAAGGTCAATTTTAAAATCTGAAATTTAGTTAGAGATTTGTGTGCTTTAGAGAGAATTTGTTAATTGTTTAAATTATATTATTATGCTCAGTTTCAAAGTTAGCCATTCTCTATTTAAATGAATTTTAACTACACGATGTTTGTCATTTACATGTCAGTTAATATGAAAATTTTCTTAGATCTTTTGAATGACGAGTGTGAAACTGGCCCTTAGATTCTTTAACATTTTAAAATATTTTTACAGTTTTCGTGAGTGACTGTTTGTAGGTGCCGGCAGATTCGCAAGAAATATGAAGTTACATGTATTTAAGGTTAATTAATTGCTGTACATTAATTTCAAGTATGAACATAAAAAGTTTGTGACCATTAAGAAATGAGAAACTCTTAGCAGAAAAAAAAAACCCCAGAAATGAAAGCAACATAACTTTCAAGGATATGCCATTTTAAGCCTTATACTCAGCCGCACATACACACACCCAAGTATACATTCAGGTCCCCTTCGATATAATGAAGTAAAATTTTACTCTTGGATTCAAGTAACAAACAATTAATTAGGAGCAAAATGCAGAAGAGGAATTAAAACTAACTACACCGGGACAAAAAAAAAAGAGACGCCCAAAAAACTAAAGGTGGTTGTCTGAACGAAGGTATGTATGTGTCAGTGTATAGAACGAGTTATTAAGATGGAAGTGTAATACTGCACCCGTGGTTGTTAAAATAGCAGGTATAAATCCAGACAAACAAATTCTGAGCGTTCCAAAAAACGAGCGTGTAGGGAATCCCATAGCGCTCCTCAAAGGAGTGTTTTCGGAGTGCATTTATAAAGGGCGTCCGACAGAGCTCCGCATGGAATTAGTTTAGGAGCGTTGAATCATATTGTCAGTTTATTATCCTTGTACTCCTATACTCCTAAAAAGGAGCGTGTAGGAACTCCCACAGCGACCCTCAAAGCAGTGTTCGCGGAGTGCATTTATAAAGGAGGTTCGAAAGAGCTCCGCATGGGATTATTTTACGAGCGTTGAATCATATTGTCATTTTATTATCTTTGTACTTCTAATATGGCTTGTGTAGGGACTCCCACAGCACTGGTCAGAGGAGAGTTAGCGAGTCCACTTTTAAATGTTGTTCGAAAGAGCTCCGCATGGGCTTGTTTTTTTAGGGGTTGATATTGTTGTTTCAGGAGCGTTGAATCATAAGTCTGAGTTTACACATGCAACTTTAAGTTTGCAACTTTGAAAAACTCTGCTGCAGCTCTTTACAATTCTCTTTTGAAGTTGCAATATGTGTTTACACGTGCAACTTGTCCGCGTTTGAAATTGTGAAAATCTTGTGTTCACTGTTGTTACTTCTGACATTCGTACATCATTTTTCTGTATACAGACTAAAAGTGTTGTGAGAAATAAATAAGTGAAAACAAATTGTGCAAATATAGAAGTGTAAATAAATTGATATTAAATAAGTAATTAAATAATGACATAAAAAACTTGTTTTCATTTGCGTTAAACACTTATTTATTTCTTTACACGGAGTTACACTTTTTTTAACAAATTACTTCGGCTTCGCTACACTTTATTATAAATCATTATTTTATTTTATTTATTTATTCACACCGCATCGTTGTTTCAAACCATAAAAAGAAACAACTTTTAAAGAAAAACGTCAAATTATTCTACAGCCAACTTCATTGCGAAAGAAAACAAAACGGAGTTGCAAAGCACTTGCTACTTTTTTCCCCCTCCGTTCTTCTTACCTCTCTCTCCTAAAAACTCAAGAAGGTCGGCAGAGTTTTTCAAAGTTGCAGACCTAAAGTTGCATGTGTAAACACAGACTACGAAACTCCTGCAAAATTACAGGAAGAAATATAAAACAAATTCTGAAAAAACAAAATAATCATTGAAATATATACACAAATAGTTATTTTTCTAAAAAATTTATTTTAGAGAAAAATAGATTGCATTGCAGAGAATACGTATGATTGCATTGATGCCTTATGTGTTTATTAATTTATAAACTTAGTACCTGTTCTATTTTTGGGTCGTTTTCGAATGAGTTTTTTTAAAAATTAAAAAAAAAATTCATGAAGGTTCAGCGGACACCCGGGTGGAACTACGTTCTTTTCACTACATATTATATACTAGTTAGTTCCAACAACGCCCATGGCGCCCGTTGAAAAATACGATAATTTAAATGGATCTTTAAGAAAGATACTTTTTGTAAAATGATAAACATTTTTTGAGAACAATTTTTTTTATAGAATGTATTTTTTTTAAAGTATATTTTAACGTCCTTTTTGTTAGAATATATATTTATTTATTAGGAGCTAATGTTTTTGAAGAAAAGGTAGTATTTGTAAGAAGTACTTTCTGGAATAAAAAGCAATAAGAGTGTGATTTTTTTTACAAAGAAGTAATTTTTTTAACCCGCCAATGGTGACGTACTGGTATGTGAGACCGGCTGTGTTAAAAAATTCGTATAACCTTATTCTCCGTTTCTGTTTTTTGTTGCGATTTCGAGTAGCTGCAGCATTGCACATCCCCCACCATCAGTTAATGACGAAGCTGCTTAGTGAGCACAACTTCTGTATTTTTTTTTTCTAACCTGGCGTGTGAGGCCGTGGGTCACCGTGTATGTAAGTAAAATAATCGCAACACTTTTGTATTAAATTTTGGAAGGATACCCATTTTTGTTCATTTTATAAAGGTTCCTATTGTCGAAAGACTAATAAACATTATTTTCCTTAATGAATATGTGATTTTTTTATTTTTTCTTAATTTTAAAAAATGTATCATTGTTATTTTTAATGCTCTATTTAAAAACATTTGTGAATTTTAATATTGAAATGAAAGAACTTAAAATGATTATATATTTTTGTTTTATTGTCAAAGTGCATAAATAAAAAAAAACATTAACTATTAGCAACACGTTTCGAAAAATCTTCAGTTGAAAACCCCGGTGCATGAGACCGGCGTCACCATTAATCAAAGTCAAATTTGCGTCACCATTGGCGGGCTAAGACCAAGTACTTTTTAATGAAGTGGTAGTCTTAAAACAAATGAACTCGACGAATAAAATTACAATATTTCACCTGACTCCTTTCGATTTGGATGAAATTTGCTGCGTATTTAGTTGTTTATAAGAAAACAGTATGTATCAATTTCTGGACCTCTGACCGTTTTGGTTCCCGAACTATGGCACCCTTAAAATGTGAAAAATCGTAAAAATGTTGAAATGTGTAGCCGAAGAAATAGTTATAACTCTAAAACTACTTGTAGTAAAAATTATATTATGGCCTCATTTTGTAGGTATTAAAAGGGTCTTTAAAATACTATACAACTTACATTTTATTCTTGAAAAGTCAAAGGTCATTTCGTATGACCTAAGGTTCGGGAAGATATATCTCAGATACCGAAATGTTTAAAATTCTACAAAAAATATATGTTGGTTCCTAACCGTTTCTTTACGCGTGTGCAAAATTTTAGCATGGAGTCTCTGCAATGTCCGGAGTTATTAAATAAAATGTGATGCTATGTACAAAATTTTTATTTTTTTTTAATATTTTACTCCTAGAAAGAAAATGACAACATATCATTCCCGATTTTGATGAAATTTGGCGCGTAAGTAGTTCTGTGTAAAAAACAACATGTGACAGTTTTTTGTTTTAATTTTATATTTTGGATTCTAAAGTTTCAACACTCGGTAATTAGTGGTCTAAAAAAAAAATACTAAGTTTAACCATATTTGCATCAGGAAGTAGGCTTTTTTTAATTGATTCACATACTTTTTTAAATTTTGGGTTAATTATTTTTTTATAGGGAATTGATATAGGTATGGTAGATATTGATTTAAATGCGAAAGAACTACTTCTTCCGTTCCTGAAGCGCCTTTTTTAAAGCCTAATTCTTCTTCAGTTGCGAAAGATTTTACCTCGATATTGAAAACCACTTTTTTTTTATTTGTGAAGTTCGAATCTGCTTGCATTACGGATTTTATTTGAAATTGACAATATATTTTCGATGCAAATCATCCACTCTTGGACTGCTCTGAGGTTTTTTACGCATCCAGTATGCTCTTTTGTATTTAGTGCATTGCAGAAATATCGGGATATAAAGGGTCCGCCATCTAACGTTTTTTTTTCAACTAGTGCTTATTTCGTGAATGGTAATATATAGCTCATGTCTGATTTGACAGATAGGTAGTTTTATCCTTCCGCTGAACGAATATGGTTGTGTATACGCTTGAACAGCGCTGAAAAATATTGTGACATTACTTTGAAAATCATGGTAATGCTGCAGAATGAAGAAGATGCCGATTTTGCCAAAAAAAATCATCTTCTCAGATGAAGCTCATTTTAATCTTGAAGGGTATGTAAACAAGCAAAATTGTCGCATTTGGGGCACTGAAAACCCCCACGCATACATTGGAAAGCCGATGCACCCAAAACGAGTCACTGTTTGGTACGGATTTTGATACAGAGGCATAATTGGGCCATTTTTCTTCGAAAATGAGCGAGGAGTGGCCGCCAAATAACTTTTTTTTTTGAAAATGCTATAAAAAAAACTACTGAATATTTTCTCACGTAGCGCCGTCCTGCTGAAACCAAATGTTGCCAATATCCTCCTCTTCAATTTTTGTGAACAAAAATTCGTTCAGCATGGCCCGATAACGATCGCCATTGACTGTTGTAACGTGGTTTTGTCTAGAGCTGACTGTTGTAACGTGGTTTTGTCCAGAGTCTTTCGTTAGGATCCACCAAACCTTTCGAAATAAGAACAGAATAGTTTACCCTTTCTGGGGGATTCGAATTCAGATTCTTTATTGATATTTAATTTACAAAGTAATTTGATTTACAGGAATAACATCAACTGCTTCACTCGGTGAGAACACTCCTCTTAGCTTGAGAACACTAGTCTTGGTTGACAACACTCTTCTGGGGGCACTTGTTTTGGCTTGACAACAATCTTCTTGTGACACTTTTCTCTGCTTGACAACACTCTTCCGGGAATACTAGCATTGGCTTGAGAAATCGTATGGGGCAGGTTGCGGACTGGTAGATTCTAAGGTGATCGGTATCGGATATGCTGGATCGGTATATGCTTTACATCTTCGGCTTGAACGGTTCGGTATCGGTTATCGTTGGGTGAGTTACATCGGAACAGTGAGCCGAAGCCCCTGTGTAGGAACAGTGAGCCGAAGCCCCTGTGTAGGCACAGTGAGCCGAAGCCCCTGTGTAGGAACAGTGAGCCGAAGCCCCTGTGTAGGAACAGTGAGCCGAAACTCCTGTGTAGGAACAGTGAGCCGAAGCCCCTGTGTAGGAACAGTGAGCCGAAGCCCCTGTGTAGGAACAGTGAGCCGAAGCCCCTGTGTAGGAACAGTGAGCCGAAGCTCCTGTGTAGGAACAGTGAGCCGAAGCTCCTGTGTAGGAACAGTGAGCCGAAACTCCTGTGTAGGAACAATGAGCCGAAACTCCTCTGTAGGAACAGTGAGCCGAAGCCCCTGTGTAGGAACAGTGAGCCGGAGCCCCTGTGTAGGAACAGTGAGCCGAAGCCCCTGTGTAGGAACAGTGAGCCGAAGCCCCTGTGTAGGAACAGTTAGCCGAAGCTCCTGTGTAGGAACAGTGAGCCGAAACTCCTGTGTAGGAACAGTGAGCCGAAGCCCCTGTGTAGGAACAGTGAGCCGAAACTCTTGTGTAGGATCAGTGAGCCGAAACTCCTGTGTAGGAACAGTGAGCCGAAACTCCTGTGTAGGAACAGTGAGCCGAAACTCCTGTGTAGGAACAGTGAGCCGAAGCCCCTGTATAGGAACAGTGAGCCGAAACTCCTGTGTAGGAACAGTGAGCCGAAACTCCTGTGTAGGAACAGTGAGCCGAAACTCCTGTGTAGCAAATGTATTTTCACCGTCTTTACTAAAGAACGGATCCCAAAGTGTGCTCCTGTCCTTTGCAGAACTAGAGCCCCACGCAAAATGCTATAATCTTGTCTGGTTGTTCGCTCGGAGGCGACGACTTGAGTCTAGTCAACCTTAACATTAAGTAGCATTGCTGTAGTGATTCAAATGAGAATTGCATCCAATCACTCATTCCTGTGTGACCATTAAAACTAGTTCGCTGCTAATATGTACACAACTTCGACAGAGCTTGTGTGTTGTTAGTGAGTGTGATTGTCGCGGTGGTTGGTGCGACTGATGGATGTTGTGTATGCTAAGGTGACGGGTAGACCAGGGACGTATGCGGATGGGAATGGCGGTGAGTGTTTGCTATTATGTACGGACATCATGACGGCACGTTACACTGTAACGGCCACTCCTTGATCATTTTCGAAGAAAATTGGCCCAATTATGCCTCTGGACCAAAATCCGCACCAAACAGTGACCCGTTTTTGGTGCATCGGCTTTTCAATGTATGCGTGCGGGTTTTCTGTGCCCCAAATGCGACAATTTTGCTTGTTTACACACCCGCCAAGATCAAAATTAGCTTCATCTGAAAAGATGATTTTTTTTGGCAAAATCGGCATCTTCTGTAAGTCGATCGCAGGCCCACTTAGCGAAGCGAAAACGCATTGGATGTTCAATTGGCTTCAACTCCTAATCCAATTGGACTTTGTATGGCATCATATCAAGGTCTTCATGCAAAATTCGTCTCAATGATGTCTCCGAAATGTTCAATTGTTGAGAACGACGGTGAATTGATTCTGCCACAGCAGCAATATTCTCGGGTGTACGCACTATTTTTGGCTTTTCACGCTTTGGTTTATCGATGAGGATGCCAGTTTCTTTCACTTTTTTCACAAGATAACGAACATACGGAGCTGACGGTGCATCTCTTCTTCCAAAATCCGTACGCAATTTTCGCACACATTCAAAGTAATGTGGCAATATTTTCCAGCGTTGCTCAAGCGTATACGCAACCATATTCGTTCAGCGGAAGGATAAAACTAATTATTTGTCAAATCAGACATGAGTTAAGTGTTACCATTCACGAAATAAGCACTAGTTAAAAAAAAAAACGTTAGATGGCGGACCCTTTATATTCCGATATTTCTGCAATGCATTAAATAAAAAAGAGCATACTGGATGCGTAAAAAACCGTAGAGCAGTCCAAGAGTGGATGATTTGCATCGAAAATATAATGTCGATTTCAAATAAAATCCGTAATGCAAGCAGATTCGAACTTCACAAATTAAAAAAAAGTGGTTTCCAATATCGAGGTAAAATCTTTTGCAACTGAAGAAGAATTAGGCTTTAAAAAATGCGCTTCAGGAACGGAAGAAGTAGTTCTTTTTGCATTTAAATCAATATCTACCATACCTATATCAATTCCCTATAAAAAAAATAATTAACCCAAAATTTAAAAAAGTATGTGAATCAATTAAAAAAAAGCCTACTTCCTGATGCAAATATGGTTAAACTTAGTATTATTTTTTTAGACCACTAATTACCGAGTGTTGAAACTTTAGAATCCAAAATATAAAATTAAATTTAGGTCATGCGAAATGACCTTTGACCATTCAAGAATAAAATGTAAGTTGTGTAAAATTTTAAAGACACTTTTAATACCTACAAAACAAGACCATAATAAGATTTTTATTACAAGTAGTTTCAGAGTTATAAATATTTCTTCAGAAACACATTTGAACTTTTTCCACGATTTTTCTCAGTTTTCAAGGCGTCATAGTTCGCGAATCAACACGGTCACAGGTCGAGAAATTGGAACATCTTATTTTCTTATACATATGTATCTACAACTGCACTAAATTTCATCAAAATCGAAGGGGTTAAAGGAAATTCTTTCATCGAGTTCATTTGTTTTAACTCGGTACACTTTTTAGGAAATGGTTATTTTTTGAAGAAAATTTACTTATTTTGAGAAAGGCTACTCGTCTCTAGAAAAGAGAAGAAAAAGTATTATTTTAACTTTTATCAAAAGGAATTCTTGTGAGAAAAGGTATTTTTTTGAAGGAAAGATTTTTTTTTAAGAAATGTTAACTTTTTGGGATTGGTCCTTTGTTTAAGAGTAGGTTTTTACATCAAGGAAAATAATTTTATTTCACAAAAATGTATTCTTTAAAAAAATTCAGTTTTTTAAGAAAAGAAAATTTGATGTAAGAAAATGTACTTTTTTAAGAAAAGCTACTTATTTAAAAAAAATACTTCTTTTAAAAAACGGTATTTTTTGTAAGAAAATATACTCTTTGTACGCAAAGGTATTTCTTTAGGATAAGGTTACTTTTAAGAAAACGTGTTTTGTTTAAAAATATGAATAGGTATTTTTTTTTTTAGAAAATTAATTTGTTTTAAGATAATGCACTTATTTAAGAAAAATTTTCTTTTTTTAAACTTTTTCCATTTTGACTTTTCAAAATTTCCTTTTTATTGGGTTCAAAACTACAATATATACTAAATATTGGTTACAGACTCAACCTAGAAAACTTCCCATTAAACAACAAATTTACTAACATATGTTAGTCTAGACACAAACCAAATCAAAAGTAGAAAATATAGTTGATAATACTGGGTTGGAGCATAATAGTGTTAAAAAGAAGTTGTTTAATTTTTTTCATTTAGCCCTCATCCCCCAACTTGCGATATGGAACTGCTTTAAAAAAAAACGGTTGTCCCATTACATCCCGTGAAGGGATTGGAGAGAGCTTCTCACAACCAGCTAGCTGTGCGCTTCCTAGTTTTATACTCACTGATTGGGACATACATTTTTACACAGATTCCGAAGGGTATTTTGCGAAGCTTTTTCGTGGCTAAATTCTCGCTAATGTCGCTGTTACTAAGTGAGGTGACCGCCACCGAAACAAATTGAAGGTAGTCAGTAGAGGGATCGAACGCAGGATCTCATGTACAAGAGCCGCGCACACTAACCACAGCACCACCGAAATTAGAGGCGAAAAAAGAAGCCCGTGTTTGCGGCTTATCTAAATGCGCGTTCTGGGACTCCAGTAACACTGCTCTATAGGAGTCCGCACCAAGCCCTTGCGTGTTATCTAAATAAGCGTGTATTCATTTATGAAGTCCCTAGGCTGCACCGTTTTCCTAAATTTTGATTGTGCTGTTTTCTCCGGCGGCTATGCTCCTTTGGGAATTCCTTCGGAGCCTCCCTGCGAGCGTCAGCGCAGCGTGTAGGGAGTCCTAACGGAGCACTTGGCAGACTCCGTCAATTGGCTGGGAAGTAGTGAAACGTTGTGTTCCACTGTTCGTTTTTTAAACCAATTTTTATTTAGAGAATGGGTCAAACTTGTCTCAAACATGCACTGGGGTTTTGTAACGATAAAAATCGGTAAATAATTTGACAAAATTCGAAAATTTTCTATTGAATATTATGAATTTAGACAATTTAACTACCGATTTTTATCGTTCAAAATGTATAGTATTCCACGAATGGGGGTAGGAAATGCTCCCATTTTCTATAGCATAGTTAGTGGCTTTAGGGATTTAGCATGACTACTATTCCCTTGTCTGCCCAATATTTATATGGGAAGTATATAAATTGCCTTGGGATTTTCTTCGTTTGTAAATACTAAGTAGCTTTTGACAAAATTTTACCCAGCACCAACTGTCAGTACGATCAGTTGTGGTTTAGTGTAGATATAGTGTCGGCCAACCAGACAGCCGGCCAATTTTTATATCGTCACCTAAAATTCAAAAGGCCGTAACTACAATTTTTAGTTTTTTACAGGAGAGTTCGAATCGAAACTTCAACGGCCGGTAGGGGACTAGAAGTACCCTCGTATAAAAAAAAATTGACGTTTAGTAATCGCCACTTCACCACCCTTTCCCCAAAAAAAAGTTTTTAGTACAACATAATGGAAAACCTGGACGACAACCAAGCTTTTGTGTGGAATGTACCAGAATGGGCGTGGCAACTTCGTTAAGTAGACATTTACAGATTACAAACCAATGGCTGAGTGGAAGCTAATCACGAGGTGCCAGAAGGGACGCAGCCAAAACTCCCATTTTCAATACCAAACTACGTTTTGGGAAAATAATTGTAATTGAGAAAATTTCACTATCATCCGTAAAGACAGACACACAGACCGATTGACAGGGCTCAATCGCCCTAAAAAATTCTGAAACAAATTTCGTCTAATATACTAAGGGTTTAATAGGGCTTCATCGCTGCATTACAGTCTTTCCCGTATTAAATGATATAAAGGGTCCGCCAAATAACTTTTTTTTTTTGAAAGTGCTATAAAAAAAAAATTGTGAATATTTTCTCAAATTTCTTTTTGTATTTGAAGGTACCATCCTTCCGGTTAATAATGGAAAATAATTTCATTCAAATGACTGCCTCGGCTGGCCATGCAGTAGCCTACACGATCGGTCGAATTTTTAAGCACATTATCGATTGTGTGCAGCTGTATGTCACCAATGGCTTCACGAATATTGTCCTTTAAAGCGTCAATTGTCTCTGGCTTGACGGCGTAACACGCTTTTTTTTATTTTTTATTTTTGGCTTTTCACGCTTTGGTTTATCGATGAGGATGCCAGTTTCTTTCACTTTTTCCATAAGATAACGAACATGCGGAGCTGACGGTGCTTCTCTTCTTCCAAAATCCTAACGCAATTTTCGCACACATTCTGCAATTTCTACCATGATTTTCATTCTACCATGATGTTCAAAGTAATGTCGCAATATTTCCCAGCGTTGTTCAAGCGTATGCACAACCATATTCATTCAGCGGAAGGATAAAACTCAAATCAGACATGAGCTAAGTGTTACCATTTACGAAATAAGCACTAGTTGAAAAAAAAAATGTTAGATGGCGGACCCTTTATATCTAACCTGACGAATAATTCAAAAGTTTAAATTATATCGTGTAGATGTCAAATTCGATTGTTGGAATGGCAAATATAAATAGAATTAGAATTAGAAACTCAGAATTAGAATAAGAAACTCAGTTGTCACAACCAAATCAATTATGAAACGACACTGTTTCAACGGAATTTAAGTTGTAAGGCCTAACTTGGACTAACATACAAGATTGCTACTTATATTCCGGGTCCAGTTATCAAAAACAATAATTTATCATTGGAAAAGATTTTATCCGTGAAGATCAATACACTTGTGCTTGCGCTCAACCTAATTTTCGAAATACTTTTTCCACTCCGATTGACACACCTGCAAATCATGGGTTTTGAACGCTTCAAAAGCTACTTCGGGCGTCGAAAAATGTTCACCGCGCAGCAAACAAAAGACATTGGTTTCAAATCATGACTGTATGGCGGATGACCCATCAATTCGACATGCTGAGTGGTCAAATAGCCTATTGTTTCAGCTGATGTGTGAGAGCTCGCATTGCCCTGATGTAAAATGATTCGTCTTCTGTTCTTGTTGTTTTTCCATATTTCTTCAAACACTGTTGGCAAACAAATACTGGTATATCACTCAGAATTGACCGTCCTACGTTATACTGAAATATTTCTTCTTCGATGTGATTCAACTTTTGTTGGATTTAGCTCGTCTTGAAACACCCATACCGTCGATTGCGGTTTCGTTTTGGGCTTTTATGCATTGATTCATATTTCGTCACCTGCGACGATGTTATACACTGCAGTTGAGCTACCGCGGTTGTATTTTTTCGACATTAGTTTGCTCCAATCGACACGAGCCTTGTTTTTGAGCATTCGTCAAATTAGATGGGATCCAACGACATCAAACCTTTTTCACGGCCAAATAAAAATGCAATATCTTATTGATGGTAGTGATACCTCCGCCTCAATGTCACGGTATATCACATGTCGGTCTTGCTTTATAAATTCACGCACATCGTCGATGATTTCCGGCAAAACGACCGAAGTTGGACGACCTTCACGAAATGCATTCTGGAGCGAATGGCGTCCGAGACTGAACCCTTGGTATCAGCGATTTACGGTAGTTTTTGATGGTGCTTCATCGCCAAAAGTCGAAACATGTTGACTGAGACACTCGTGTCTTCATAATCCACGCCGAAAATCGTAAAAAGTCGTCGCACGAATGTGGTGTTGCAAAATGTGATGATCCCTTTTTCTCTTGAAAGCACATAGGTGTTGCTGCGGTACAGCCCGCCGGATTGGGGGGATTCTTTCCGTGAGTAGCATATTTACAGTTAGTTCGTGCCGATGGCATGGAATGCAACAATTAACAACACTAGAAAATAATAGGATTAGAAAGGAAACAGGAAGTGGGACATATGTAGTGAAACCGGAAATGAGCGCAACTGAAATTTAAAAGATTTTATTTAAGTAAGGGGTGTTTTTTCAAGCCCGATAGAACTTCAAATTGTAAAAATATAACACAAAAAATTAAATTTTAATAAAGTTTTTTTTTTTATTCGAAAGATAAATACGTGGCATTAACACTTGAAAATGATTTCGGGCATATGGGCACCGCGGCTGTTCTTGACGAAGCGCATTCTGGACGTCCAATTTTTGGCCACTTTTTCGAGTACTGCTGGCCGTATATCACGAAGAACACGAACAATGTTGGCCTCCAAGGCGTGAATTGTTGCTGGTTTATCAGCATAAACCAGTGCCCACAGGAAATAATCGAGAGGTGTCAAATCGCATGACCTTGGAGGCCAATTGACAGGTCCATTTCTCGAAATCAAATTATCGACAAATTTTGATTTCAATAAGTCGATGGTTTCGATCGCCGTATGGGATGTAGCGCCATCCTGTTGAAACCACACCTCGTCTGGATCAATGTCATCCATATTTTCAAACAGAAAATCATTGATCATGGTGCGGTAACGATCTCCATTGACCGTAACGTGAGCTCCGGCCTCATTTTTAAAGAAATAAGGTCCGATGATGCCACCAGCATGTAAGCCGCACCAAACGGTGCATTTTTCTCGATGTAATGGAGTCTGGAGGGTCTCTTGTGGATTGGTCCCACTCCATATATGGCAATTTTGCTTATTAACAAACCCGTTAAGCCAAAAATGAGCCTCATCGCTGAACACAATTTGGCGATAAAACAACGGGTCTGATTTTCAAAGTAAATTTGGAGAATTTGGCAGCGTTGTTCAAGCGTGAGTCTATTCATGATGATCTGTCAGAGTATACTGACACAAATAATAGAAATTTTTTAATTAAAATTTAATTTTTTGTGTTAGTTTTTACAATTTGAAGTTCTATCGGCCTTGAAAAAACACCCTTTAGAATGGGACTGAAATTCCTGGAAACTAGTATCATATTGGGATTTTCACGGGTTAATTTCGTTATTCTGCCGAGATGATTTTCAATGTCAAACTTTCCAATGGAAATTACAGTTTGCATCTGGCAACACTAGTATTGCCAGCATCCGAAATATAAATAGCAACCCTCGTAATGGGAATCTTATCATTCAATTGTCTCTCATTTCAGTTTTCGCACCAAAAGTTTTTTGGAGCCAAAATCAATCGGTAAAATCCCAATTCATTTGTCACAACCGCACAACAACGATGATAACAGCCGATTTTACGGTTGCTGCAAACTCTTTTGAAACAATTAGTTACGTTTTATAGAATATTGAGAACTATTTGGCACTAATAGCATTAGAAAGTATAGTTTTACCCAATATAGCTGTTAAACTGAAGCACGTATATTGCGAAATGTGTTTAATAGTACAACTACGGGTCGGTAATACGAATCTGTGCGTTTTTTATATGAAAATATACACTAAAGTTTATACTTATATTATACTATGTGTATATTATGCTATTTTATTTGGCATATATGTGAAACATAAGACCATGTAAATGTATACTGCACAACTTAATACTTTCTTAAGGAATATAATGAAAAAAAGAAAAACGTTTTACTAAAGAAAGAGAAAGGACGAGCGAAAAAGTAACTTCAGTAAAACAAACATTAAACCTTTTCTCTGATTACCTGTGAAATTTTGTACACGTTTTACTCTTTTGTACTAAACTTAGTTTCAATGTTTTGCATATTAAAATGTACTATATAATATATAAAACAGCAATACACACTTTAGTTAAGTAAATGTAACTAATGTCATATCCCATATACATACTTGCGTTTATGTACATAATTACACATATACCACGATGAATATGGAAATGCTTTGATGTTGGGTTTTATATCAATGCGTGTGTATGAGTCATAACAAAAAAAATATAAAATTACTTGTGCATAACTGTGTGTGTGTGTGTGTGTGTTATTGTGTAAACATTAAGGATGTTACCGCTTTTTTTTTACATACACGTGTGTACGAACAACATCATTTACCTTGTCGACAATACACTTTTCACATGGTTTTAAATTTTTGTAAAATAATTTACCAAATTGTTTCGACACACCTCATTCTGCTACCGCCACTGCTGTTGCGTACTTTTCCTCTCATAATTGCTTTGTCAATTTTAAAATGTGTAAATGTAGAAAAGTGTCAAATGAGGGATAGATATGCTCACTGAAGGATATATATCAATTTTCATTGTAGCATCCAATTTGTAGCAGCATTACATTAAAACTACCCCTAGGGGGAAAAGCTGAAAATGCTTTGAAATAAATTGTGTAAAATTTGACAGTTGTTCACCTTTTGCATTTCTGATTTTCCCTTAGAGCATACAAATTATTAAACATGACAATTTATTTAAAAAAAAAAACGAAATGCCAAACAAACGTTGTTGCCTTAAAGAAAATATCGCAGTAAGTGAATGTAAATATTGTCGTCGTCAATATTTAATCAAGTCGCGGAGATGCCACAATATAATTTTTTATGTCCTGTACCGACATTTTACATTACATCTTTCGGAAGGATGTTACTGGGATCTGGCAGGATTAGCTCTGATAATGATTTTAGATACAAAGTAAACATCGTATAAAAGGAAAAAAATACAAAAAAAAAAAACAGTTACCAAAAGCCATGAACTTGAAGTGATATTCTAGTGTATCATTATCTACCGGCTCTTTGTAGAACTGAATCAAAAAGTTATCAATGTTGTTTTTTTAATCTTTTGAGATATTCCTAAAAGTTCTGGAATATTTGTCTAGAACTAAATCACAGGTCTTAGTCAAAAAAAAAAAAATAACTAAAAACATATCTACCACACTGATATTTCTGGCATCCTGGAGATGCAATGGACAGGACATGGACGAGTATCATTACCAACTGCTTCTTTGTAGAACTGAACCAAAAAGTTCTCGACGTTGTTTTTTTTTAATCTTTTGAGATTTTCCAAGATTCTTGGAAAATTTTGGTCTTGGTCAAAAAATTTTTACAAAATATACATAACACTAACATTTCCGCCATCCAAGAGATGCGATGGACAGGACATTGATGTATTTTAGGGTGTACTGATTTTTTTAACTTCAAACTTTGGGTCATCAAAAAAAATCCGAAGTGAAGAGGTGATTACAGTATCGTCAACCTTTTTTTATTCGAGGGTATCTAAGTTTCGATGTGGCCGTCGCTGGTGCAATGGTAGTGTGCCCGGCTCTTGTGTATGAGGACGTGGGTTCGACCTTAAATTTCGTTCGACGACGGTCATCTCGCTTAGTGATGGCGACACTTTCGAGTATTTTGCCATGAAAAAGCTTTTCAAAATATACTTCGGAGTCGGTGTAAAATTGTAGGTCCCAATCAGTGAGTGTAAAACTAGAACGCGCACAGCTCACAGGTTGTGAGAAGCTCTCCCTAATCCCTTCATGGGATGTAACGGGAATGCATTTATTTAATTTTTTTATATAAGTTTCGATTATTTGTATATATATGTACATATATATATGTCCTTCAACTATATAAACAGAATGTAAAAAATAAAACAGTATTACAATAAAAAGTTTATATAAAAGTTTCGCGAAGAACATAGGGCGTCAACGAATTCTCTCCACCGACTCCTGTCTCTGGCAAGTAATATTATTTGGGTTCATGCTAGACGAGTTTATCCATAGTCCCCCTCCAGGCATCGCTTCCATGTATTTGGTGGTATTCCCGGCCGTTGATACCTCGGTTAAATATTAAAATATTTTAAAAAAAGATCCTACCAATCACAAAATATTTATGGTCCAAACTTTTAAGGCAGTTCTGGCTGACATTTTGTAGCATTGTGTTGTACAGTGTATCGAACTGCTCTGCTAGTTAAATATAAACATAAACTGAAATTGCTTCACATTTCTTCACAAATTTAAGTAAAAACATTGAATTTGACCCAAACCAATCTAAGCAACTTTTATACCATTGACCACAAATTTATTTCCGCCCCATCGATTTGTATAGATTTTCAATACAAAAGGAAACAAGATTCAAAACAACCGAATGCCTACCATTAAATATAAATTGCTGAAAATTTCTAAAACGTAAAACCAAACCCAAGTGATTTCAAAATATAAATAGCATGTAATCTGATAGATATCCTGATAGTTAAAGCCGAATTTTATAAATTGTTTTCCCCAAACAATACGAAAGGCCATTTTGCGAAGAGATTCAAAGAATCTGGTAAAGATTTATGCTTCCGGGAATAAAGGTCTGTATCATGGTAATTTTTAAAAGCACTTCAATTTAAACCTTATACTCTACCATTGTGTAATTTGATTTTCATACTAGTTGGTATTTTGTATTCGTTTTCTATTTATTCTCCGCTGTAGCCTGGCGAATTTTGCCGGTAATTCCACTTTCGTTTGTAACTTAATCAATGTCTTCGTCATAGTTAAACACAAATTGCAGCAGCGACAGCATCAGCCTGTTAGCTTAAGTTGGTAGTTGTGCTCTAGATATGAATGTGGAAATTGATTGTACACACATACATGCATATATTTAAATTGTATTTTCATATCTCTCGTTTTATAAGTAAATTTCATTTTAAGTGTAATGAATATAAATTTCATTTGCACGAGTTAACAACGAGTCTGTGGAAAACAAGAGATACACATAGAAATTGTGCAAGCACAGTAGTTTGAGAGTCACTAAAGGGTGAACAACATTTTACAATTGCTCAAAATGTAATCAATGAGTGTTCGAAGTCACGAGCGATGTGCTAACACCTTTTTGTTACAAGGTCTGTTCGATTTCTTTGAACACAAAATAGTAAATGTTACCTTGGATAATAAAAAAAGAATAGTTTTTGTGCTGAAGGCTCTTTTGCTATTGCACTTTCTTTTTCTTATAAGTGGTTTTTCAATAAGAGCGCTACAAAAGTTTTTTTAAATAAAACAAAACCGGTTTTAGATACCAATGAAATTCTTTATTCCTGCCATACGTTCGATGCCTTTATATATGGAACTCGATTTCTTTTGCATGGCCACCACGGGCACGCTTGCAGAAGTCCAGACACTGAACCCAATTTTCGACGGTTTTCAAGCATAAATCGGCCGATACTGCTGCAATTTCAGGTTCTATATTGGTACGAAGTTCATCAATCGTTGCTGGCTTGTTGGCGTAGACCACAGACTTGACGTAGCCCCACAGGAAATAATCTAATGGTGTCCAATCGCACGACCCAGGTGGCCAATTGACTGGGCCATTTCGTGAGATAACACGTACACCAAACTTGGTTTCCAATAAATTGATTGTGGCATTCGCTGTGTGGCTTGTGGCGCCGTCCTGTTGGAACCACATGTCCTCCAAGTCCATATTATTCAATTGGGGCCAAAAATATTCGGTTATCATTGAACGGTAGCGATTCGCATTCACAGTAATGTGCCGGTCTTGATCATCACGGAAGAAGTACGGCCCAATTACGCCACCGGCCCATTAACCGCACCAAACCGTAATTTTTTCGGGATGCAATGATGACTCATGAATTACGTGTGGATTGCTGTCTGACCAATAACGCATATTTTGCTTATTGACGAAGCCATTCAGCTAGAAATGAGCCTCATTGCTGAAGATGATTTTCCGATGAAAATCCGAATCATTTTCAAGTTGTTGCTCAGCCCTACTCACGAACATACGACGATTATGGTGGTCAAGCGGCTTCAGTTCTTGCGTCAATTTGATCTTGTAAGGATGTAGGCTAAGATCTTTTCGCAAAATTCGCCACAACGACGTCACAGAGATGCCCAACGATTGAGAACGACGTGTGAGAGACACATTTGGGCTTTCTTGAACTGAAGCCTCAGCGACAGCAATATTCTCGACACTACGGGCACTTCTTTGTCTCACTGGCACGGGAACATTTTGTGCTGTGCCTATGGATTCAAATTTTTCCACTAGACGCTCAATTGTTGATCTGGTAGGACGATTATGACGACCAAATTTCGGTAGTAAATTTTAAAAATTTCGACTCGTTGTTGGCTCGTATATCTTTCCATGATGGAATGGCAAACCTTACTGAAGAGAAATATCAAAAGAGCGGGAAAAAATGTCGCGTCGTTTGCTGTCCCTATCGATTTACTTTTGTAGCGTCTCTGTTGAAAAACGCTTTACCGAAAGTACTTGTTCTTAAAAATAGTGCCTTTTATTAAAAAGAACATTATCTTTTAATAAGTGAAGTACCTCTCTTTAAAACATTAACTTTTCGGGAAATATAGTACATATTCTTGCGAAAAGGACGTAAAAATAAAGTTTAAAAAATACATTGTATAAAAAAAATTTTCTTACAAAATTTTTATCATTTTACAAAAATATTTTTTCATAAAGATCCATTTAAATTATCGTATTTTTCAACGAGCGCAGTAGGCGTGTTACAACTAACTAATACATAATATATACTTATAGCGAAAGGAACTTTGTCCCAACCGGGTGTCCCCTGACACCTTATGTGTTTGTGTAGAATTAGTTTTGCCTTTGGAATTGTCTAACTTTTGTTTGGAGTAATATATTTGCACCAATCTTTCGACTACTTAATGTAAAAATCCAACAATATCCAATTTGAAAACCAGGCTAACAACGATATCGCAACGGTATAAACACGTAACCTAACTCGCCAAAAAAATAATCTACTATTATTTATATTTAATATTAAAAAGTGTCTCATAAAATATTTGACATTACCCACACGTGTAAGCATATTCTTGTAAGTATTTTCAAGCGTTATCACCGTGCAGAATATCTTTGCAATCAGTGCATAATTATACTTTTGGCAGTCCATTTTTAATTTGACATGGTCGAGGTGACCAAGTTTATAGGGTAGCCCAGTAGGCCCCATACCCACTAGGTATCCAAAATTTTCCAAATCCTCTGATAACATCTCTGCTCTAACCATGTCAAATTTCATCACGATATCTTCAAAGCTTACAGAATTAATTCCAAAAAAAATCGGTTTAGAACCACTGTGCGATGTTGTGTTTAATTCAAAAATGCAAATGATGGGTCTAAGCAATAAAACGATAATTTTTAAGAATGGATACTAGTACTTTTTAGAGCAAAATTAAATTCCAAATTGAAACTGGCCCACCCTTCATAAAAAGGGTTCATGAGGCAATCTGCAAATCTTTATTAATTGAAATATAGTATAGTAATAGCTTGAATAAAAAACAAGAATTAAAAAAAAATTAATTTTAATATGTTTATCGTGGGTTGTCAATTTAATACCAAATTCCTGCCAATAAACGTATTGATTTCTAGTAGAACACGTACAAACCACTGTTCGGCTCATTTGCTTTACTTTCCACAGCTCTTTTTACTTTCAAGCTTGAGGTTTAAGCGGTCTTAGTTAGTACATCTTTGTAAGCTTGGGGCTTTAAATGTATGCGTGCAAATAGTCTAGCACAAAATCTGTGTTTTCTTCCTGTATCTTATGTATACAAACTGATACTTTATGGCTCTTTAGCGAACAAGCGGGAGAGAGAAATAAATAAATTATTATATCTCTGTGTGGTGGTAAATTGCGAAAGCTTAAGCAAATCTTGCATATAGAAGTGTATTCACACACATCTACACAAATCCACTACTTACCTAGAGGCGAATAAAATAATCGCGTATAGGAAAATACAGTCATCACAACAGCGAAAAAAACAAGAATGCTACTAACAACAGAGAAAGAGAGAGAGAGAGAGAGAGACAAAAAAACCAACCATAGTAAAAACAGATAATAAAAAACACTTTAATACCAAGGAAACGGATATACAAATATCACAGAAATTTGAATACATACCTAAGTGTATTTATTTAGCCAACACACACATGAATACTCCTATAAACATACAACTGGTATACCCGGGTCCACAACTGAAACACTATGGTTCCATGATAATGTTAATGTTTTTAAACAAGAAATATGGAATATTTAAATAAACAGTGCGACGTGCGTTTTAGTCCCAAGCCGGTCTGTGTCTATATTTGTTTCCACTCATACAAATGCGTGAAACTAGGTTGTCTGCACTCTGTTTCCCTTTGGGGCCACTCACAGGATAACCGTCGGAACTAGAGATATCATAAATAATTCATCGCCACTCATACAAAACCCCGTCTGTTTAACACCACAAAAACTAATACATAATCCAGCACATTCGCGTAATCTTTATCATTTATATTGAAATTTTATAAAACTAATACTTCACTGGTTTAAATTAAGCGAGAACTTGAATTTTGTTTCTATCGTTATTTTTGGCTATGTACTTTAGGGTGTACTTAAAAAAAAAATTTCTAAAGGGAAGTAGGTTTCAGGCAATGGGCACGACGTCAGGTACTGCACTTGGTGCTATCCTGAACATCTGTACTCCTGGTATCATGGCCGAATCGAAAGCCGATACATCCCTGGTGAGAATCAGAGATTGTGGCGTTTTGATATCGGGGCATTCCGGACACGCTGAATTACTACACCGGATCAACTCTATTCCCGTAGAAACGGACTACTGTATCCCCTACCTTCCACCAGCGACAAATCTAAGGACTTCTATTCTGAACAGGAATACCTGGGAAAAGTCACTGGAAGAGTATACCAGTAGCACCAGATTTTTCACGGAGGGATCAAAGTTGGACGAGCAAATAGGCTATGGGATCCACTCACCGGACCTAAATGTAAATATCTCCTTCAAGCTGCCTGATCAGTGTAGTGTAGTATTTCAGGCGGAAATAACCGCCATACTGGAGATTGTTGAATTACTGAAAAGTAGTGTCACAATCCTCTGGAGAATCAGTGTCTATACAGACAACCAGGCTGCCATAAAATCCCTGGAAGCCATGTTTGCTACGTCCCTGACGGTGAAAGAATGCTACTCATCACTTAGGTTGATGGCAGAGTATTTTGATACACCGACATTCCAGGCAATTGCGTAGCGGCTGCGTTGGCTAGACAGGGCACTACGGCACAGGTTCTTCTGGCAGAAGAAGGTGTTAGTATGCCAATCTCTACCTGCCGTTTGCAGATCAGGCTGTGGGCCGATAATATCTTCAAGGACAAGTGGAGACTTACTTCAACTTGCAAACCAACCAGGGTCCTCTGGCCACAGGTGGACAGGAAGAGGACTAGGCAACTACTTAACTTGCCGAGAGGCAGGTTATACACAATGACAGGAACACTTATGGGACATTGTCTTATAGGAAAACTCGCCCTTAGATTGGGACCTAGAAACTCCACTCTCTATTGATGCTGCATGGAAGAGGACGAGGAAACGACGAAACACCTCCTCTTGGATTGCACTGCTCTGGCAGGAGAAGGATATTCCTGTAGGTCTTATAGACAAATTTATTGAAAGAGGCAAATTGGCTAGACGACTAGTCAGTAGTTGATATGGAGGAAACTGCACTTATCACAATGGGCTTCTTTAGCCTAAGTGTGATAGACAGCGTTGTGAAGACCTGAATCAAACATAATTGTTCAGATTTTGCGCGTATTTTTTAATTACAGTTTTTTAATTCATTCAGTTTACATTCATGTAGTTTTTTAATTCATGGAAATATAACCATATACGGACACCACTACGTGATAAAAGACCAAAAAAAAACCCGTGTCTCCCAGTTTTGCCCAAAGTCAGTAATTCAAAATTCCGAACGATTTGCAAGATATGAGCCTGGCAAAATTATAACTTTTTTGCAAGAATGACACCGAGGCCCCAAATCTTAGGGGGCATAACTCGGAGATACAGGTATTTTATTGGTCTTTTAGCACTTAGTGGTGTCCGCATATGGTTATATTTCCATGACTTAAAAAATTACACACAGTGAAATTAAAAAATTTTCGGGAAATTTTTCACTTTTGCGGCTAAACGGTACCTAGGCGGTACCTAAGCGCTAGCTAAACCGTGTTAAGAATCATTCCTAGGAATTTCATACGTTCCAGAAAATTGTTTACTGAGATCTTAGGTACATTTCTGTAGTTGAATGTTTCCTTGAATTTTTAACGGTTTGCTACCTATGGACCCGAACAGGGGAAAAATGGTAAAAAAATCTAATTTGTTAAAGTTTCTTGTGATTTTCACCTTGTCTTACCTTACGGAATAGGGAGTCATGTCTGATTGTTATTGTTGTAATCTTTATTTTATTGATTATGAGGAAACGGCGAGATAACTTTTTTTAAAAATTTTTTTGTAGGTAAATGAAGATGTTATCTTTCGTTTGATATACATTTCATATTGGTTGATATCTTCCTAATATTTAAATTTCTCAAATGAAAATTGTTTAAACACATACACTCAAACATATGTGTGGTGTTTGGTTGACTGTTTGAGTTTGTATCGTGAACACAAACTATGCTGCTGTTTCAGTGTGGACACAAACCTTCGGCTGTTGTTTTGATTGATGAAATATTGAAATTTCTTATATTTACTTATGTATTTAAGTGAAACAAAATGTTAAATGTGAATTTGAATTTAACATGGATATATAATTATAAAAAATATAAACCAAATTGATTTGCGTCTGTTATTTATCATTTATCCTTACTCTTTTAATTTAAAAACATATTTATCCTATTTTTCCTACCATAAGCTTATGTATATTATCAAAAGTAACTATCAAATAAATAAATTCATTTACTTATGTTATTTATCATTTGTTGTTATATATGTTTTCTGTCTTATCGGATGGCGTATTCTACGTTAAACTTAATGGCCGTGTCTCTGACACAGCCTGCAGGGACAGTCCGTAGCCGAAAGCCTCGGACAACTGTCTGCTGTATTATTTTTTTTTTTGATTTTATATATTCCTTTTGATAAGAGCTACAATTTTCCCTCAGAGAGTAAATAAAAATTCCGAACGGTTTGCAAGATATTAGCCTGACAAAATGATCACTTTTTTGCAAAAATGACACCGAGGCCCTAAATCTTTAGGGGCCCCTAGAAAAAAAACTGCATGACTTTGGGCAAAAGGAGGAGATACGGGGGGTTTTTTTTGGTCTTTTATCACGTAGTGGTATCTGTATATGGTTATATTTTTTCGTGTTGCACTGTGTTATATTTATTTCATATATTTGATTGCATTTTCATGTAAAATGCTAAATGAAATAAATTAAAATTGTAATTGAAAAATTTGGAAGAAAATGTAAGCGTGCTCGAAATTTTGAAATGCTGCTGTGAAAAAGTAGTTTGTCAGAATTTTTTAAATATAGTTTTCGGTTCATTGGCATCATGACACGCCGTTTCAGCCCCATATTGACTAAAAAATAAAACCTGTTTTAGCCAAATATGTAAGAAGCCGACACTTCAACGGCTGGTGAGGGACTAAAAGCATCCTCGGATAAATAAGTTTAAGTAAGCTCTTCAATACTCATCTTTTGGGTTTCTTTTTTTCAATACACCCTAATGTACGTACATACATGCAGACATATATTCGAATTAATTTTTCATTGCAAACTGGAAAATCAATTATTTCTTTTGACCAGTTTCATTCAGGAACACTCATCTCTTAGGATTTTCAATACTCATCTTTTGAGTTTTTTGAGTTCAATACACCCTAATGTACATACATACATGCATACATATATTCAAAATCATTTTTCAATGAAAATTGAAAATTAAGTTATATTTTTTTTGACCAATTTCATTCAGGAACACTCTTCTTTTGGGATTTTCAATACTCCTCTTTTGAGATTTTTGAGTTCAATACACCCTAATGTACGTACCTACATGCAGACATATACGTATTCGAGTTCATTTATCATTGAAAAGTGAAAATTCAATTATTTCTGTTGACAGGTTTCATTTGGAAACACTTTTCATTGCACAAAGGTAGGAGTGAAGGATTAGCTAGGTGAAGACATATATATTCATTAATTTCAAAGAACATACAAGTACTAAGATGTGAAAAAAGGATGAGATTCACACAATTTTTAAAGTTAGGTAGAGAACAATCACATGATTTATTTTCAAAACAAAAGATAAAATGTTTAAATAAAGAAGAAATAAAAGGACAGGGCTTTGGTGAAGATGAAGGCATACATTTTCTTTAAGAGCAAGTGTGTGATCTACTCGAACATTTTTCGCACTCGAACAGTTTAAGCACGAACATTTTACGCACTGAGTTGAAAAAGTTATTTTTTTCCCTTCTGCTCGGCCCAACTTCTGGCGATATATGCATTTAAAGCTTGATAATACAATCGGTCATATCCCAGGATGTTATAATCCGATATTGTTAAGATAGATATCGTTACAAAGCTATGTTTACACTCTATAGACCTTTGTATAAATATATTTCGTTTAATTAATCCATTGTGGGTTTATTTTAAAAAAGTATTTTTAACCTCAATTTTTTGCATTAAATCGACACTATTTGCAAAAATAAACTCTACTGTACCTAGACTCCGATAATACAAAAGACGTTATGCCTTTTTCAAGTTGTAATACTACGCATTAACCCCTCAAATACCTCAGATGTTTACGATCAAAATTTGGAGTTCATTTTTCAACATAAAACAAAATTTAAAAAATTTTTCCAGCGGCGCGTTTCATATCACAGTTTTCTACATAAAATAATTATAAAGTTTAATTCAAAAAATATTTCATCATTTAACACTATTTCTTATAACACACAAATACTATGCAGAAACTGCGAAGCCGGTGTTGGACACACCTTAGTGGAGAAAATCTCTAAAACTAGCCTAAAGCCGTCCGCGTAAAAGCCTTTATAACACAAAAATACTATGGCGAAGCCACGAAACCGGTGCTGGACCCAACCTAGAGGAGAAAATCCGTAAGCACGACCAAAGGCCGGTCACATAGAGGAATTTATAATACAAAAATACTATGAACTTTAATTTGAACTTTAATTTTGAATTATAATATCGCCGGTCTTGGAGGGCTTATTGGTGAATACTATATCTTAAAAATAGGATAAGAAGGTCTTGTCTCCTATCGCATCCTACCAAAAGATAAGTATATTACGGAATTTTTTTGGAAAAAATTATTTATCAAAAAAAGTGAGGTTAAAAACTTTTTTTTAATTAGCCTCCAATGGGTTAATAATATTAAATATATTGATACACAGATTTATAGAGTCTATAGAGTCTGTGATGATACCCATTTCAACCAGAAATCGCTGACTTATGCCCGATTATACATTCAAGCTTTGGATGCCTAAATTGCGGAAAATGTGGACCAGCGGCCCATTTTTTTAAAATTTTTTTAATCAAAGTTCAATCAAAGTTTTTTAATCAAAAGTTTTTTAAAAAAATGTCAATTGACCTAGGTTAGATTAGGTTAGTATAGAGTGACTGTCAGTTCCTTTCGTACATTCTGATCCCGTTGTGAATAGTGAATAATATGTTGGGGTTACTCAGTTATCAATTATTACTGTCAATTTGTACTCTTAATGTATGTGAGATACAAACAGATTTCGATACTCCCCGGTTCCAGTATTCCGTAATTTTTCCCAAATATAGCTTCCATATGTCTCTCTAGGCACTGTCAGATATGATATGCGACAGTTTGGGAGTCGTCCCAAGTTTTGTCTGGCTCTTGGTGGAAGTGGCGGCATATAATGTTACACACTGCACTTACTGGGCTTGCAAACTCGCTTCGTATACCTTCACTTACTTACTATCCGGTCTCGACCAACCCCGGGGGACAGTGACCTTACAAAACGAAAATAACATATTTTTCCAACCAGTTCGATCTTTTGCTTTATCTCTCCAGTTGGCAATACCAATTGTACCCAGGGATTAGTTAACTTGATTCCTCCAGCGGGGTCTTGGTCTTCCTATTTTTCGTCTTCCTTCGAGTTCGGTTTCGAAACCCCTTCGTGAGGGTTCGTCTTTATCCATTCTACTGACATGGCCTAGCCAACTCAATCGCGTTAATTATGTCAATGTCGGGATATTGCTCATTCACCTCATGGTTCATGCGTCGCCGATACTCGCCGTTGTGTACTATAGGGCCATTAATTTCCCGAGTATTTTTCTCTCGAAGACTCCCACAGATGTCTCATTTGCTTGCGATAAGACCCAGGCTCTGCGCGATAAAGCAAGAAAGGTTGTAGGGTCTGGTATAGCTGGATTTTCGTCATTCGGGAGAGGCCTTTATCTCTAAAGTGCTGGCTTAGCCCATAACAACATCTATTTGCAAGCACAATTCACCGCTTTATCTGAAGGCTGAACTTATTGTTTTTGTTTACGGCAGATCCGAGGTATATAAATTCATCCACCACTTCGAAATTGCAACGGTTATCAACGCTCACGTCCTGGTCTAATCGCGCGGAGGCCCTGCTCGTTGAAACCATTAATTGTCACTTGTCCGCATTTACTTTCAGACTCACTTTAGCTGGCTCCTTCGCAATTCTCGACAACACTAACTTCTCTAACTATATCATAAGCATACGTGAGCAGCATGCGACTCTTGCTGTTGATGATTTGATTCATGTTGACTGCAGCTTTTCTCATAATGATCTCTCCATTAAGATGTTACAGAGATCGCGCGATAGGGTGTCGCCTTGGCTGAGATCTCGCTTGATTTCGAAAGGTTCGGTAAGATCCTAACCAACTTTAACTACGGATTTTGTGTTCGTCATGGTCATCTTGCAAAGGCGCATGACATTTTCAGGAATACGAAGCCCAGACATTGTTTCGTAGAGTTTCTCCCGTATCGGGCTATCGAAGGCCGTCTTATAATCAACAAATAGATGATGGGTGTCGCTTTGGTTTTCGTGGGTCTTCTCCAGGATTTGGCATAGGGTGAAAAACTGGACAGTTGTCGATTTTCCAGGGTATGGTCCAATAAGGTCAGCGATAATTAATCTTAGTCTTTTGCACATCATACTTGATAGAACCTTATATGCTATAGATAAAAGTCTTATTGCACGGTAGTTGGTACAGAGACTCGGGTCATCTTTTTTAAATATGGGGCATAGTACACTGAGACTCCAATCGCCAGTCATCTAACCCAATTCTGTCAATGAGCTGATGCATGCACCTTATTAGCTCATCGCCGCCAGCCTTAAATAGTTTCGCCGGCAATCCATTAACTCCTGCAGCTTTTTTGTTCTTAAGCCGGGCAATAGCTGTTCTTACCCCGTCTTGGTTATGAAGTGGGAAATCGACGTCGTCGTCCGTATTGTGATCGATTGTCTCATCGTCATTGGATATCTCAGATACCAGTAGCGCGGAGAAATGATCTCCCCATACTCCCAACGTACTCTGCATATCTGCTAAGAGATTTTCGTCCTTGTCGTTACAGAAGGGGGGCGCTGAACCACGTCCATTAGTTCCGTGTTTGAATTTTTGGTAGAATTTTCCGGCTTCGTTCTTCCTTCTTATATCTCAATGTCTCAATATGCGTAGTTACAATAAATCCCCCTCCAGCTAGTAAGTTAGTGGCTTCGTTTGCGACGTCTTCTGCATGACCCGAAACCCACACCAAGAAATTGTTGTCGTGACGGCGATCTCGTCTAGAAAACTCCTGCATTCTCAAACCGGTATCGATTTATAATCCACTGAGGATAGACACCTCATGGTTGTTGTCGTTTATTTCGTAACTGACACGCCTCGGATATTGTCACTACTTCTGCTTGCATGGTACTGACAAAAGTCGGAACAGCAATGAAAAGTGACGTCGAAAAGACCCTAGCCCCTGCTTCACTACTAATCTTAGATCCATCCGTACAAAATTCTATATGAACATTCTGCAACATTGAGTAGTTCCTTCAAGTTTCTATATGCGTTATAATTTTTCGGCAGTTTTCCCTGAAGTTACGTTGTGGCCTGGCGAAGCCCGTTGTTTCAGGTATGACCTTTTTTTTTATTTATTTATTTAGAAATTTATTGTCTATGGAATTTATCCTTATTATTATTGACCTATTTACAAATTTATGGTAGTATAGAACTACAAAGAAGATCCCAAACAAATCATGAGGAATTTAAAAAAATTATTATATTGTTTTTAGTTACATTAATACTCGTACCAAAATCAATAAGGCAATACAATTTATTAAATTCCTTACACGTTCTTGTTAGAAGATCAGCATTCGCGTAATTTTCTCTACAAAATTGTACAGATAGCGGTGAGAAGTAACGTGTTGGTCGTTGAGGAATGTTGAATGAAATGTTATGGATCAAGAAACCAGAGCATACATCGACATGACTATGCAGCATGGATCTGCGGCTTTTTAAAGTTGGCAGCTTAATAAGAGCAAGTCTACTAGTATAAGACGGGAGATTAAATCGGTTCAATACTATCGATGTGAATTTGGTAAATTGGGTCCCAAATAATCGATGCATATTCCAGGATAGGCCTTACAAGTGATGTGTATAAATGTTTCGTTACGTATGGATCATCAAACTCTTTAGCCCAACGTTTTATAAAACCAAGTACACCTTTGGCTTTGTTAATCGTGAGATTTATGTGAGGAATGAAGTTCAACTTGGAGTCCAATAAAACAGCAAGATCAAGAAATGTATCAACCTTTTCCAACTGATGACCTCCCAGCACATAATCTGCAGACATTGGTTTCCTTCTGAAGAAACTCATATATTTACACTTTCCAATATTCAGCTCCATCAGATTTAATTTGCACCATGTGCAGAATGAGTCCAAGTCACTTTGCAGATACCTTTGTTCCTATAATTGATTGTTGCTCAGAAAAATCTTCATATCATCAGCATACATTAAGATATTCGAGAAGTTAATAATTTGAGGTAAATCATTAAAACCCAAGATTTCAAAAAACCCCGAAGAAGAAATCATACTGCATTAAATCGCAAGATCTTGGTGGCCAGATGACATCAGAGATAATTTGTTCTGGAATTCGCTGCTGCAATAAATGAAATAAATCGAGCAGTGTGGTAGGTTGCACCGTCTTGCTGAAACAATATGTCATCCATATCCATGCCGTTCAGTTGAGGCCACAAGAACTCCGTTATCATGTTTTTGTGACGAATGCCGTTCACAGTCACTGCAATTTCGGTCTGATCTCATGTTTGCAAGCATTGTTTACATGAAGTGAAAATCTGCTGCTTTTTTGTTTCGTTGTTGAATGTGACATTTCTGCTTGCAGAAGCTTTCAGCAACCAAAGCCACATGTGGATCGCAAAAACCTATTATTTATTGTGCATCCAACATATTATTTTAAATACCAAACACAATGTGTTTGGAAACAAGTATACTATATTTGCTACTAGCAACAAATATGATATCCGCGTAAGAAAAATAGACAGACGTGTTCATAAATGCTTTACACCAAAACACATGACGAAAGAATAGAAAATCATTTCGAGAAATTTTGGGTGAATTTTATTTACAAATTAAAATCTGTGGTCTTATTGAATTACCCTATATTTCGTATGAAAATTAATATTTTGGAAGATTTTTATTTTCAATTTTTTTCCACATTACAGTAATTCTCATGAAGTTGGTTTTTGTTTCTGCTACAACCAAACACTTGTGGTGGAGGGTTCTTATCATACATGGGGGTTTTTAATTTGCATTGGATTTTAATTTGTATTAGTTTATCTAATGCAAATGCAAAAGAATTACCATTGTTCACAGTGGCAATTAAAAAATGTTGAATTTGCATTTGCGCAGGCAATGCAAATGCAGGTTGTGGTACCAGATATCAATTGTAATGAAATATGGGAATGCTTTTAATTATTCTGAATATGTTTGACTGCTGGCAGTTCTGTTTTTAAAGTATTTTATATGTACAGGTTTGTGGCTTTAATAGGTATTGCCTCGTACTACTTTCAAATTCATAAACCTGTACTGTATAAAATGTTTGAAAACCAAAATTGCCAGATATGAAGGCAATGCTATGAAAATAAATATAATTGCCGATGATACTGAAATTTTTTTGAATTTCCACTTGGACAGGAAATTCAAATTAAACAACAAATTATAATTGCCATATAATTAATTTGTCCCATGTATGGTTCTAATGAAATACGTTGATGTGGAACCAAATTAAAATGGAAAATTATTAAAAATAATGATGTTAAGCCGAACGATCTAAAATTAAATACGAAATTTTGGTAGCTTAATTACATTTATATTCAAAGTTTAGTTTGTGATGGAAATTGTTAACTAAAAGGGCACGAGATGCAATTGAATACATGTCAGTTAAATTTGCAATCAGCTTGAGTAAAAACTTAATCAATCTTTCATAATCTTTCATATTCAAAGTTAATCACGAATTTCTAACTTTCTGCAATTACGTGCGAAATCAAGAGGAGAACTAATTAATTAACATTTTATTTCAATTTTATACGCAATTAAGTTGAACCCAAAATTACTCAAAATTCTAGACATATTTTCAATTACTTAACAATAATTCATACCCAACTGGTTAGTAGACAGAAGCTAACAAAGTTATTAAATTCATTATTGTTGGTGGATGGTTGGGAATGTCGCTATATCGATGCCCATGGCGACATCTCGTCAACACCCTTCTCTGCAAGTATTTGAGTAGACAAAACGAAACTTTATAAGATAAACAAATCGCAATTTAATGAGAATTGTTTCACAACAAAATAGAGCGAATGTATCCAAAACAATATTTTTCAAAATTATCAATATTCTCAAGTTTCTGTCTATGCTGGCTTGAGTGTTAGTTCAGCGATATTTAATATATTAATAACACTGTGTGACACCAAAAAAAATTTATGGGGTTCAGTCAACGGATTCTGGTAGAAATGTCTAAAAAAAATATTACGTGTATCGGCGTTCTGCCAGATCTGATCATATATTTTTTAGGGCGGGTCAAAGTTTCCGCCCCTCGGAACTTTCCTGCAACATATCGGCATGCAAAACTGTGTGTTCCTTACTTCTGTGGTACAAAATATGTTCTGACGTTTTATAAAAAAGATTCAGATAAACACTTTTGTGGAACAAATTAACCCTCTAATTGTCACGTATAACCATAATTTTTACTTTTTTTTTGAAAACTCGCAAAAAAACTGCTCCAAAATGACGGGGGGCGTGGTCAAAATGTTCCACAAAAAAGATCGTCATAAAATGTTACCATACGTGTCCGAACACTCCAAAACACAAATCTTAGCCCAAGTGGTAGATAGTAAGCAAAAACTAACTGCATCTAAGGGTTAATAATGAATTTTGTCATTTTGTTGTTTCCATTAAAAATAGTCCACATAATATAATGAATTTTGTCATATTTCATCATTTATCTATAACTTAGGCAAAGATTTGTGTTTTGGAGTGTTCGGACACGTATGGTGAAATTTTGTGGCGATCTTTTTTGTGGAACATTTTGACCACGCCCCCCGTCATATTGGAACAGTTTTTTGCGAATGTTCAAAATAAAAGTAAAAATTATGGTTATATGTGACAGTTAGAGGGTTAATTTGTTCCACAAAAATGTTTATCTGAATCTTTTCTATAAACCTTCTGAACACATTTTGTACCTCAGAAGTAAGGAAGACACAATTTTGCATGCCGACATGTTGCAGGACAGTTTCGAGGGGCGGAAGATTTGACCCGCAATAAAAAAAAAATCAGCTCAGATCTGGCAAATCGCCGATATACGTATATATTTATTAGACCTTTCTACCAGACTCCATTGACAGAACCCCATCATTTTGAAAAAAACGTCTAATTTTGTCTCCCACTGTAATTTAATATTTTAATGCAAATGCAGGAGGAGTCTACAACATGAGCGAAAGTTTAGTACAAATTTATCCTTTTTTCAGTCAAGTTTGTACTCAATTTGATGTAAAGTCTATTGAGTCAAGAATTTTGTAATATCAAGTAACTAAATTGCAGACTACGATGAAAAAAACGCAAAAAACTTTCAAGTGACCAAGTAGAGGTGGTAGTTCTGGTTGAGTATATAATACAATAACTGGACGCAGAAGTTGTATACATTTTGTTGTTTGAATGCAAATATAACTTCTTTGTAGGTTGTCGCAAGTATAGTATGCTTGTGGCCAAACACATTATGTTTGCTATTCCATATTACATGTTGGAGACAATGATTAATATGCTAATATATATTATGGATTTGTTTGTTGAAAACTGCTGAAAACAAAAACGTGATGACCAGCAAATAAATTAGAAAGCGGCAGATCTTCAATCGATGAAACCAATACTTCCACGTAAGTACATGACTGTGCCTAACATAAAATGGGTTTTCCAATAAGGACTTGACAACTTTTTTTTGAATAAAATGGAAAGCATTTGAGATATTTCCAAAACTTTATGATCGACTTGAAATACAATCAAAACATTTATGAGTAAAGCTCGACTTAGTTCATATGGCCAACGAGAGCACGTCGGCAGCGGTCGATTCCTTGGACCCAATTTTCAATTACTCGGTCACACATTTCGGTCATAATGGCCGCTATTTCGCGTTCAATGTTGGCTCTTCCAACGTCGTCGACTTGTTGGCATAGACCAATGATTTGACGTAGCCCCAAAGAAAAAAGTCTAGAGGCGTTTGTTCGTGCGATTTGACTGGTCCATTTCTTGAGATAACACTTCCACCAAACTTACTCTTCAATAAATTGATTGTAACATGTGCTGTGTGGCTTGTGGCACTGTCCTGTTGAAACCGCATGTCGTCCAAGTCCATGTTTTCCAATTGGGGCCAAAACTTATCGGTAATAATGGCGCGATAAAGATCGCCATTCACAGTAACGTGACGATCGTTATTGTCGACGAAAAACTATGGCCCAATGACGCCGCCGACATGCAAACCGCACCAAACAGTTATTTTTTGTGGATGAAGGGTGATCCATGAAGCACATGTGGATTTTCACCAAACCAATAACTCATATTTTGCTTATTGGCGAACCCATTGCGCCAAAAATGAGCTTCGTCACTGAAGATGATTTTGCGATAAAATTCATTATCTTGGCGCTTCTTCTCCAGAGCCCAATCGGAGAACGTTAGTCGCATCGAATGGTCTATCGGCTTTAATTCTTGAGCCAGCTTGATCTTGTATGGGTGTAAAGCAAGATCTTTACGCAAAATTCGCCATACTGAGGTCTTGGCCATGCACGGTTCTTGAGAACGCCGCGGAATGGACTGATTTGGATCGATTGCTACGGACGCCTGAACGGCAGCGACATTATCGTCACTTCGACCAACCCGTTGTCTCACTGGTACGGCAGCATCAAACAATGAAAACGTAGACTCAAATTATCGCACTAAACTTGTTATTGCTTGAATACTAGGGCGAGAATAACGACTCAAAATTGAAGTTAACGCTCTTAAAGTTCCGATCACCGACTCCGAATTTCGGTAGTACATTTTTATAATTTGCACTTTACCATGATGAAAATGATGAGTTTACTGAAACAAAGGAAAGTAATAGTTAGATGATTAGTGAAATAGTGCGTTCTCAAATTAAATTCAAAGTTGTCAAGAACCTATTGGAAAACCCTACATGGTTTCTGCGTAATGTTACAGGGGTAGTCTTTTTTTCAGTGTGCATGTTAAAAATTGTGATACAACCTCCAAAATCTAAATTTAAAATTAAGGTCCCATTTATTTTGTTCATCTAAAATTCGGTAGCACAGTTATTTACTAATTTGTCTGAATTTCAGTTAGTTTGAATTTTAGGTTATTTAACGGTTTTAGAAATAGGAATATTTTCCCATTTCAAGACAGATATTGTCTTTTTTAGTCCAATGGAAATGTGTGGATATTATTTGCAGAGACATTTACATTTAAAACAACTGTTCCAACTTGTTACACTTTAATGTATTTTTAACACCACAGGTTCGTCTGCCGTTTTAACTGTCGTTTTTTTTTTTGAGTGTATTTCAACAAGAATCCTGTAATAACTATATATTTTCTTTATACGCTCATACACACATATAACATGGCTTACTACCACTGCAGAGCTGAATTCTCTACTTTAAAATCATTTGCAACAAATAGCATAATTCTCATTAAACAAAATGATTGATTAATTGAGATATCTATTTGATGAAGTTTCTATTGTCATGCCGACAACATTAAATTAAATTAATGGAAATACAAATTGTAAAGAAATTCAAATCATTGATTTTGTAAAGGATTATAGGAAGTAGCAAGGATGTTTGATTGCAAACAAAAATATCAAAATATATACGAGTATATTTGATTTATTAACATAAAACAGAATCTTGTAAAAATTCTTAAGAAATGTAATTTATTACTTCCTATATTAACAAACTTCAATTACTATACGCGTGGAACAAAATGGATAAAACCAAATTAAAAGATGAAGGGTAAAAAATACAAGAAAATTTAATAATATGATTTTGGGGAAGGAACACTAACTACTATTGATAAAAGCATTTCCCAATCCACGAACTTGGAATTGTTGGTTACATAAATTGACCGAGATTCTGAATGGTGCTTGTTTTGAAAACTGTCTTTTAGGATAACATTTCAAGAACGATGTTAGTTTAGCGACGTAAATGAAATTTGGTCAAAGACAACGAGGATGCCGGATTTACTTGAATGTTACTACTACTTTTCGAGGCTTTTTCAATGTCAGGACGGTCTGTAATATTCAATATTCTTGATATCCTTCTATTAGGGCCATGATGATATGGATAGTCCTCACCTCTTGATGTACAACCATATAATTTATTTTGCAATGATTTTGTGTGGTGTAAGAGTCATTGTCGTCAAAAATAATTGATTCACCAGAACAGATATACACGCTGAAAAACCTGTTCTGTTTCTTGTTTGGATGCAAATACAACGTGTGTTTGGAGCTTGTCGAATACTCGGTATATTTGTGTCCAAAGAGATTATGTTTGCTATTCGATATTACATGTTTAAGACACAATGATCAATGTGTTATAATATATATGTTTTGTCATCGTAATACAGCTTTGTTTGTGATACAAATACAACTGTATTTGGTGCACTCATTACTTGGTTTTTTTTTGCCGCTATGCTCTCTCGAGAGCAAAATAATAAAACAAGGGCAAAAAGAGATTGTTAATGTTATTGCAAATATTTAACTGCATTTTTCTATTATTCTTTCAGTCAGCAATTTAAAAATGTTCCTGAATATTGGCATACATTAATTGAGTGTTTCTTATCTTGACTAATCTGTTGCGTTATAGTTTCAGGCATTTGGTGGTCAATCGTTCGTTTGGGAGGAAACACACGAGTGCTTCCACGTAATGATATGGTTGCATGCTAGTGTTTGCGTTAAAATACACTCCGGTTCACTTATTTAAATGCACTAAAAATTCCATATTCAGCCGGCTATATCTTTTGCAATTTGCAGCCGATTTCAGAAGTTGAAATTGGAAATGGAAACTAGGCATCTTGAGATAAAAAAAATCATAACAAGAGTGGTTTCTTAACTAAAGAACTTTTTTTGAGCAATCTATAAAAAAAACTCCAAAAATGTGCTATTTTTTTTGGTTCACTTGAATAAAGGCACTTTAACCAATTTTAATGAAAAACAGGTTTTATTTTTTTTTAAATTTATTTTACTTTATTTAAGAACTATTAGTAATGGGTACAGTGGCCGTCGGTGGTGCAATGGTTAGTATGTGCGGCTCTTGTACATGATATCATGGGATCGAACCCTGCTCTGACCACCTTAAAAAAAAAATAAAAAAAAAATTCTTTCGGCGGCGGTCACCTCGCATAGTGGCGGCGACACTATCGAGTATATAGCCATGATGAAGCTTCTCAAAATACCGTTCGGAATCGGTGTAAAACTGTAGGTCCCAATCAGTGACTGAAAACTGGAAACCCACAGCTCAGTGATTGTGAGAAGTTCTCCCCGGTCCCTTCATGGGATGTAATGGGAAACCATTTATTTATTTTTTTAGTTATGGGTACAAACCCCTTTGTTTTTAAAAATAAATAAATGGTTTGCCATTACATCCCATGGAGGGACCGGGTAGAAACTTCTCACAATCACTGAGCTGTGCGCTTTCCAGTTTTTACTCACTGATTGGGACTTACAGTTTTACACCAAATTGCAAACGGTATTTTGAGAAGCTTTTTCATGGTTATATACTCTATAGTGTCGCCGCTACTATGCGAGGTGACCGCCGCCGAAAGAATTTTTTTTCTTAAGGTGGTCAGAGCAGGGTTCGAACCCAGGATCTCATGTAGAAGAGCCGCGCTAGTGTGCGCGGGTTTTCATTGAGAGATAAAGAGAATTTATATAATCCAACGAAATTTGTCCTTAATGGCCTGAATTAGTGACTGCTTGTCATCAAATTGTCTACCTCCTTCATAGACCTTGCGAAATAACCAACGCCACACATTTTCGACAATGTTTAGATCTGGCGAATAGGGTGGCCAGTCAAGAATACTAACATTTTGGCTTGCAATGAAGTCCTTTAATACTCTAGCGTTGTGAATAGGGGCATTATCCTGTTGCAATATTCAAGATATGGGACCAAATAGATCACTGAACTTCGGAAAAGCCGATTCCAATAACGTTTTATAGCCTGCAGCAGTCATTTTTGTTCTTTAAAATTGAAGATCGATGGTGCCATAGTACGTAATAGCACCCCACACCATAACGCCGCCTCTTTGCGCAGATCATGGAAGTAATAGTTGTAGCCATCATAGCCATCCAAATTAAACTTCTCCTCATACGTAAATACAACGGTTCTCCAGTCATTTACATGACCTCTTAGCTGCACGTCCCATAACATGTAGTCTCATGTGAATTGAAGCCTCTTTTCCTTACGAGGAGCATTAAGTGGCGGTTTTTTTTTGTAATTTCAGGTATTTAAGATACTCAAAGCTCTTAATTACTCTGTGTACTGATGACTTAATCGCTTCCTCTCCAGCTTGAGCTGTTATTTTTGACAAGGATTAGGCAGAATTAGAAGAAATTCTGATAAGTTTTCTTTTCTCATATGTAGATAAAAACAATGAAACCCCTTCCTTTAAAATTTGTTCCATACCTGTCGGGGTCCTTGATGTAACCTGCGATAACTGTCGGGCTACGTCCAATTTTTTTAGCCATTGCGCGGTTAGAATATCCTTCAGAACGGTGAACATCGATTTTAGTTTCTCCCGATAGATTTAACAGTTTTTGAAGTTGTAATTTCCTTTAAGGCTGTAAGAGTTCATGTTTTCTCCGGTTAGTGAAAAAAATGTAAATGCACACACATTCGCTGGACGATCGTTTCAATTTTTTTGAATTTTTTGTTTTTGCCATTTTGACTCGTAAAATGATTAAGATGTAATAAATTGTAATAAACAACCGCTCCCTACAAAAAATCATCGCTTACTTTAAAAATAATAAAAAAAATAATAAAGTGCCTTTATACAAGTGAACCAAAGAAAATAGTACATTTTTGGACTTTTTTTTATAAATTGCTCAAAAAAAGTTTTTTAGTTAAGAATCCACTATTGTCATGATTTTCCGTATGTCTCAAGATGTCCACCTTCAATTTCCATTTTAAAATTCTGCAATCGCTTACAAATTGCAAAAGAGACAGGCTGCTGTATATGGAATTTTTAGTGCCTTTAAATAAGTGAACCGGAGTGTACACTTTTCTTAGCCTGACGATCGGTTTTAAAAATGGACCATATATGTTCCCACCTTGATCTAAGTTAGCATTGTACCAACCCTAATATGTAGAGCTGTACTTTCTGAGCAAGCAACTTTTCATTCTGAACACGTTATTGCGTAGGTTATTTGGTGGTCATTGTTAACTGGTAATAATACAAACCCGTTTCACATTCATCTCTTTACATATTTTCTTTTGAATACTTAGTTATTTATTAATGAAAGGACTGGCTTCTCATGTTTAGAAAATGTGTCCTCTTATACATTTACCAATTCTAAATCTTCGGCAACATCAATGTCTATGGGTTTCTTTACAAAATTTAAATATTTACAAAGCAAAGAAATCCTTGAACTTTTCTCTGACTTTATACACTTTGAAAAGGGTCCTTGGGAGGCACGAACATTTACAGTCTCATTTGTTACATTTTGTTGGCAATTAAGAAATTATTGACAAAGTTTATGGTTAAAACGTTTTCGCTTTCTCAGTGTGTTTCTACGCACCCCTTTGCCGCTAAGCGTTTCAAGAAAATTACTTTAACTTTTTTTAATGAATATAAATTAATTTGTCTACTTCACGTTGTATTTGTAGAAGAAACGCTAAACAAGCTAACGAACTTGGTGAGAAAGATTGATGGGCTTGCGGGTGGGTATGTAGGTGTATTACAAAATACATACGTTTACTCATTAGATTTTCAGCGTCAACGTTATTATCAACACTTATCTATCTCAAAGACGCCCGGCCCGACACGCGTGGAAGGCAATGAAATAAGAAAATATTTAAATCACTTTATTACCTAATGACATCAATATAGGTAGGTATATGTGTGTAAAGTATACACCAATACACCACCGTACCTAGAAAAAAACATCCTTGCCTTTCGTTTTTCCACAAGTCATTGCTATATATCTAAATTACCCGAGAGCAGACAACTATACTGTACTTTACCTACTTAACCTAGTTGAGTGACTTACTAACTGGGCTGACTTGCTGTCTGCTGAACAAAGCCAACAGAGAGACAGGGTGAAAGGCAAACAAAAAAAAAGGTTAACTTGTAACTGCTACTGTTTTATTACAAATTAGTTTTTGAGCTACGCTTCTTTTCATATGGAAATTTATACAAGTTCGTTGATATAGTGTTTGGTGAAGTGGAAGGAGTTTCCTTATCCAGCTTCTTATGTATGGGATTTTCCTGTTCATATGATTATGGTGGAAACCCAACACGGTGCTCTTGGTTTGAAAAAAATTGATTTTACTGCAATTACTGTAAGTGGATAAATGGTGCATAGAAGAGATTTGGACTATAAAAAAAAGAAGAAAAAAAGCAAAGGGCAATTTTTTGGGCCAAAAATAAATAGTTAGTACCTTGACAATTAAGGCAAAATTGTTTAGGATATCGATTATAATCCCTTAATCTCTTCATGGGATGTAATCGAAAACCATCGATAAACCCTTCCAAAATGCAAGAAATATTTAGCAATTCGTATATGCACACTGAAAAATAACAGCTTCTCTAACATATTCTCCCAAACATATTCTGCAGGAACCATGTATATGTTTAGAACACACTTCCATCATTTATATGTTTGCAAGTCCCAAACTCACTTGTGTATAAATGTAAACAGCATAATGTTTATTGGCAAACATGCCCTTTCCAGATCCTTTCCTCAAACTCGTTTCTCACTTTGGTAGCACACATACATATATGCGAAACACATATACAAAAACCGAAGTTACATCACAAACATTTGAGCGTCCGTACTTTCGTTTATTATTTTTTCACTGATCCAGCGCTTATGATATCATCTGTCCGATGAAGCATTAACGATTGGAGACATGAAACTAAAACGCAATACATCCTAAAGAAGAACCACTGACTGCGTCTGCAATTTGCACGCACATTCAGGAATATTTATGACTCCCTGGCTGAAAGAATAATGCAAAAATATAGATACACAGTTACAAGATAGGACTCTCTCGTTGTCCCTCTTTTACTCATTTGCTCTCGAGAGAGCATAGACAGTGCAACAAACACAGCTGCATGTGTATCACAAACATAAATATACGAGGGTCGCAAACACATATATTTTAACATATTAATTATTGTGTCTTAAACATGTAATATTGAATAGCAAACACAATATGTTTGGACACAAGTATATTATATTTGCGACAAGCTCCAAACACACTTTATATTTCCATCCAAACACCAAAAGATGACAGATTTTCTAGCGTGTAAGTAAATCTTAGCAACCACCTCAAAACCCCGAATAAAAAAATTACATCAGGAAAGCAGAAAGTTATGAAAGGTTGAGAACAAATAATTTTTTTGTTCATATTTTTTTTGTATATATTCGGCTGAGGCAGCCGAATTAACCGTAACCGAATTAAGAGGTTGTCACAATCACACTAGAGGAGAAGTTGTCACGTGCGAAACTGAGGTTGTTACAGCCGAAATAGAGGTTGCTAAAACCGAATTAGTGGTTGTCACAGCCGAATTTATATGGTGTCACAACTGAATTTTGAATTTTTTTTCGAATAACTTAGTAACGATTTATTTTCCTGTATTCTCAAAAATTATTAAAAAGCGAGGGAATAATTCGATTTATCGCGGTAATCTTTAGGTTAACAAATTTATGTTACATGCCAGTGGCGACCGTTTTTGAAATTCAGTTCTGGCATCAAATATGATAACACATTCGGTTGTTGCATCTGAATTTGGTACGAATATCGGTTGTTGCAACCGAAATTATGGAAAATTTATTTGACAGAACGAATATAACTGAAGATGTAGTTGTAACAGCGGAATCAGTTATGAATTGAAGTTGCTTCAACCGAATTTCAGTAGCGGGGAATAATTTTCTTGTGGTAACCTCAATTTGGTGGCAACTGCCAAATTTACGGTTGTTACAACCTATTTTCAAACAATTAGTTCTCCGAATATATTATTCAAATTTTTGCTTCCTGTTTTTCACTTGTGATTTACAAAGTTAGGAACAATAATATATTGTGTGCCACTTCGTGCATAACACAGTTCAACATGAGAAAATTTAACCATATACGGACACCACTACGTGATAAAAGACCAAAGACCCGTGTCTCACAGTTTTGCCCAAAGTCATGCACTTTTTTTTTATGGCCCCCAAAGATTTGGGGCCTCGGTGTCATTTTGGTAAAAAATTATCATTTTGTCAGGCTCATATCTTGTAAACCGTTCGGAACTCTGATTTACTTTCTGAGGGAAAGTTGTAAAGAACAAAAATTGTGAACATATAAAATCAAAAAAACTTCACCTTCAAGGTCAAAATCAGTTTGTAGTTTATTGTTTCCTTGAATTTTGAACGGTTTGCTACCTATGGACCTGAACAGGGGGAAAGGAAAAGGGTAAAAAATCGAATTTTTTACGGTTTTTTTTGCGATTTTGAGCTTGAAGATAAGTTTCTTGATTTTATATGTTCTTATGGGCTACAACTTTCCCTCAGAGAGTAAATCAAAATTCCGAACGGGTTGCAAGATATGATCCTGACACAATGAGCCCTTTTTTGCAAAAATGACACCGAGGCCCCAAATCATTGGGGACCCATAAAAAAAAGTTCATGACTTTGGGCAAAACTGGCAGACAGGGGTCGTTTTTTTTTGGTCTTTTCTCACGTAGTGCTGTCCGTATATGGTTATATTTCCACGACTTAAAAAATTACACACAGTGCAATACAGCAATTGTGATCCCTCGACTATGACAGATATTGGTCAAACCCCAAATTTATTTCCAACATACCTCATCTTAATTATAATAGCGCATACTTTTAAATTTTATTAGTCAAGCTCGGGGCCATTCTATATCTCCACTAATAGAAATATAATTTTCAAAAAGGAGTTTTGCAAATGTATTCCTATGATTCCTAGAAAACCGTATAGCTATTTCAGATCTAGCCACAGATCATCATCAGCAGTTTTTTGGAATGATGCTATTGAACAATTCATCAAACTAAATGCAAACGAGATCTCATTTGATTTGAGAATTCCCCATTATGCAAGTGTCAAGATATGTGTGTTTTGCTTTCGATATTTATGAATACTCTTTATACTAAATCGTTTCTGATGGAAAACCATTTTCGATTTTTTGTCAATGAAAATAAAAACGTTTTGAACAAATTTTATACTGAGAATTGCGCCGCGAATACTATAAAACACGAAAATTATATACAGGATTTATCAGTAAGATTGCACTTTTTAAATTTGGTGTCATTTACTTTTGTGCAAGTAACAACTCTGAAATTTGGCAGCTGTCATATATGTTTATTCCGATTACTAATACTCGTTGAGCGCTCTACGCACGAACTAACCGGTATAGGTGTAAAAACTTATTAAACAAATTTGGAAAGTTATGCTGGGATATATCTCAAACTTCGAAAACTTTTGGGTCGAGAAATTGCACCTAATGTGCCAACCATTCAAATAGTGGTCAAATAATGTGAAGAAGCATGGCCGGTTATGCACAGTAATACTCCTGTGCGTCAGCGTACCGGTCGTTCTCTTTAAAACATTGCTGCTGTAAACGAGCGCGTCGCCGAAAACCCGAAAACATCAATTCACCATCGTTGCCAACAACTTCAAATTTCACGAAGCACTCTGCAGCGAATTTTGACAAAAGACCTCAACCTTCATGCGTATAAAATTCAGCTTACTCAGGAGCTTAAACCATCAGACCATGTAAAGCGCCGGCAATTCGTTCACAGGCTATTTGAAAGTGAAGTCGATTCCAATTTTTCAAAAAATTCATCTTCTCGGATGAATCGCATTTCCGCCTGAATGGCTTGGTAAATACACAAAATTGTCGAACTTGGGGCTCAGAAAATCCTCATGCAATCCATGGGAAACAAATGCACCCACAATGAGGAACTGTCTGGAGCCGATATTGAAGAAACGGTGTGATTGGGCTTTACTTTTTTCAAGCTGAGACGGACATTGCA